>BFEA01000763.1:9432-30786 GCA_003427395.1 Chara braunii | reverse complement strand
ATCCGCACCGCAGTGGGGTCCGACCCTAACAACGGAGCGAGGCCCAATGTATACTTAGCCAATTGCAAGGACATGTCTAGAGTAACAACCGAGCGACGCCCGATGTATACTTAACCAGTTGCAAGGACAAGGTTTTCCGGTGAGTGTTCATTCGGAGAAGAAAGAAAGAAAAGAAACAAGAGAAGGGATAATTTGCAAAATAACCCTATAACTTGAGTTAATTTCCAAAATGCCCCTAAAAGATGTGGGTAGAGCGGAATACCCCTCTGACAAAAAAAGTGTTTTGTGAAATGCCCCTGCCGTCGGTTGGACCTGCCATCTTTTCAAAATTCCCCTACCGGGTACTGCCCATCTTTTCAACAACCGCAGGCCCTGATTATTTTCGTTTTACCCCTACCGGGCCAGGTCATCTTTGCGTTTTGCCCCCTGGCGTTGGAAGCCTACAAAGGCCCTTTCCAGGCCCCAGGAAGCCACTACAGGGCCAAGGTCATCTTTGTGTTTTGTCTCCTGGTCGTTGTAGGCCGAAAACGGCCCTTCCCAGGCCCCAGGAAGCCAATACCGGGCCAAAATGGGAATTGTGGAGACAGTCCGGTGCTTTCTTGACGTCTCTGCTGCCGTTGGCAGTCAGTTTCTTCTTCTCCCACCCAATTCACCTCCCATTCATGGGCAGGGTGCAGAAACAAGTCTGGACTTAAGGGGTTTCTGAACTTTTATGATGAGTTCGACCTGCATGAAACAGCAGCTTTGCAACATGAGCACTGCCTCTGTTGCCGCACGTTCATTGAACGCACGTTTCTCGTTCAACTTTTGAACGTGTTGAACGTGCGTTCACTGAACGCGGCTGAATGCTTTTGACGTGTTCGCGGAGAAGCCATGTAGTGTTGGGGGCAGAGGATTTGGGGTGCGGGGGGGACTGGGTGGGGGGCGAGGGGCCAACGACCCTGCAAAAAAAAAAAACATGACCAAATAATGGTAAAAAAAAAAAACGAAGCATCCCTTTGTGGCAAAAAATATCTGCAAATAATGCGGCAAACACTCCCCTCACTTCTGAAAATTAGAAAGCAAGACGGAGAAAAGCCAGGGCCGCGCCATACCAAAAACTGTGGCCACATGCGTAGGCATGTTAGCATTCATATCCTTCTTTTTTTTTTTTTTTTCCTGCTAATTGTGTCCAGCCTCTTTTCCGAAGGGCCCTCGTAGCGAATTTCCTAGGACCCCACGTGCAGCAGAGGTGGACTTCAAACTTCCACTTGCCAGCGTGAGCAGAGAATTCAGGTCTGTGCATCTCGGTTATGGGTCACTGTTTCTCTTTTTTATTTTTCTTTTTTCTCGTTTTCTTTTTAATACGTGCAGTGGCCCTAAGGGCCTCTACTCACCATATGCACAAAAGACAAAACATATGGCGGTGTATTATTCCATGTTCCGCAGAAGATTTATTTAAATTTTGCACATTCCATGAGTACTGCAGCCATGCCCTGAGAATCACGTGCAGAGACCAACACGGCCCAGCTATGTGAGCAACCCATAAGTGCTGACCTGAATTTGAATCCTGAGTATATATTCGGCTAGCTCGTGCTCTATGTCATTCTCACTGCCTGCCTCGATTTTGGTGGAGGGTCTGCACTTAATTGTTGCGAGGACCCTCTCGATTGCCTGCATGGGCCCTTCGAGCCGTGCTAAGGGGATCTAGTGCTCTCTCTCTCTCTCTCTCTCTCTCTCTCTCTCTCTCTCTCTCTCAACCAAAAAAAGGAGTGCATGTGTGTGTGTGTGTAAATATCTGTGTGTGTATTGGTGTGCGTGTGTATATGTTTTGGTGGGGGTATTTCGTGTTTTTTTTTTTACTTCTTTTTTTGAATGCCTCGTGCCCCAGGTGTGGTTGAAGGAGAACGCGCGTTCACAGCATTCAAACAGTTAGGGCGTCGTTCGACACACCTCGGGGAAGTGATTCCAAGGATTTCGTCTTCGTTCCACCTGTCCTCGGAGCCGATTTTCGAAACAGAAATGTGAAAACACTCCGAGGACAAATCCTTGGGCTCCGAGGATTTTCCAGCCAAATCGTCCTCGGCTCCAAGGGATCTCGCAAGGTCCCTCGGAGTCCGAGGATCTGCAATAATCGGGGTGTCGGCGGCGAGTCCAAAAGGGAAATTGGTGGTCGGAGGTGGTCCAGTGGTGGTCCTCCAGGTAGAAGACGAACATCGTGAGGCGCCGACGTCCAAGACGTCCACCAACGGCCTCGTCTTTTTACCATTGTCGGGGATTGGCGATACGTCCCTGTCGGTTCGTCGGGCGGCCCCACGGCGGTGCCGTGCCGGGCATCGGACGTTTTCGGGTGGGTCGTGGAGGTGTCGTAGCGTTCCTGCGGGCTGCCCAACGGTCGGAAACACGAATTTTTTTAAGCGTCCACCCGCGGCCGGTGGCTGCAGCGATTTCGTACGTTGGCGTCTACCCTCGTGCAACGTGTGTCTCTGGTCGTCGCGATCGCGACAGCCACGTGCGTCCCCTCTCCTTCATGGCTGACCTGTGCCACAGGCTGCCTTTGTTGCTGCTTGTCACTGTGCTGCTGCTTGCCGTTGTCGTCTTTCATATCTGCATCCTCGGTCGCGTCCCTGGGAGGAAACAGAGGCGGCGAATGATGAAGGCGACCAAGGAGATGGAGAAGGTGCAGACGAAGAGGACAATGTCCGTAGGGGCTGGCGGGTCGTCACGTCAGCGTTGCAGCTCTGCGGAAGGCGGCAGGCGGCGTACGACCCGATGCTGTACAGCCACCTGCCGTCCCACGAGATTCCATTGCCTCGGAGTGACGACAACAGCGATGACCCCCGATCATCAACGGTTCTTCTGTGCAGCGGTTTGACGCAGGATTGGATGGGGAGCCAGCTATACAGACAGCCCTCGACGCCGACGTACACTGATCTGCTGGAGGGGTGCACCCCGGTTGGTTATGACGCAGGGTTCGTAGATCTCAGCTATGGTTTGAGGTCTGGGAGTGGCCAGGACGTCACGCACGTCGTTCTCGTGAACCCAGCTTCTGGCAGCAACCACACAGCGCCTTCGGTGGGGCCGTGTGCCGTTCCTGACACCCGTGGCCGGGGTTCTGGTCAGCCGGGCGACGAATGTGGACTCGTTTCGTGAGGGCGGGGGGCAGTGGGCACAACAGGTGTTCGCGCGTCGGGGACGCGGACAGGTGGATCGACAACGGCAGCCGGCGCAGTCCACCGAGGACGGGATGACGATGACGGCTACGCTGCGGAGGTCGTGGGGCGAGAGGTTTGGGATGATTACCGGCGACAATCGTGACAATCTAGCACGTCCGCCATAACGAGAGGGGTAACAAAGATCAATGTAGGGGCGGACGACACACCCGGCGATTGCGACGGTGCGGGTGGTGAAGATTGCTTGGCAGGCGACGGGGGCAATGACAACGACGAGGACGACGACGGGGAGATGGAGATTCGTCCGGTGGGGAAGAAACGGGGAGGGCCTAGGGCGACGAGCAAGTCCAGCGAGCCGCGCGCCGGGCGGAGAGGCAAGAAGAGTGTGGGAGATGCGTCGGCAGGCGACGGAGCGAAAAGCAGGGATTTTTGGACCGTTGAACACATGATTGCTCTTGTCGAGCTAAAAGAGACCAGGATTTGCATCTTGCTGGCCTCGGCCACAACATGGGAAGGATGAAAACGAAGACATGGAAGTGGGCCGACATCGAGAGCAGGCTCGTGCAGATGGGGGTGACGAGTAGAAAGGCCGACGACTTCGGGAAAAAATGGGACAACCTGCACATGCAGTTCAAAATTGTGCACAAGTTCATGGGAGAATCGGGGAAGCCTGATTTCTTCACACTGACGCCCCGGGAGAGAAAGGAGCGGGGGTTCGATTTTCGGATGGACGAGCGTGTGTATTCGGAGATGAAGGCCACGTCTAGGGGCGATCACACTATACACCCCACGAATCTGGCGGACACGGGTGCAGCGGGAGGTGTTCAACTGCCCGGCCGACCTGGAGGTCGGAACGATTCAGGCGGTAGTGACGGATGCGGGGATGGGCAGGACGACGATCAGGGATCGACGCGGAATTCAAGTTTCAGTGGCGGCGGTGCGGGCGGGTGCGGCAAAAGGAAGAATGTGAGACAACAGACCTTCGACACCATTGCGGACGTCATAAAGGAACACGGGAGTCCGATGGCGACGACGGTGGACAGCACGAGCAAGAGGCAGTGCTCAATTTTGACTAGGCAATGCGACATTCTTGAGCGAGAGCTAGAAGTGCAGAAGGACCACTACGTGAAGGCCGACCAGGCGAACCTGTTGATGTGCAACGCCCTTATGGAGATTGCTAAAGCGACCCGCGAACGATCATGAAGTCGATGGGCCACACATGTCCATCGTCCACGCGAATGCCTCTTGTGTGCTTTTGGATCGTCGGCGTTGCCCCCGTACTGCGTGCTGCTGTGCGGTGGTGGGCAGGTTGTGTACAGACGACGGGTCATTTCTGCAAGCGGTTTCCATTGCAAGAGTCAAATTTTTTGATTAGCTTAAAGGGTGTTGATTGCTGTCATGCCCGTCGGCTCGTCCTTCGGTTTCAAATTACGACGCCCGATTATTGTTCAACGCCTGTTGATGTGACGCGTTGCAGCCACGCGCGGATGGGGATCCAGCAGGGTTCTCTTTTTTTTTGGGGGGGGGGGGGTTGTCGAAGAAAGGAATGGGTGGCACGGTGTGTTTTTTTTGGGCGGGAGGGGACAATGGAGGACAAGGACGCCTCAAGTTTTTGGGGGGTGGCGGACGACGGAAGCGTGCCGGGGTCTTTCGACCTCCACCATGGTCCTCCTGCGCGCCGACACGCGTTCTTGTCCATGCGAGGGATCACTTGAAGCCTTCGGGAAAAAACGGTCCGTGTACGATCGATCGGGGGGCGGGCTTTCGTGGACGTCGTGGCGTATACACGGTGTGCGGCGATAGCGCATCGCGTTGAAAAGGAGATTCCGGGCTGCAGTCCGTACGACAGTACTTCATTTTCCATGTCTCCGACGGTGTCGTCTAAGCAGTGATTCGTAGCCGCACGCCAGCACTTCCCGCCCTTTGCCTCTCCAGGCTCGAGCTTTGTGCACCGCGTGCAGTCCCCCTTCACGCGCCGGAAGCACGTGCTCTTTTTTTGCTGGCCATCATCGTCACGGCTCCTGCCCACCACGATTGCGCATCGTCCACGTGCTCCGTCGTCGACGTGGCCGTCGTCGATCTCCACGCGTCCTTCTTCCACGTGCTTCTTCCCGTCAGGCACGTCAGGCAAATTCCCGCGTCATCGATCTCCACGCTCGAGCTTTGTGCACCGCGTGCAGTCCCCCTTCACGCGCCGCAAGCACGTGCTCTTTTTTAGCTGGCCATCATCGTCGCGGCTCCTGCCCACCACGATTGCGCATCGTCCACATGCTCCGTCAACGACGTGGCCATCGTCGATCTCCACGCGTCCTACTTCCACGTGCTCCTTCGTCGACATGCTCCTTCGTCCACGTGCTCGTCGTTGCCGAGTTGCGGACGACATGGCCCCGAGAAACGCATCAGTGAAGGTCAGGAAAGATAGCGGGGCGGGCGACGGGGGGGGAACCCAGAGAGGCAGAGGGCATGTGCCTAAGTTGAAAAGGCAGCGCGTTGAAGAGGCGAGCTCTGACCACACAAGAGACTTCCAGCCAGAAGAAGTGCTGATAGTGGACGCGCAAGGGATTTTAGCGGCGGCGCGATTGGGTTTCGGCCAAGATGGGGTGTCGAAGGAACAGTTGTCCGCTCTGAAGCGGAGCATTGCTGTTGGTGCTGCCGAGGCGTCGCAAAGGACCCCGAAGGCGGCAGGGGTTGTCATAACGGAGGTGTGCGTGCCGAGGCAACTTCCCGCGACAGTGGGGCAAGGCCAGCCACGTCAGGCACTCCCCCTGCAACAGGTGGGGGCTTCAGGGGGAGGGAAAGCACAGTCCGCGCAAAAGGGCAATGCAACGGCGACCGACACTCGGACGGCGGCGGCGGATCACAGCAGTAGAAGCGGAGTCGCCGAAGGTGCGGCCGAAGAGAGGGTAGACGATGTCCGCCGCGACGATGGAAGAAGAGACGGAAAGCGGGAGGGCGACGACGACGACGACCGTCCACTTGTGAAGAGGTTGAAGGGAGCCGCAAAGGAGGATGGTCTGGAGGAGAGATCAAAGTTGTGGGTTGATTGCGACTCTTTCTGGGGTCAGGGACCGGGGAAACCCTTGAGGGAGGCGGTTGGCGAGTGCGAGGACTACTTCATCTCCATCCCCAACGGAGACGTAGGAGCTGAACCGCCTGCGATGCTCATACGGCCGCAGAACAACGTGCCGCGCTTCAAGATCGAGGACCCTGCGCAGCGTGAACCGGCTCTGCGCAGAGCGCGCAGCGTGGAGAAAGTGGTGCTGCGCGCCATCCACGGCTGGATCTTCAAATCGTCGTCGCGGCCGGCTGGATTCGCTCGTGCAGAGTCGTACATCAGCATCGACATTGCCATGGACGTCGCACGAGCAGTTTGGCAGGGGCAGGAATGGTCGAACGTGGTTTCCCCTGCACTCGTGTACCACACTCTGGCGATGAAGATGGACGTGCCTCTGTGGTTCGCGGGGGTGAAGATTGTGGATCGGCCCGAGGACGACGACATGGCGGCGCGGCAGGAGGCGACAGTTCTTTGCGTCGCGGAGTGCTGGACAGAGGCACTGTGGTGTGGACAATGGGTGGACGGCGGTCGCGTGAAACAGGAGAGGTTGTCTAGGCTTGCGGACTGTCTTCAAGCGCTGTTGAGCGCGTGCATGTGGATCATGCGCATGGGTGGTGACGACGACCGTTCGCACTACGAGGCGTGCCTTAACTCGTCCATGGTCGCCAAACCGACAATGATAGCGGCGGGGTCGTACATCTTCAACTGGTGGCGACACATCGTCGACAACGCGAACCTCGTCTTGGATCGTATAGGGAAGGTTCACCTCACGCTGGGAGAATACCCGCACTGCATTCCGGAATGGTGTGACTGCGGGTTGGTGTTCGGCCACAACGCGACCCTGAAGAACGCAGCGGAAGCCGCGAAAGACGGATGGATCGGCAGCGGGCCCGCTGCGGAGGAAGAGGGAGACGAGGACGGTTATCACATGACGCACGCGTGAATGGCCATCTCATTGTCGTCCGCATCGTTTTCTGTATGAGGCCCTTTCTTTCGATTTCACCTATCGCGGCATCGTTGTCATCGCTGTCAACTGAACAAAGAAAAGAAATAAAAGGAAAAAAGGCAGGAGCCCAAACATGCACTTTCATTGTCATCTTTGTGTGCTTGGCGCCCGTGTTTCCCTTCCTCATGCCATCGTCGGATCCTAATGATTGCACCTACCATGAAGGAAGGGGGAAAAAAATGAAAACAAAAAATTTGAACTACTACAAGGAAGGTCACAGCGCAGTTGCCTGATGAGCACATCTGTCGCGAGTTCATCTTTCTTTTGTTTGTCGATGCATGCCAGTCGTCAATGCAACAACGAAGCTTTTCCGACAACAATTCACAAACGCGATGCATGTCATTCTTCAATGCAACAACGAAGCTTCTTCGGCAACATTTCACAAACGCAGACAAGCTGAGACGACATGCACAACACACGTTCCATGCACCGCAAAAAAAAAACAAGATCCCTCGAAACAATAGCAGCAGTCGGGTACACCAAAACATCCATTCCCAAACATCATCAAAAACATTCACCGTGCGAAAGTTGGAAAAAAAAAAAGGCGCTGTGAAGCACATGCGAACCAGCGGGCTCACGAACCTCTTCGTGCCAGTCCTCGACTACGACTCCCATCTACAACTACCCCCCCCATCAAACAAGGACCGAACCCATCGACGACTCCACGGCATTGCGCGGGAAAACCAACTTCTCGGCCACGATGACAATGAAGAGCCAAAAAATGAAAAGACGACCGTAGAGGACGAATACTACATCAGCGACCCCGTCGCAATCCCGCTGCACGACGGACTGGACCTATACAGCGTCGTGGAATACAAGAACAAACACCTGAAAAGAACCTGACCACAAAGGCAGACCCTCACTGGCGATCGCGCGCGTAAGCGGAAGACGAAAGAGTTGTCGGCCGACTATGGCGGGACACGACTTCAACGGGACGAACACGTAGGTGGCTGGCTGGATCAAACGTGTTTCATCCGCTGCGCCAGTGCATTGCGGAGTGCGTGATCCTCGCGCGTCGAAGTCAACATGGACACTGGCTGCGGGGGGCGATGAATCCCCAGGTCCACTCGGCGCCTCACCCCGTTCGCGCCGACCTCCCACAACGAATTCTCGTCGAACTCGATGCCTGCATCGAGCAGGATGTTGTGGAGAATGCATACTGTCGTGAACTGTTGCGGCAGACTGTCGAGGTTTGTCTTGTGCGTCCGCAGGAAGAGCCTCCACATCCCTTTCAACCTCCCGAACGCCCTCTCCACGGCCCCTCTTGCGACCTTCTGCTTCGTGTCGAACCTTTCCTCGTCCGGGTGCTGATTGATTCCTCTGTACGGCACCACCACCCACTCAGAAGGAGGATACCCGTTGTTGCCCAAGATGTATCCGTTCGTCCTCACCCCTCCCGGGAGCGTCACAGGCGGCGCACGAAACAACAATCCCTCTTTCGCGCGCCTCGACAGACTTGATAGCTGGATCACCCTAATGTCATGGCAGCTCCCCGGATATCCAACGAACACATCAAGGACGCATAGATCCAGGTCCACCACAATCTACGCAATGACGGAAAAACGGTGTTTGCGGTTGAAGTAGTTCTCACTCGGCGCGTTCGCCGGTTTGTCCACGTAGATGTGTGTGCAGTCAACTGCGCCATGGCAGTTTGAAAAGCCTTGTCTAGAAATGCCCGTAGCACGACTTGTTTCCGCAAACCCGTCGGCCACGATATCTTGTCCCCGTACACCCTCAAAATAGCGGTTGTCACATCGCGCACGGCTCGAACTCCGGAAGTCCTGCCTATGCCGAAGGATGATGTGCTACTATCGTAAGACTCTCCTGTGACCACCTATACAGCGCGTACGCGACGATCTGCTCCGGCTGTAGTGGCTCCCTGTAAAACGTCACCTGCCGCTGCACATGAGGCGCACATGCTTCGCTGATCTCCATGAACACTCTCCTGGACATGCGGAGCTTTTCCCGGAAGTAGTCGTCTATCGCGTCATCGCACACCCGTAAATCCTCCCAAGTCCCGCCAGCTCTCCGCCGCATCCACCAACGTGGCGTCGCCCGAGGAAGCAAACCGCACCCAATTGCAGCAACAGCTGAACCACGGCTTGGGATGTGGTGATGCAGTTCGGCGCGTCCAACACCCTTTGCAGCAGAAGCCTCTGCCGCCGCCTCGAAAGCGCTGCCTTCATGCGCCCGGCCGCACTCTCAATTTGGAAACGACGGACAATGGCAACCACAGCCGCCGTGACAGTTGTCTTCTCCGTCGTCGACAGCACAGCAGGTCCATCGCCATCGCAGCCGTCCATCACGTCCTTCGAAGACAAAAAACAACGTCCATCGCCGCCCACCTCCGTGCGCCTCTGCCACCACGTTTGAAAACGCCTGCAACCATGTCAGGAATACAGCCCGGCCCAACGACGCGATTCCGATTGGAGCGTCCACCCACCGCCGCTGAAGAGCAGGACCGCTGCGGCGCCTGCACGTGGCGAACGCGACTGCCTACCAGACGTCTTCGTTTTGCCGCGTCGACCACACTTGACGCAGTGGCGGTGCGGTGCCGCTGAAATACGCAACGCGATGGCAAACGAAACCCTGCGAGGCGTAGACTGCCCCCTGGCCGACCCGCCTGTGCGCCGCCACCACGTCGCTCCGCAAGATCAAAATTCGAAATTTGAATTTCGAAAGGGGATGTTCCCACGTTGGCGAATTTTTTCCAAGGCCCCGTGACGTTTTCCCGCCGTCCGCCTGTTGGACCACCACGCCTGCTACACGGACATCCCAAATCGGAGGCCGGACATTCCCCTCGCGGCTGTGTATAATCTAATTAAACTGGCCGCGGGAGGGCCCCGAAGATTCGTCCTCGGGGCAATTCTCCGAGGACAGGTGGAACGACACCTCCGAAAATCAAAAATTACTCCGAGGACGCGCTGAGGTGTGTCGAACGACGCCCTTACATAGAGCACTGCACTCCAGACACTGGCAGACAGTCCACCTGCCTAATAGTCTATATTCAGCTGCACAACACAAGCACTGCAATCTGGCAAACTAAACATCGAACTGAACAGCAACTCCAAATAGATTACTAGATGACCTGGGCTGCAAAAGAATAATGGGAAAAAGGTGAAAATAACAGAAAGCATAATGAACTACCTTTCCTATGATTCGCTGCTTCTTTGCAACTAAGAAAAGCAAAAATGGTGTTAAAAAACATGGTAAACACAAAAAAAACATGGTAAACACAAAAAAAAACATGGTAAACCCAAAAAGAGTTAAAAAAAAACTGTCATTCTATATTCTTTCCCAATAACGGACGAAAAACAAAGCTACAATACACGCAGAAAGCATGGTAAACCACCAACAAAAGCATGATAAACCACAAAGCATGATGAACCACAGGCAGGTTACTAATCTCTCTCTCTCTCTCTCTCTCTCTCTCTCTCTCTCTCTCTCTCTCTCTCTCTCTCTCTTCCCCCCATCTTTGTGCAACTTGTTACCCTTTTCAGTGTTCCACCCGTCAAATAACCACGCCGTCAAAATCGGCGGCAACCACTCCAGTCATTCCTCCGCCGCAACCACTCCAGTCATTCCTCCGCCTAAAAATCCGCCGTACTGGTCTCCACGTCGTACCATTCCAGCGCCAAGACGTCCTATAAAAAATCCTTATGAGTAACGTCCGCCGAAATGCATCAAATTTCGTGCTTCTTCATAGTAGTGGGAGGCCATTTTTCATTGTGAGGGTTGTATCACAATATCATCACAACTGACCAGTAATGATGCCATGAGGCTAGAACACGCCATGCTGCATCAATTTATTATGCCACTTGGCCTATTCTAAGAAAAGGGGCTAAGGGGTAGCGGGATGCCATTTTTCACGACAAGAGGTCATCTCGACGAACGTATCACCATGTCCACATATAGGACTATCAAGATTGCTCCGCCCCTGGAGGCTGATGTACGAAAGCAAGAAGAGAAAACACATGGATAGCGCACGCGCGCGCACGAGAGAGAGAGAGAGAGAGAGAGAGAGAGAGAGAGAGAGAGAGAGAGAGAGAGAGAGAGAGAGAGAGAGAGNAGAGAGAGAGAGAGAGAGAGAGAGAGAGAGAGAGAGAGAGAGAGAGAGAGAGAGAGAGAGAGAGAGAGAGAGAGAGAGAGAAGTGACCAGCAGGAGGATTTAAGACATGTTGACCTGTCAGTGCTGTCATAGGAGGAGAACTTGGAGGATTGGGGGGGAGGAGGAGTTGGAGATGGGGAAGCTTACGAGGGTGGAGCCAGGACGATGAAGAAAGCTGCCGAACACAGCGGGAGACAGAGGTAGAGACTTGGAATGCGTTTTGAAAGTTTGAATCGCGGAGGGAAACTGCTGTGCCTACGGGCCTGGGTATTCCACAAAGTTGTCCACATGGTATGGAGGGCGAACCGGGTAAAACAGGGTGCAGGCCCAGGCCCCAACGCCGCAGTCCAGATTGCAAATTTGCACACGGGCCCGACAGAGGCGAAACACAAAGATTTAGGCCCAAAAGGGCATTTCGCTCTACCCACATCTTTTAGGGGCATTTTGGCATATGACTCAAGTTATAGGGATACTTCACAAATTATCCCAAAAAAGAAAGAAAAGAAAAAAAAAAAAAGAAAAGGAAAAGGGGAGATCAGACCCATGAACAACCATTTCGTCAAAACGGACATTTTTTATTTTTTGAACGAAATTGAAACCGAGTTTTTTGAGCGAAAACTCGTCAAAATTTGTTGTTCCTGAGGGTCCAGCGTTTTAAAAACGCTGGACCCCCTGGCTGTACATGAACCTAGCTTGAGACCAGGCACCTCCAGGCAGGACTGCCTCGAGGTACCTGGTCTCAAGCAAGGTCCATGTACAGCCAGGGGGTCCAGCGTTTTACAAACGCCAGACCCTTGGGAACAACAAATTTTGACGAGTTTTGGGCCAAAAAACTCGGTTTCAATTTCATTAAAAAAATACGTTCATGGGGCTATCTCAGCTGGAACACCAATGAACTTGAACTGTTGAAATGCAGACTCAAGTTCGAATCCAGGAGCATGGTCCCACTAGCAGTCGGATAGGAGTGTGGGCGATGCAGTGTGACACTGAGTGGCAGCGGCCTGACAGCTTCATTACGAATTTCTGGACTGAGAAAACAGAAGAAAGGCAGGGGGGGAAAAAACCAACCAAACAGAGACCTCCCACAAGAAATCACTTCAGAGTGCTTTTCAGCCATCAGATCACAAATGATCTGAAGGTGGTGGTTGCAACAACAGTGAACGAAGTAACTGCCACTTTTTTCTGGAACAGTGATCATAACGCCCTCCATATATAGAGCAGTGTATACTCTTCTCTCAATTTTTCCTCACACTACCTACCTACCACTACTCCTACCTGTAGGCATACGGGGAAACCCGTAGCATACCAGAGCCGTGTTTTTACGGCCCCTCGAGCCTGCAGGATACCGGCCAGGGGACGGCCGGTAGCACCAGGGATAAAGCGGACCAATCCCCCGTGCCTCCCCTCAGGCCCCTCCCCTACGAACATAGCAGACTCTGCTTGATGCCAATCGGGGGATCCAGTGGTCTATCTCTTGGGTAGCGGGTGCCAAGTAAGCCCAGGAAGGCATGAGGCCCATGGGGATTGAACCCATGACCTCCTGAATGCCACTTGCGAGCCTTACCAACTGAGCTAGGCCGCTGGATGAAATTTCATTTCGAACGGTCCGGGTGCCCAAGGCTTACATTAACATAGCAGAGAATAAGATGAAAATAGCAGAGGGCTACTGGCCTCGGGTGCACTCCCCACCCTGAGCCATCCTTCTGTAGCAAACCAGAAAACAAAAACACTTCCCAACAAAATAATTCCTAATACTACCTAAATGCCGTAAAAACTCGAAGAGATGGGTCGGGATGGGGAGTGCACCCGAGGCCAGTATCCCTCTGCTATTTTCATCTTATTCTCTGCTATGTTGATGTAAGCCTTGGGCACCGGGCCAGTTCGAAATGATTTTTTTTTTTTTTTTTTTTTTTTTTTTTTTTTTTTTTTTTTTCCATCGAGAGGGGAAAAAAAAATAAAAAAATTCCTGATTAAAATAAATAAATAAATAAATCAGGAATTTTAATAGAGTGAACCTGGAGTACTCTTGCCACTCCACTGCTTGTGTTCTTCAGTTACCCCGGGGGGGGTGGTCCCACTAGCAAAGAGGATCGGATAGAACGCCTGAATCTGGACGTGTTTGTGGAGAGGTGCAGGAAATCGAGATTGAACTGCTTTTCTGAATCTCTGCATAAAACACATCCAGATTCAGGCATTCGATCCGATCCTCTTTGGTAGTGGGACCTCGGCCCGGGCAGACTGTGGGGGCCCCGGGGCCAAGTTACCACTTTCTGTTCTTATAAGGGACGCTGGGCCCGGTTCCCAGCAAGCGCTGCTCCCCACGAATAGAATGGAGCCATGTTGGGAAAAAAAAAAAGAAAAGAAAAAGCAAAAGTGGCATAAGATAACGAGCACATCTTCAATGTATCTGACCATATTACGGCCGAATGTGGATGTATCTGGCGGGAGTTACACTCAAAAGTAAGTAAGCGAGATCCTCGTGTGAGGATGCCGTTACGGACGAAAGCTATGGCAGCGACTTGCGTCGCGCCACGAAAGCAAAACGACAAAAAGAAAGCAAAAAAAGCTCTTTTGAAGGCGGTCACGGGTGATCGCCTGAGCGCAAGCCAGCCATAGCCAGTGCGGGAAAGTAGTGGAGGAATAGAACGTTGTGGCCTGTACTCATCGTCCAACTTCCCTCTCTCGAAAATGAAGTACGTCGCAGCATATTTGCTGGCCGTTCTCGGCGGCAAGGCCCACCCTACGGCGGATGACATCGCTGACATCCTGGAATCAGTGAGTGCGGATGTTGATCACAAGAGGTTGGATAAGTTGATGAAGGAGGTAGAGGGCAAGGATGTCAATGAATTGATCGCCGCAGGAAGGGAAAAATTCTCCTCGGTCCCGTCTGGTGGCGGCGCAGTTGCCGTGAGTGCTGGCGGCGGTGGTGGAGGTGACGCAGCTAGCGGCGTTGCCGCTGCGGAGCCGGAGAAGGAACCAGAGAAGGAAGCAGAAGAGGAGGAAGAGGATGAGGATATGGGCTTCAGTCTCTTCGACTAAGGTGGAAGGGTTTTCTTACTTCCATTTTCTGAAGCCTGCACAACTGTGTCTGCTAATTAATAGAACTGTCCTTCCTGAGAAAGAGTCGAAGAATTGTTGAAGGCACAGATGATGCGGTCTTTACCTGCACAGTTGTGCAGGTACAGATGATGCGGTCTTTACCTGCACAACTTTGCCTGCCTCCTATGTAAGGATGAGGATACCTAATTTTAGTAGAATCGTACGAGGGGACAGAATCTGCAATTAGGGCCGAGCTTCCAGCTGTGTTGAATCAGTCTTTGGTTATCGTCGTCTCCGGCGGGCTGAAAACTCGAGGGCATAGTACAGAGGAGAGAGGAAGCATGTTAGATCGAGAGGCCTCGATAACGGGTAGAGACAAACACCGGTCTGCCTCCTGTGGACAGGAGGCGTGGGATTAATATTTTGTGCTATGCATGTAGTAACAGAGGGCTCCGTTTCTCCTTGTTTTTGAGAAAACATCCTGAATGAGGTGTGATGATTTGAGTTCAAAAAAAAAAAAAAAAAAAAAAAAAAAAATCGATGGAAGCGGTGTATCGGGTCCGGCCGGAAACTAGTGCCATTCAAAAATAGACACGTTGGTGGTGGGTTCAGGGACATACATGCAAATTGGGAAATTTTAGATTTTAGGGCACACACCCAAGAGCCTAGCTAGAAACAGAAACTCGTTCGACTCTGATGGGACGCCGCGAAAGGACGGATTAGCGCTCAAGCGCTCCGTTCCGCTCCGGTGTCAGCCGGCGGCCGAGATTCGCGCGGAAGGAATTTCCTAGGCTTGCCGTGCTGCTACTTCCTCGTTCTCTCCACCATCGCTGACGGCGCATGAGGGCATGGTCTCACCCACGCGTCGTGGGTGCCGCTTGCGGGGATCACCTATGCCGTGAAGTAGCCCATACACACCTGCAGTCTGTTGGTTGCACGGATGGTTTACTACGAATGGTAATGCACTTTTGAGATCGGTTAACTAATCCAATTCAACTGAGTTCTGACGGTTTCTGCTCGGAACTTACTAGGGAGGAAGGATACGTCAGCTATGGCAGAGGTGGAGGACGAGGCGGGGAGGGGAGGTGGAAGGTCGCCACCGCCACCCGATTTCTGGGTTATGGAGGACAGAGTTAGACACTCCATCGGACAGTGCTATGATGAAGGCGTGTTCCCGGTAGAACCCAACATGGGTGAGGTGGTCGAGGATGAAAGGGGTAGGAGGTTCAGGGTGAACGAGTCTCTCGATGCCATTAAGGAGAAATGGCTGAAGGAGAGGACGGTGATCTTCATCTTCCAGGATGAGGCACGGAACCCGACACGAGGTGTAAAAGAGGATCTGATTTGAACCTTCGAAGACGGGTGGCTTGCTAGGAGGCTGTTTAATGCGGATGTCAGAAGAGGGCGCATCAAGTTTGAAGGTCCGAATGTCGTCTCCTACGTGGCGAGGGCTTCGGAAGTGGCCACTTGGCTCGTGCAGAAGGGATCGACAAGACTAAGCTTGGCGGGGAAGGACTATCCAGTGGCCTTTAAGCCATGGATGACCAAACCAGAACTCAAGGAGATTCGCCTGAGAGATGCGGAGACAAATTTTTGGATTGTAGCTCTCAGGGTGCCGTTAGATGCGATGTATTACTTACGGAGCGCGGCGGAAGGCTTGATCGGGGGCCTTAAGCAGATGCATGCGCCGGAAGCTGACAGATCGCGGCCTAAACTAATGAATGTGAAGATCGACATGGATCCTCAGGCCCGATTCAAGGTAGAAGACACCCTGATTATCGAATCTCCGAAGGGTGAATGGTGGAAAGTGGAGGTGGCCACCCCCTATTCCGATTGGTGTAGGAAGTGCCGTTGGTATTTTCACACCGAAGAGAATTGTCCTCGTCAGGGGTATGACAGAGGGCCTAGGTGGCAGGGTACTCCAAACCCAGCTCAGCAACGTGCCCCAGCCATGTCGGAGCCGAGAAGGGCAGCCAATTCTGCGAATGGGGCAGACAGACCTATCGCGGCTCCGCAGACATCCCAGGCTTCTCACGGACGGGGAGCGATCGGCACTAGAGACGCAGTCCGCCCTTCTCAGGGCTTCGCCACGTCAGCTCAGCAGGACGAAAGGCTATCGAACACGGCGCAGGCACGAGATCAGAGTGTGCTTGCCCAATACCCCCACATAATGGCGAATCCCACATTCTCCCCCGCTCCCGGTAACCAATCCTATTCCTTCCAAGCCGCCCATCCTCCCCCTCCACCTCCTCCTGATCGCACACTAATGCCGGGCTGGACAAATCCGGGGGAATGGCCAGCATCTGTCTATGCAGCCCCCCACCCTCGACAGTGGCATGATGCACCTAACCTCGTACAGGGGCATCAGGACGTTAATTACTGTTTTCAACCCGCACATCACTCCAACCCCGACCTTTTCCACCAGGACACAAGGATCCTTATGCCCCTCCACCGAGGTATGGCCTTCCCCCGCTGCCTCCGTATCAGTCACAGGGATATGATGAGTACGTTGCGCCCCAGTTCACTGCAGAAGGAGGTGGTGCGCAGCGCCCACCGCCAAGCGAGCCATCCAGGTGTGAGCCTTCTTCCAATAGGCAAGGCTATTCTAGACTCCGTTTTGTTCAGAGACAGGATTTCTCACAAGGGGCAGAGCGAGATCGGGACACGGGTTTCGACAATGCGCAGGGCCGCTATGATCAGGGGCCGCACTCAAGGAGGGATCGGTTTCCTCAGGAAGATTGTTCCCCGACTGCTACACCAGCCCCATCGGAATCGAAGGTACAAATGGGGAGCGACCTGATGGGCGACGAGCTGCCAGACTCGCGGGGAGGTGATTTGCAGGCGGAAGGGTCAGAATCCTCCACGGGTAGTTCAGCCGGTGCGAGGGGGAGCAGGAAGGCCTTAACATGTAGGCAGAGTCGGGGAACAAGGGGGGGTACAATTAGGGGTGATCAACGAGATGGGCTGATTAGGAAGGTAATCCCGATTCTATGCGCGATTACCAGGGAAGGGGCGGTCTTCCTTGGCCGTTCGCACACCGATGGCCGCCCTTTCCTCCCCATAGCAGACACGGTCAAATCGCCAACCCCGATGGAGATCATCGCTCTCACGAAGTCGTTGTTTGGGGAATCCTTCCCGGTAAGGATAATCCCCAAATCCCTCATGATCAATATCGTGGTTCCAGTTGAGGGGAGTTCAATTAAATTTTATTTTCCGTTCCTTGACGCAAGAATTGACTTACAAACAGCGGATGCCCTGGCAGCTACCGGAGTTCGCTGGTTCCAGCTCGATGGAGTGAGGGAGAGAAATAGACAAGAATTAGAAACCATCTCTGTAACGGATGGGATCTCGGCTTTGTTACTCCTGGATCTCAATCAGAATCTACCATCAGAACTCAATCTCCACTCCAAATTTTTGTTTGACGCTCTAGCAGCACAGTGGCCCTCAAAATCACAGTCTTCACAGTCTGGGAGATCGTCAAGACACAGTTCGTTGGCTCGTACCCCTCCGGTGGAACGCAGAAGGTGGGTGTCAGAAGCAGACTTGGATTCATCCCGCGTCCAATCAGAAGCGGAGGCAAATATGCGCCATGGTTAAGCTGAAGATGGCTACGTGGAATGTTAGGGGCCTGGGCGACTCCTCAGGAAGGAGGAAGAAGAGCAGAATTAAGTCCTGGGTTTTCCGCAAGCAAGTCGAGGTCTTGTGCATACAGGAGACAAAATTGAGTGAGGACAAACTGAGAGCCATTGCGGGCTGGTGGGATGGCCCACAGGTGTGGTCTCCGGCGCAGGAATCGAGGGGCGGGGTAGGCATCCTTCTACATCGTTCGTTGCAGTCGCAGGTGGTAGACTCGGAGGCGGACCTGTGGGGTCGCTGGGCCTGGTTTAAGCTGCAGTCTGATCTCACAGAATGGGTGCTGATGACGGTATACGTGCCTGCCGACCCTAGCACCAGAGCTGCATTCTTCAGGACGCTGCTGCCGGTCATTCCTCACTCGGAGCATTTAATCATGGTCGGGGACTGGAATGTATCGCTGGACGAGGCTTTGACAGATGGGACTCGCACGGCGGGCAGGAGGGATGCACTAGCTTTGATGGATCTCATCCAGGACCTTGGACTATCGGGCCCCTTCCGCTCATTGAACCCGGCTGCCTCTGGCTACACTTGGTTCTCCATTATTAGTCGGGAGAGGGGGGATGTGACCTGTGGGCGGCTGGATTATTTCCTGGTTACAGGGGGGTTGGCACAGGGCTTTACTGCGATTGGCCCCAAACTGCACCCAATGTCTGATCATCGGTCAGTGCTGGCGGAGATGGTCCTCACAGAGGCTACTTCAAGCTGAATTCCCTAAACCTTAAGGACCCCGGAATTAAATGTTGGGTAGAGGAGCAAATGGTGTCGTGGGACGCAGCCCGACAGTTCTTTCCGTCCACGGCGGAATGGCTAGATGGGGGTCTGGCGATCATCTCTGGTATGATGAACGTCTGTTCAAGGATCCTGGCGAAGGGAAGAAATGTGGAAGAGGACAGGTGTAGGAGAGGAGTGGAGGAGGCTGAAAGAAGGATGGAAGCCCACCCGATCTCGGAGCGGTTCTGGGCGGCGGAGAGGGAGCGGAGGCTTGCAGAATGGGAGAGCCTACAGGCGACCAGGCAGGCGGAGTGGGAGGAGCTCCTGAGCATCAAAAGTATTATGGTTCAAGACCGCCTCACTAAAGAAACATTCAGGAAGTTCCTACCTAGCAGCTCTTTTCACCCGGTGGTGGAATTAAAACACCCCTTCGATGCGCTGCATTTTTGACATGGATACGCAGGCTGGTAGCCAGATTCCTGTGGAAACCCAGAGCAGGGATTGACGGCGGGTTCATGGTCAAAGTTGCATGGGAGTTGATCACCTTCGACAGGGACGAAGGAGGGCTCGGTCTGATTGACCCTCACAGGAAGAACATGGCTCAGTTGAGGAAGTGGATCTCCCGCATAGCTATGGCAGATTTGAGGAAGGACTGGATACTGTTGGCCGAGCGTATCCTGATGAGCGAGTGGAGGCTCTTGAGGCCAGAGGACGTGTGGGTCTGTTTTTTCATGCAGTTCTTCATGAACAGGAGATTGAAGTCGGAATTCTGGGAGGCGGTTCGCAAGGCTTGGAAAGACCACCCACCAGACCCTCGCAAAGAGCCGCAGACAAAAGAGGAGGTACTCCTTCAAACCCCTCTTTGAGAATCCATTTATCTTGGATGGACAAGGCAAACCGTTTTCGGCTGCTAGGGAACCCTCAGCCTTTGGGCTGGCCTGGATTCGCAGAGGTATTAGCCGTATTCAGGATTTGTGGTCAGTTATTCTGGGATCCTGGCGCCCCTTTGAAGAAGTTAAATCTCAGTTGCAGAATCTATGGAGGGTAGAAAAGAATTGGAAGAGTCTCCTGGCAGCGATCCCAATACACTGGCGCCAGCTTCTGGGTCCAGAAGGGATTGACCCGGTGGGTACGTGGTACTTGCAGCCCACCCGCACATCCACTGGCACAGTGTGGAAAGTCCAAGACATGACACAAAGCGGGTTCAGGAAGGTCCAGGTTTGGGAGGCAGAGGGACGTCCCTCCTCAGAACTACGCTTACTAGGAGAGGAGGTAGTGGTAAGCTCGGTGAACCCCCCACAGATCAGAGTGGTGGAGGGCCTGGATGCAAGTGGAGAGCAACCTCATTTTCGATGGGTGGGGAGGGTACCTCTCAGGGTATTGATGATAGATCCCACCGCGTGGCAATGGAAAAGCAGTAACATGGATTCTATGGACTTGACGTCTTATGCTGTGGGTGAATCCTACAAAAGAGCGCGCGAGAGGAAGAGAACACCCGCTGCAGTGGCAGTCGCCAGATGGGGGACGGTTCTGTTGGAGGACCTGCAGGGTCGGGAGGCGAGGTTTACTAAATTATGGAGCTCATTGCTGGACCTCCCCAGCCCCAAACAGGCTAGTATCTTGTGGCTTCTCTCGCTGCTGGTGACTCCGTCGTCCGTTTGGCTAGTTAGCAGGGGCATGGAGGTCAGCCTGGGCTGTACTCGCTGCACCTGGCCTTTCGAGTCCACCAGGCATGTCTGGTGGGATTGCCCAGCCTCGAAGAGAGTTTGGCAGTGGTGGGCAAGTCACTGGACCCATATGGGAGGAAAGGATATTGAGTGGGATGAGAGATGGGTATTGCTGGGCTTTGTACCAGAAGATCGTACCGGGAAGAGGGGTTGGTCTTACGTGGCGCAGGTAGCTAGAGCGGTGATCTGCTCGGTGATTTGGGCTGACAGAAACCGCTCCCGCTTTGAGGGTCGTCCGCTCTCAGATGTGGAAGTGAAAGCAGCGATAAAGAAAGGTATGAGACAGGCGATCTGGGCTGATTGGAAGCGGAAGGTTAAGCAGGGTAGAGGCTCTCGTCAGGCAAGATGGTGGTTCCTGAAAACGTGGGCCCAGGGCAACCGGCTGGTTGGTTTTCACAGGTCAAGAGGCCTGTGGTCACACAGTGGCTGTTGTAACGGACGTGGATACTTTAGGAAGGTTTGGAGAGCATGGCCTGTTTGCCTCACGGTTACCTGGGCACTCGGTTCCGTGTGGCTTAGGAGTTACTCAGAGTGCCATCACCATACCAGGTCACTCGGCTTTAGGGCCGCAGTGGGCCATGTAGGAGAGTGACAGTATTTTCTGGATCCAGACCCTCCGGGCCAGGGCCGCTGGGCCGCCGTAGTCCCAGCAGTAGTTGGTCAGGGTAGCAGGGGTAGGTGTTAGTTTCAGTACCCGTAGTCTCTGGTGTAGGTATGTTCTCTGTTATCCACCTCAGGGCTGTCCCTGGAGTTAGTATTGGTCCAATGTAGGGAGGCTTTTCGACTTCATACAATGGTAGTGAGGAAAACCTTGTCAGGCTCTGTGCCGTTAAGCTAAATCGATTGGAAATTGTTTGCTACCTACAGCTGAAATGGACAATTAGTAGTGGAAAGTCTGTAGAGGAGACTTTCTGCAGGCA
>BFEA01000762.1:586021-602804 GCA_003427395.1 Chara braunii | reverse complement strand
TCTCTCTCTCTCTCTCTCTCTCTCTCTCTCTCTCTCTCTCTCTCTCTCTCTCTCTCTCTCTCTCTCTCTCTCTCTCTCTCTCTCCCTCTCTCTTCGCTTGACAATGTAGGTCGAGGCTCAAAGGGGAGGAGGATACATCCAGATAGATCGGCCACCCTCATCTGCGCGTATCGGCCGACCTACCTATCTCCACCAAGGGTGCCCAACGCCGCGCTTAGGTGGATGTTGTAGAGAAGGGACGGGGAAAGGGGACTGGGCGCATCCTTCTGCGGCGGTATTCCTGGAGTTGTGCATGGAGTCGGGTTTCGTCCTGACGAACGGAAGCGCGGGCCGTACCCCGAGCTCGAACCTTGTCGCAGGATGTCGCAGCACACTGCCGCCTTTTTCGATCGCAGATGGCGATGGCATATACTGCGATGCGGACGTGCGGAACCTGTTGCGCGCACTGAGCCAATCCATCTTTAAAACCCGACCCAGGCATGCCACATAAGCGGGAGTGGGTTTGTGCTGATCGAGCGATTTGATTCTCCGCCTCTAATCTTGTCGTACACAGACCTGAGCTCACGGTTCTGCCCTGGTCTGCCATGCATGCCACCTAGCGACCGCAGTTTAAATGTCACTGACTCACTGGTGTCGCCAGGGAGACTCGTGCTCGTGGCGACGACTGGTGCTGGGGTACGAAGGGGCTGCCCGATTCCCCGAACTCTCCCGCAATGCGGGTGCGCTCCTTGCCCGTTTTCGAACCTGGGTCCCATCGCCCTGTCCGACCCCGGGCGAGCCCGTGCTGTGTCGACCGCACGGACTCGATGAGTCAGACAACAAAGCCTGAACCCAACCCCGGGGTATCTGCCCCACTCCCAAACAAGAAAAAGGGGGCCGCGCGAACCATACGCCTCAGGGAACGGAATTTCGTTTCCACCGGCTTCGTGCTCCGTTTCTTCTCCTCGTGCTCGCTTTTCTTTTCCCAAAAGCGATGACGGATGGATCGTAGGGCCCTGTTCTCTCGTTATCCGCCTTCGGCGACAACTCAAACCCCCGTCCCGGCACCTCGGACTGAACCAAGAGTCCCCCGTTTCGACCAGGTGACTCACCGCTCCCCCGGCCAAAAATCCTCGGGCACACCCCTAACAACTCTGATCAGCGTCTGACGAGCGGAACGTCGCGAGGGGCGTGATGTTTGCGCATCACAGGTCCCCCTTGCCATTAGAAACACCCGAATAAGAAGCATGCAATGGCTCATCTACTATCAGGCCTTGCCGGTCAACACATGGCTCAGCAAGAGAAGGTCGGAAATGGCCAGAAGGGACTTCGACAAGAGTTGTACAGTTTGTGATGCCCGAACCCTCGAGGATATGCCGCACTGTCTGATACACTGCCCAAACGCACAAAGGTTTTGGAGCAGAACGCAGGCGTTCTGGTCTGCGATTGTCGACATACCACTGGCAGATAACCTGCTGACACTTCTAACATGGCCGTGATAACCTGCTGACACTTCTAACGGGCCTGGCATGGCCACGTTTTCGAGAAGCCTGGCATTTAACCCTCTTCCGAAGACATCGCCCCTTTACATTGTGGATCATATGACACGATGCAAACAAATGATAGCCGGCCAAAACACACCAGCCCAGGAGGCCTGGGAGCACTTACTACAACTCCTACAGACGGAGTACCAGGCGGACTGGCACCGGGCAACCAAGAGCATCAAAGAAGACCCCACAAAAAAGCAAATAATCATAGACAAATTCATCAAAGACTGGGTTGGAACTGGTAGGCGCTCCTCCGAGACTGGCATGAAGGCTGCAGGAAGAACAACAAGGGAGAGACCGTATAACGGACCTCACCTCGTTAGAAACAGGTGATCACAGAACAGTGTTGCATGGACAAGATACACACGCCATAAGTTTTGGCTTTTTCACATTTCGTGAGTGAGTTGTGTGGCAATGCCCTTCGTTACTTCAACAGTGGTGTGTGGCGAAGGGGGAGGGAAACTGTCGAAAGGGTGGCTGTCAATTCTCTTCTCACAGACGCTAATGTTTTGAGGTAAAAAAAAAAAAGAAAAAAAAAAGAGAGGTATTTTGAGGCTTTCTACAGTGGTGTGGCTATGCCCTATGTGTGAGTATGGTGTGCAATGGTGTCTTCTTACTGTGTCAAAAAAAAAAAAAAAAAAGACAGCAGGCCGCATCGGATGTGTAGTCATGCGAACACAGGGGCAAAGGTGTCTTTGGGCCTATTGTCTTCACCGGAATAAAACGCCCCGTCATTATAGCCATATTCGGGGCAGATTTCAGTCAAGAATCCAGATGCAGCTATAACCACTGGGCGTTCTACTGAATCTACTCCGGTGAAGGCGGTACTTGCACCACTCACCCTCCGCTAACATTTTGAGTGCCTCAGGACACAGATGTCATCCAGATGCATTGGAAATCTTGGCGGATGGGGAGTGGTGTAGGTAGGCCCTTAGCTATGGCCAGGTCCCTCCTCTGGGCAGACCACTGCAGATAGTAGGGGTGAAAAAGACAAAAGACTGCGGAGCGGTACCTCTCTGAGACAATGCACAGCCGCCAATGAATGTAACAGGTTTCTGTGTGAACATGCTGTCAGAATTTTCTCATACATTTTGGCAAATGTCATGCAGGGTGGTGTTAATAGTCTGGGCCTCCACACATAAATGAGCGCATGTTTTCTTTTTTCTTTTCTTTTTTCTTTTCTTTTTCTTTCCCTCAAAATCTAGGCTGTTTTCCCGGTTGCCCGACCGGGCATGACCCCCGGGCAGGGTTCCGGGCAGCCCCAGCGCAAAAAAAAAGAAAAAAAAAATCCAAAAGAATCCACAAAAACATATTTGGTGTAGAATTTTGCAATACAAAATGACTTTTGGCTGAGGGTCACATTGGAATTCCTCACGGGGGAAATGGGCACCGGCGCTGCACTACCGGGGGAGCAGCGCCGGCGCCAAGCAAGCTATGGAGGAACGCGCGCGGCGAGCGACGTGGTAGTGTACTGATGCGTGTGCCAGGTGGAGCGCTGCTAGCGGGCGGTGCGCTGCCAGGCAGAGTGCCGCTAGCAGGCGGTGCGCTGCCAGGTGGAATGCTGCTAGTGGGCGGTGCGCTGCCGGGTGGAGCAGCGCTAGTGCGCAGCTGCGGAAAATGAGGGAGGTGACATCACAGAGACACGGACGTTGAGCGCTGCTACTCTACAAGGGGGATGGTGGCGTCTCTAGTTGACAGAGAGGAGGGAGAGGCGATGGTCTTCTGTTCTGTTTCGTGCTGATCTCCTGGAGTCCCAGGCTGGCGCAGGTAGAGAAGGGGAGTTGGTGCTTCTGCGTCGTGGTGCAAACCTTCAGGCGTTGGAAACCTCAGTGTGACTGAGGATACCTTGCGTCATGGGGTGGGACGTTCTCTTCGATTCTGGCCAGCTTTCAGTTTCAGTGTCCTGGTGGATTTGTCGTCGGCCTTCACTCGTACTGCGTTGCCAACGGCGGTAATCTTCATCATTATCATCATCGACATTTTTCATAATGTGGGGATAACGGCGGTAATTTTCATTCATCATCACCATCTTCGGTTTTATCATCGCGGTCATCATCATCATCATCATCATCATCATCATCATCATCATCGGCGGTTTTCATCATCACCATCATCATCATCATCATCATCATCAGTATCTTCTTCATCATTATCATCATCATCATCATAGTCATCATCATTATCATCAGTATGGAGGCTGGCGCTTCCTTTGGGCCCAGCGGAGTGGGTATGGCTATCATGCGTCATCATCATCATCATCAGCAGCAGCAGCATTACTGACATCACCATCATCATTATGAGCATCTTCATTGGTGCGTCATCATCATCATCATCATCATCATCATCATCATCATCATCACCATCTTCATCATCATCATCAKCATTACTGACATCATCATCATCATCATCATCAACATCATCATCATCACCATCAACATCATCATCATCATCATTATGAGCATCATCATTGGTGTGTCATCATCATCATCATCATCATCATCATCATCATCATTGACATCATCAACATTATTATCATCATTATGATGATTATTATCATCATTATTAGTTTGTTATCATTAGAGTTTGCTCTTCAAGGGATCGCTCGCCTTTCATATCAGCAGGTGAGTGGGTCGGCATCATCATCCTCATAATCAGTATCTTCAGGGTGTTGTCCAAGCGAATGACATTTTGGTGAGGGGGAGGGGGAGAGCCCAGCCCCGCAGGGGTTTCATTAGACGGGTGGTGAAACCCTGGAGGGGGTACGGGCAAATTGTGAGGAATACTCTTTTCTGGGGCTGGGCATCAAATCCCAGCGGGGGCAGATTAGGGTAAAGGGATAGATAGGGGAATGGAGAGAATGGAGGAAGGAAGGGAGAGGGGGGATTTTTTCTGAATCATCTTATCATCAAAATCATCATCTTTTTTTTTTCTTTTTTTTTTTTAATAAAAAACAGGCCCAGTGCCCAAGGCTGATATTACTGATGAAAGATATTGAGGTCGGGGTCCTCAGAGTCTACCCGGAGTAACGAAACCGAGATTGCTGAGAACCGGGCTCAGCGTCCCTTATGTTGATGACCGAGATCGTAATGATGAAAAACGTAGAATTGAAAGTTTAAGGTGCCGGAGCCATTACCCGGCTTTGGCTATGAAAACTTCTAGGCTACTCATAATTTTACTTCGACAAAATTCAGGAAAATCGGTCTTCTACAACTAAGAGCATCACCGCAGAAGTCCACAAATGCTCAGAAATCTACGAATCCCTAGCAACCCATCTGAGCTTTCCAACACTGACAAGCTCCCTGCTGAGCTCTTCCAGGTCTCGCACCCCCACCCTACTGGGTTACAGAGTGACATGACTCACCCCAGCTCCGACCAGCGTCGTCTCAGCAGCAACCCTTGGTTGTCCCTTAGAATGGCCCCCCAAAGCATCCCCAGATCTCTCTACCAAGCCTCACGCTCCTGCATCTGCAGGTTAAAGGGCAATGCCCTAGCACCGGCCAGCGTCGTTCTGGCATCAAACACTCCGCAGGTCACTGAGTACATCAGCAATGAATCATCTAAGTTGGGTTATTAGAGGTCCCCAGATTCCTAAAACACCAGCAGACCTTTAGATCTAGATTCCTAAGGTAATCCCTAGCCTTCCTTTCCCCGTGACATACTTACTCAGCGACAGTACCCACCATACTGACATCACCCATAGCTGATCTCTTTTCGCCACCACGCAGCCCCCCCCGGTTCGCCACTGGATTGCCTTCCACCCTCGGCAACCCCCAAATCTCTGTACAAGACCTCATACTCGTGCGAATTGCAGGTCATAGGGCAACGCCCCAACTCCGGCCAGCGTGGTTCTGGCATCGGCAAAACAGGGGCACAGAACAGAGCAAATCTGCGGATATCAGTCCAGGCGTGACCCTCTCTGAACTCCTACACCCCTGTTGCAAGTAAAAACTAAATACTACCCAGGATCCAGAGCCAGAAAACATTAGTAAGAACTGCACAAACAAACAACAACCCACTCTCCCCACAACTATTGAAGAAAACTACAGGTCTCGTATTCAGTCCTCAAACCGACACACGGCTGGTCATCATCATCATCATCATCTTCCATGTTATATCATGCTTTCTGGTGTGCTGTAATTCTCGGTTGTATCTGGCCTCCTTCCTTAATCGGGATATAGGATTTTAGAGGTGGTCGAATTTGAACCGATATCTACAGAGTTGCTTTGTCTTTGCCCCTGGTTTGGCGATGCCAGAACGACGCAAGCCGGAGCTGGGGCGTTGCCCTGTAACCTGCAATTGGCAGGAGTGTGAGGCCTTGTAGAGAGATCTGGGGATTTGCCGAGGGAGGAAGGCAATCCAGTGGCGAACCGGGGGGGCTGCCTTGACAACCTATGGGGCCAGGGATAGTCTAGGTGGCGATAACAGGTCAGCTATGGTAGACATTGGTTAGGAGGGTATTGTCTCTAAGATGTAATGTCCTGGTGCAGGGAGGGCTAGGAGGTTTCGAAGATTAGGAGGCTAGAAGTGTTGTTATAACATAGTCTTCTTTATTTTCATCTCTTAATCATCATATTCATCATCATCATATTCATCATCATCATCATCATCATCACATCATTAATATCATCATCTGATTATTGTTATATTAAGCTTTTTGGTGTTCTGAAATTTTGGCAGCATCTAGCATTCTTCCACTTTCGGGATATAGGACTTCAGAGATGGTTGAACCTGGACTGATACTGAGTTGCTCTGTTATGTGCCCTTGGTTTGCCGATGCCAGAACGACGCTGGCCGGAGCCGGGGCGTTGCCCTGTAACCTGTAAATGGCAGGAGTGTGAGGCCTTGTAGAGAGATCTGGGGTTTGCTGAGGGTGGAAGGCATTCCAGTGGTGAATCGGGGGGGGCTGCAAGGAGGTGAGAAGAGATCAGCTATGGTTGATGTTGGTTAGGTTGGTTTTGTCTCTGACGTACAATGTCCTGGTACAGGGAGGGCTAGGAGTTGTACTAGGATTAGGAGCCTCAGGCCAGAATAACTGATATAGCATAATCTTCTATATTTTTTCATATATTTGAATCATTATTCTCATTAGCATCATTATCTATGGTATCATCAGTATCATCATGGTTATCATCATAACCATTTGAGGGACGATGAGCCCGGTTCTCAGCAGTTTCGGTTCGATCACTCCAGGCAGACTGTGAGGACCCCGGCCTCAATCTTGTTATTGGTAATATCAGCCTTGGGCACTGGGCCCGTTTAAAAAAAAAAAAAAAAAAAAAAAAAAAAAAAAAGAAGAAAAAGAATTCCTCACGGAATAGGACATTTGGAGATAAAAAAGAAAATAAGAGAATCACACTAAGGCACCCCCCTTTAAAGTTTAAACCACTTTAGCCCCTTTAAAGCCAATTTATACCCTCTTCCCCCCCCTTTGCAAGCCAACTTGCAAAAATAGAAATGAGCCCGGATTTGGGGTCCTCTGGGAGAGCGCAGAAAACCAAAAAACAAAAAAAAAGTTTTTTTCTTTTTCTTTTTTTTTGCACGCCCTGGTACCCCCCGCCCCCGGCATGAAAAAATTCCTAGCTCAAAATTTGATTTCCATTAAATACTTTGCAATTTAGAGGCCGGGGACCTCTACATACTGCCGGTCAGAAACATCTGGAAGCATCATCCAGTTTAGCTTACAGGCTGAAAGCCTGCCAGTCTTTCGCTACAGACCCCACACAGCTCTCTCTGGCTGCTCTTGCTCCTCCTACTACCACTGCAGTACCTCTAGGTCCTGCCAATGAGCTCATGTTTTCACAGAAGGTTACAGGATACATTTGTTCATATTTGTAGTCCACATTCTGCAGGAAAGTGCACTCATTCCTCCTCCTTTTTTATTTTTCTTGGTTCATTTTGTCTGTTGTGTGGCAGGAGTTTGTGTCTAGCAATTGCATGTGGCTGCATTGTGCAGGCAGACACTGTTGAGAAGCAGATCCAGTGTTCGAAGGCCGTAACTTGGTAGAATGGAGTAAGGGTAGGGCCTTCTCTTCCTTCTCTGTTTTCCAATTTACAAAATTCTGAGGAGCAGCAGTCTGGCTCACCACTTTCGGCAGGGACAATAATCACTGGCAGGGAGAATAATCAAGAACAAAACGCATGCTTCTCCCCATTGAACAGCCAGTACGCGGGGCCGGCCTTGCAAGATTTCTTCATGGCCAACTCTGCAAATTCCGAAGGCGCGGGTCTACTGGACCACAATGGCTGGCAGCACCAGCCGAAAAAGTAAAAAAGAGAAAACTCCGGTGCAGTCAGGGTTTGAGTTTGAAAATGCACTCCAGGCAAAGCTGGTTGAAAGGAAGAGGCGTAAGCGCTGCAGTAACGCAGCACTAGTGCGTCCCTTGGCGGCGTCCGGGCAACGAGGGATCGCACAGGTGCTGTCACGAGCGTGATCGCGCCGAGCCAGAGGTGGTTGTCGGGGTGGCGGCAGCGATAAGGATTGGCGTGTGTGGGCGTTGAGAGGGTATCGCTGTAAGGGGGCACCACCATGATCCCGCCATAGCCTGGTCCCAGTCGACTTCGGCCAGCAATCCTGTGATGGCCACGACCGGATGGAGGTAGATGTGGGGTGGCCAAACGGGCGGGATCTGGGCGCCGCATCAACATACCCAAAATTGTAACCAATCAGGGGTTCTTCCCAGGTTTCAGATACGGAACCTGTTGCCAGGTGATGCTAATTGTGCTGATTAGCTCCCGTCATTTACGGGAGTAGCGACATGAGGGCGCTGTGACGACAGTTCGGGATGACGGGTCGATTGGCTATGCTTCTTCCCTGCTACCGGCACGTTGGTGCTGCTGGAAGCTTTTTTTTTTTTTTTTTTTTGGTAAAACAGCCCAAGATAGTGCTAGGGGTGCTGATAGGAGCAGGCACCGCTAGCACCCTCGGGGGGGCTCCATCTATTGGTGGGGAGCAACACCTGCTGGAAAACGGGTCCAGCGTCCCTTTTACAAATTGAAATCAGAGTTCATCGAGAAACAGTTGTGGGGCTGAGCAGATCCTATGAACCTAACGGCTATGGAGTCTGCCAGCATTGATTGCCCTGAAACACAGGGGATTAACTGACCAGAACCTTTAATCCCTTTTTGTATCTCTTCACCCGATAAGAGGGCGTCAGATAGATCCCTGAAGACTGATACTAGGAGTCTCCTCTCATTCCCAAGCCCTACCAAAAAAACATTGTTCACCCGAGTATGGGGGAGGGGGGAAACCTCTTCACCTTGGAACCGGCGCCAGATATCTATTGTGGAGCACTGGTTCCTCCCTCCTCCCGACCCAATGTGGACTGTGACTCCCTCAACATTGTACCTCAGGTCCGCCTCAGTCCCGCCCATACAGTCCAGACCAACTAAACAGTTTGAGGGGGGGGGAAGGGATCAGGAAAGTCCTTGCTAGGTCTCAGGGGAATCGTCGTGTCAACCTTAGTCCACTCATGAAAAACGAGCCGGTAGTCCCTCACTAGATTCCTCCTCTCTTGTCCTTCCCCATGGTCGTTTTGGCCGCCTTTCCATTCAACCTCCCCGATTCTCCCCCCGTTTTCCCCTCCAAGCCAGCTCAGGCAAAATTCCTTAATTTTTTGTTGGATGTCTTTGGGTGAGTGAAGTAGCTGGATCTGCGCCCTGACTTTCTCCCATTTTTCCGAGATTCCGATTTGGACCTGTTGTTGTATGCTTTCTGTGAAGTCTGGGCCTTCCAGCCATGCTCTTTCCATTTCATATGTGCAGCGCCGCCACTAGAGGGCCCAGAGCACCGCCCTGTGACTCAGTTTGAACATGTTACTGGTGAAGTCGTCGATTTGGTCATAAGGGCAGGCTTCACATAGCAGGGCTTTCCACTCCCACGGCCACCGGATCTAGGTTTCTAACTGCTCCCAGATTCTATCCCACCATCCCCACAGCCACACTGCACCCAGGCACTGAAGGAAAATGTGTTCGATTGTTTCTGGCACTTTTCTGGAGGGAAACGCATCGGTGCAGAGCCTACACCAGGGGAGAGCCAGCCCTTTCTGTTCTAGGTTGGTTCTTTCGATCAGCCAGTCGTTTGTTGGTAGACAGCGGTAATCAATCTGCCATTGCAGCGAGGCAAATTTAGCTGGTTTTTCCTTTATTGTTCTGAACCACTTTATATTTCTTAGCTTATTTTTGTCTACATTTAGGTGGTTCATCCAATGTGCCTCTACCCAGTCTTTGAGGTTCATTTTCGGCCTGAGGAGTTTGTAGGTCGATTTTACTGTCAGACCGTATAATGATCTGGTGATTGTCCTACCCTTCCCCACTGGTGTAGTCCATGCCCATTCTAAAGGGTCCAGGGCGAGCCAGTGGATCGGGGTCTGAGGGCGAAAAGCGATCCATTGCTCCTTTTCGTGGAACACTCTAATTCTGAACACATCCCCCTTCTGGCATAAAATTGTTTCTTCTGGGGAGGTTCTTTGGAGTGTGTTGTTTTGGCATATTTGGAACAGATTGACTCTGACGAGTCCGCCTGGTTCGTAGTCAACGACACTTCCCACCTGATTGGAGCGGTGGTTGACCACAATAGAGAGTGCGTGGGCGCACAGGCTAAAGGCGCGCGTGATTATTTTCCGTCGTTCATCATAAAGCCGGCTTGGACGTCGGTCGCCCTGTTTAAGGATATTGCTAACTTTTATTTTTTGTTACCCTTGATTAAACTAGGATCTAGGGGATATTCTCTTTCGGTGGTACGTTTGACCGAGTCGAGCGCGTGTGCGGAGGACGACCCCGACGACGGCATCAACAACGACGACGCGACTTCGTGCGGTGAGCGGGGTGTCGTAGGAGGGTGCGCGGGGCAATTATGGCATGGCATAGGCAAGCCGGCGCGGGCACCCGGAGCCGCGCAGCCGGTTTGTTGGCCCAAAGCGCCGCGCAGCACTGCCTTGTATAGCACTTTGCGGATATGGGTCTCACGCTTGGGCGTAGCCCTATAGATTATGACATTGGGTTGACGATACGGAGGTCTAGGGATCGAGATCAAGCGGCGACGGCATGGGTATATTAGAGAAGTGCAAAGGGGCAGAGGGGTTGAGAGCCTGACGGGGATATTCCCCTTGGTTTTGCCGTCGGCAACGCTAGGACGGTGCTGGCACTATCTCGTTCCCTGTTGACACGTCCCGACGACTAAGAATTCTAATAAATCTATTTATTTATTGTTTTATTATTATTGTTTTACTTTTTGTTATCGTTCCGACACCCCGCCGATTTGGGCGCAGTGCCGGGCTTAGTGGCCGCCACGGGAGTCAAGAACCTTGACTAGACGGGCCCGTTCGGGGCCGACAAAATTCCCCTATCTTGCCGTCGTGAAAAGTCAGGCCGAGGTGTCCAACGTACATGCGAGCCGGTGAGTAATTAGCCTGTGGGGCGGAAGAAACCTGAGTGGCGGGAACCCTCTGCGGGTGAACCGTCCGCCAACCACGGTCTGTTGTGTGAGGTTTGGGTGTGAGCATGCCGCGGGGCTTTCCTCCGCGTCGGACTTCAAAGTTCTCGTTTGAATAATTGCTACTACCACCGGGATCTGCACCAGGCCGCCTAGGCCCGTGCTTGGGTTGAATAGCAAAGTCAGGCCTTGATCCCGTTTTGGTTGCCCATACGGGGTCTTGCTGTTGGAGGCCTGGGGCGGTGGCAGGGTCCGCTTGAGCAAAGTAGGCCAGGGAAGGCTGCCGGGAACCCTGGCTGTGGCTGTGACAAAGCCGCTCCACGTAGCCCAACTGTTGAACTTCGGCATAGGGGCAGAAGACTAATCAAACCGTCTATTAGCTGGGTCCCTCTGAGGCTTCCCTCAGGATGGTCGGAGCTGGGCCGATTGGTCGCAGCGGGCTAACGGGGCACATTGAGCGCCAAAGGGCCGATGGCAAAGGGCGGACCAACGAGTCTCCGAAGTATAAATTGGGAGGCAGCGCCCGACTACTCATTCGCTCCTGCGGGAGCCATGCGAAAGCGCTGCCACAGTGGCTCGCGCTAGGAGGTCGGCAGTAGGCCGGTGAGGGGCAATGGGCAGCGTAGTATCAGTGGAGCGGACGGGTGAGTCGGGCAGCGTTGGGCAGCAGCGGCTGAGCGGGTAGCGAGGTGGGGCATCGGGTAGTGAGTGAACCCGGACAGGGGTAGTGTCGGGTGCAGGTGGGTAGTGGAGCTTCGCAGCAGAGAGAGACGTGCAGGCGGGTAGCGGAGCTTCACAACAGAGAGAGACGTGCAGCAGGGCAGAGCGGTAGCGCAGCGGGCAGTCGGGCATTGTGCTGATATGATGGGCGGAGCGAGGGCGTGACCAGCAAAAAGGAGTTGAACCTGGACAGCATATGGAGCCAGGTTCATTCGGAGGTGAGCACAGAGGAGGCTCGAAGGGGGTGAACGCGAAGAAGGTGAGGAGAAGCAAGCCAGGCGGAGAGACGATGGGCCAGGTGCATGGGCAAAGATGGTAGAAGAAGAGGGGAGGCAAGACGGAGAGCCGGATCAGCGGGAAGCAGAGAGTGGGAGCTGAGTGAACTGGGATGGGAACCGCGCCCAGGTGCAGCGAGGGCGAAGAGGCAAGCCAGTGGACGCAGCGAAGAGGGGGACTCGGATGAACCCGGACGGGTTCCCGCGTCAAGTGCATACGAACAAGAGGGGGGCGGAGAACGTGAAACCCACCCGTTCCTTGATGAAAATGGGCGGGGAAAGAGATGATTATGAGGTTTTTCTGCAGGGCGAACCAGATGGGAGTGTTAGAATTAGATGAGGATTAGTAGATAGGAAGGTTAGTAGAAAAGTTAGTGCGCGGAGGTGCGAGAAACTATGGCGGAAGTGAAAAGGAACGGGGAGAAGAAGAAGTGAAATTTCGCTCGATTCTTGAAAGAATCGAGTGAAAGGAGGAGTTAGATAGAGGTTTTAAGGTAGGGCGAAATCAGTAGCAATGTGAGTTTTAACTCTAGGTTAGTATAGAGGGAGTTAGCATGAAAGTAAAGTGCGAGGGAGATGGTGGAATGATGAAGAAGAGCAATGAAAGAGTGTGTCGCCCGCCTGTTTCTGGACGAAATCGGGCAGAGGAGGAATCGAAACAGGGATTTTCGGGGCTGGTGACCCCGATCCTGAAGTTAGATTCAGCTGTAGATTAGTAGAGAGAGCATTAGTAGAAAGACGGGGTGCGCCCGGGGAGTGGCGAGGTGGCGGTCGAAAACGAATATGGCGATGTACCCTTCCGCGTTTGGGCGATAGATTCATTCTGGCTTTTGAGAAAGCGAGGAGGCGAGCTGTAAAGATGGGGACTTACCTGTTGCCCGGTGCAATGCTCGTCTCATCGATGGCTAGCCCTCGGCATGCACGGCAGGGGGCAGTGTATCTGCCTCGGCTCTAGCGGAAGATTCATTCCCATTTTGCCCGACTCAACTAGATAGTCGGGACCGATGGGTTGTATAGCCCCGACTGCGGCTGATTCTGAGCTACAGTTGGGCTCCTGACCTCCACGTCCATGCCGACCTCCCCCCCTCAACAGTGAACTATGGAGGATAAATATTGCGCGTTGGATGTATCTCCCCCCTCTTCTGGGGAAGGTCCATTCTCGTTACGTACACCTTGAATCAACGTCAGTGCCGTAGCCCGTTTGAGCTCGTGAGCTGTACCCTTCATCACGCCGCTGGGACTACATGCCTCGAGGAGTCAGAGGGAAAACGGTGAAGATTCCGACTGTTGACAACCCTTCTGAGCTTCGGAGCGTTGTGAGGAGAGAGAAGAGGAGGAGTGAGAATTGAACTTCCCTTGCTATTGATTGTGACTATTTGCTAAAAGTTTTGACTGATTATGAAAACAGCTACTACAGGTTGCATCAGGTCCTGCGGTCATCCCGCACTCCACCGTTCGCCTGGCTGTTTAAACTGACCTGCGGAGGGGAGGTTTGCCGAAAGGGAACTGAACAGTGGAGACAGGCAAGGGCTACTGCTGTTCCACCAAGCAACTGGCTACTGAGTTATTGCCCACTAAGCGGTCGCAAAGAGCTGTCGCCTTAAGCTTCGGCTGTGCCGGCGTATTGCTGCAGTATATTGCTAACGTGCATTAGTAGGGAGCGGTTGCGGATCGTCCCTACCGCATTCAGCTGGTATAGCCATACTCGAATGGAGCACAGGGAAGTGGTCAGTTCGGAAAGCAACCTTTTTCTTTGGCTGTATAATTACGGCTTGGACGGAAGAGACGGCATGATGGTTGGTGGTAGTGATCACGTGTTTGCGAGGGAGTTTATTGCTACAAATCAAGAGTATTACTGTAAATTGGGCGGAAATAGAGGATCAGCGATCGGCAGGTTGACTTCAGTTGACCAAGGTGCGGCATACCTTTGGTCGCCATTGCGGGGCCCTCAGGCGCATGAAGATAACAAGGCCCTCTCCTGCGAGTCTGAGAACACCCTCCTTGGATCTGAGAAACTAAACGCTCCTACTTCTGCCTTTCTTACTCTAAGTCTAGTCCTGGTTCTGAGAGGAAGGCGGCATGCGGGATTGCAGCCCGTAGGTCCGCATCAAGACTCTATGGGGAGCCCACCCACCGATTGCGGGAGCTCTGCCGGAACTCAGGAGGAGTTCTGGAGGTAGGGAACTGAAAGGTAACCATTGCTTTCCCTCTATAAACCCAAACATAACCCCTATCTGTATCTCCCATTGCATCGCTGGCTGAATATATGAAGTGCAGCCCTACCTTATTTTTGGTTTGACTTTCAGGACAGTAAGTCAGACTAAGTAAAGGAATGTTTGTTACGTTTCAGTTTCAACCTTATTGATTGTGTGAATTCAGATTGCTGAGAAGAACGGCATCTGGGGAAAGGCAGGATGGGGGTTTGTTTTGCTTGATGGTTGACTGGGCCGTTAAGGCTGGGAGGTCCCCATAAGTTTGGGGAGGCCCGGTGCCTTGTTTCTTTTAGTTTTGCTTGGAGAAGTCAGACCCTTCTATAAGTTTAGGGGGTCTGATTGCTCTGGAGGCTGGGATATCCCCATAAGTTTGGGGAGACCCAGTGCTATGGCTTGCATGGAGGGTCAGGCTATTCTGTAAGTTCAGGTGGCCTGACTGCTCTGACTTGTGAAGGGTTTGATTGTGTGAGATTTTGAGGGACTCAGGGCGCTCAATAAGTTTTGGTGCCTTGGGTTGCCTTGTTTTCATTGGGGTTTTACTCGTTTCTTTGGTTTCTGAACGAGGAGGTCTGAGCTGTTCTATAAGTTTAGGTGGCTCAGCCTCTTCCTGTTTTTTTATTCTGAAGAAGTAACCTTGGCAAAGAGGCAGACCCTTCTGTAAGTTCAGGGGGGTTTACTCAATGCCACACACATGATGGTTCAGAGAGAAAAGAACTTGGCAGAGCGCTAGACCCTTCTGTAAGTTCAGAGGGTCTGGCTCAAAGCCTCGCACATGCTGGAACCCAATGGTTATAATTTGGCTATACTTTATTACTATTCTATTTAAGAACGAGCTAATCAGACTATTCTATAAGTTTAGGTGGTCTGACTATAGCCTATCACAACTTGAAGAGAGTATAATTAAGAATAAAGTTGATGGTAAACAGAGGCAGACTGCACTTAAGTTAGTTCAGTCATATGCAGCCTTAGAAGACAAAGGGAAGACAGGTATATATAACTTGGATATCTTAAACAAGTTCAGGGCGACTAGAATGGTCTAGTCATGTGCCCAAAGAAGAAAGAAGTAGTTGTGCCCTCTCTTTGTGTATACTCTTTGGCAAGTTAGGCTCATTCCATAAGTTTGGGTGGTCTGACCTTATGCCTTATGTAAGCAGGGTATAAGGGGTTAAGTTATTGAAAGATTATGAACTATTGTTTGTCCAGATAAACTTGGGATGGTGAGAGTACTTACCTTTGTGGTTTGGTCTGCATGTGGCTGAGTAAGATCAATACTTTATCTGAGTTTCAGTTTGATAGGTAGTTGCTTTAGTCGCTCGCCACGTGCTAGAGCTATAGGAGTTAGTTTCAATTCCTTCAATTCCTGCATTTTCTGAGTTAAGTTTTTTTTTATTTAGATCGATTCTCGCATTTTTTTGGATCATTTTTTGTCTTTGGCTTTGTATAAATCTTGGCAAGCTACTTTCTTTACGGGAAGCGCTGCCGAAATTTCTACAAATCCAAAGAGTTAGTCAATTGTTGACTTGTGAAAAGTTCAACTTGCCTTTTCTTTATATCTGACTTAGTAAAAATTTGGAAAGTCTCATTTTCTAAAGGGAGTGCTGCCCAAAGTTTTGTTAATCCAAGGAGTTAGACAAAATTGGACTTTGAGAAGTCAAAGTTATTCTCAAATTTTGAACTTAGCCTTGTATAAATTTTGGAATAACACTTTTCTAAAGGGAGTGTTGCCGAAATTTCTGCAAAAATAAGGAGTTAGTTAAATCTTGTCTAAGTTGAACCCAAGTTGTCTTTGAGTTCATATCTGACTTAGTATAAATATGGGAAGTCTCATTTTCTAAAGGGAGTGCTGCCCAAATTTTTACTAATTCAGGGAGTTAGACAAAATTTGACTTTCCAGAGTTAAAGATTATTTCTGCTTTCATATTTTGACTTATATAAATTCTGAAAAGACACTTTTCCTACGGAAAGCGCTGCCGAAATTTTCTTAGTTTAAAGGAGTTAGACTATATTTCGACAGGTGGCGATTCTGGTGATCCACTCTGTATAGGGAAGATTCTGCCATATCTGCCTTTCTTTGGGCACTTGCTTAGAGATAGGCTTAGATATATTTAACTAGGATGATTTGGGTAAGATCATGATATGGAGATTGTTCCCCATGGACTTATAGGTTTAGCCTGGGGCATTGACCTGTCATGTGTTACAGGTCCTCTTGATCGTTTGATTGAAGATCCAGACTAGATTCATCTTGATCCCTTGAGGGTCATTTTCTGTTATTATTGATAACAGGTCGGTTGCCGATTCGTCGGTTTGTGATTCAACTCCAATCCATTCTTGCCACTCAACCTAAAGGTTTTAACCCTGTGGTTTGAACTGTTTCATTGTGTTTTCACCCGGACTTTATTGAATGGTCATTTAACTAAAGTACTGGTACTTATTTTGGGGAGTTGCACAAGAATGAGGTTTGTATGGCTAAAGCAAGGGGTATGAGCATAGAGAATGGTTGAAGTTGACCCCGTGTAGTGCTTGAACTTTTGGTTGAATCCTTGATGTGATTGCAGGTGCGTTTGTGGTTCGGACTCTGGATGTGATTGTCTGCGATTACATACATATATGGTTGAGAGG
>BFEA01000762.1:563938-578126 GCA_003427395.1 Chara braunii | reverse complement strand
ATCTTGTTTGTTAATACTACTTAATAGTACTTAATACGTTCACCATAACATATTATCCCATCTGTGGGCAAACTTCCTTTTTTTTTTAATGTTATTTTTATTTTTTTTCATAAGGTTTTTTATTTTTAACTTGCGTTTGACTAAGAATTTGAAGATGTCTCCGAGACAAAAGTTGTTTGTGTTATTATTTTACATAACATATATTTTTTGACAAAGATTTTACTGTTAACTTCAAAATTGCTTTATAGAGTCTATAAATGTTGAAAACGACATATAGGTCCTATATGCCAAAATACCAAAACTGTTTTTTTACAACTTTTGAGTTTGTTTTATTGGAGCTTATCTTTTCTGCAAGTCCATTGAGAATGACTTATAGTCCTATAACAGGATCTTTGCAAGGAAATTTTTTTCTCCACATCTTGAGGATCGCTCGACTGTTTGTTTGATTTTTTGCCTTTTCTCTCAGAAAGTGGTCGAAAATATGTATTTTTTTTCATCAGAAATATAAGTTTGACTTGCTTTTCTTTTATTATGTTCATGTTATGCAGAGCTGCGGTAGTTGGAGATCGTATAAAAGTTCTACGTGACCGTCACCTTATACTTACGCGTGAGGAGGTTTTTTCGGAGATTCACTGGCTAACGTCAATCGACGGTTTCAAGGCACGCTTGTTTATTCAGAGTAGCTTCTCACTTACATTATATACTGGTGTGGCAACATAGTCATTTAACGTACCAATGCATGCTGTGATGATTCTTTAGTCTGTTACCTTTATGATTTATATATTGAGTTATTGATTTATTGGTTTTTCATTGATTGTTTATTTTATTGACTGATTTTATTTGGCGGGGCGATCGATGGCGACATTGTTATTGGGCGAAAGTTAGAGCGATATAGACTATTATAAAATGTTAAAAGCATAATCATTAACAGGAGTGACGTGAAAAATTGGAGGATCCAATATCAATTTGCTTACGATGTTATTTTTGCTTGTTGTGAGGAGGTGCATCACGATTCTCACTAACCAAGACTACTCCGAGTTGTGCGATGGGCAGGTCACGATCACGTAGATCGCCGAGAAGGAGGAAGGAGGATTCAAGGAGAGGAAGATCACCAGGGAGACGTATTGATCGATCGAATGAGAGGTCATCGGACAAGAGGAGGGAGAAGCATCACTCGAGATCGACATCTTCTTCGGATCGACGTAGAAGGCGCATGTTGAGAAAACGGGATGATCGCAGGTATCACTCTCCGTACTACAAACCAACCCCGAGAAACAAGGTTTGGTTCACCATTGAGTTGTGTGACGAGATGTATGCACTCACAAGGGGACTGGATCGACTAAGGAAGAAGGTCGATAAGTTTTATGAGGATGCAAGAGATGTGAAGGAGAAACAACCTGCGTCAAGCGTCAGTATTGCGCAGCTGGAGGAGGTTGTACAAAAGGTAGTTGCAGAGGCGAACGTGAAGCAAGCCTCATCAGTTCTAAGGAGCATCGCCTCGGCAGAGAAACGTAAGCGCGAGGAGGGCAAGAAGTACAAAGCAATAGCAGAGGCCGAGAATCTCAAGCGACAGTTGGAGGAAATGAGGCAGATTCGCTTCGATTTAGCAACTTTGTGTAGTACAGTTAATGAACTCAAGTCACCTGCTGCGAGGTAGTTTATCTCACCACGGATGAAACAGCCTGTCGAACACCGGACTCCATCAAAAAGGGCGACGTCGGGAAAGATGGCCCCAGGCCGAAGCTGAGCAAAGAAGGCAAAGATAAGGCAAAATGACACTCGCCAGAGGATCGTTTGATCAACAATCAGGCGGAGGATTCTCGAAGGGAAGCAGATTTCAGCAAACATGTTGCAAAGCTTACAGATGGGGGACCTCAAGCAGGTGTGTGCAAAAATCAGCATCAAGTATAGGGGCATGCCGCAAGCACGCGTGGCCCTTAGGAAGATTCTGGGGGTCATTGTTACTGTCACGGAAGATATGGCGGAGCCCGAAGAAAGTGGAGAGGGGGCGCAGACGAAGTATCGGGAAGGTGACCATGAAATTTTTGAATCCATTGCTGATGATGCAGAAGAAGGCAAGGTGAGCGAATTATCCGAAGAACCTGAAAAGGATGACGAGGATAACTTGAATGACGTATTATCGCACGACGTGGAACCTTTGGCCAATTAGCAGCCGTTTAGTCCTTCGGTTACATGCCTGTCAATTGAGGTACAGTAGAACCTGGTGGTAAGATGCAGCCTGATTCTTGCGGAGCTCATAAAGGGCGGGAGTTGGCGTGAATGTCGAACTATCAACTGTGCGTTCAGAATCGCTACTTGGAGGACAAATAAAGTGGGAGAAGCAAATTCTCGGGCTTTTACAAGGCAACACGTTTATTGATGACGAGGCGATCAAGGTGTGTGTCTACATTTGACTTTCTCCTTGGTGCAGACATTTCTACATTGGGAACTTCAAGACGGTGCGCGGCATACACACGAGGTGGAGAGAGCATGTGCGATCCGTTAGGAAGCCTGATTAAAGGCGGCAACGTAAGCTATACTCATGGGTGGGAAAGTTCGGAGTACACGAGTATGTCTGCTTACCGTTGTGGACAGAAAGTCCGATGGATGTGGAGCAAGTCGAGAGATTATTGATCCGAAGATCATGGAAACGTCTCCTCCGATATTGAACCCATTGCACGATTCTTCAAATGTGCCATATGAGAATGAACCTTCCCTTAGATGTGGGAAGATGCACGCCTTCACCGAGATAACCTTCACATCGAGTATCGCGGGCGTCGAAGTCAGCAATACAAGGGACTACACCTGCCACATTGAGCTCAACCGGGATCATACGCCGTGCAACACTAAAATTAAAGTAACAACCCAAGATGGCGCTCGTTGGGACGAGCACCGCAACGAGCAGCACCACCACTTACGAACGGGACAAACAAGGATGGTCACGGTAAAGATTATGACGAGTGTCTGGATGCACACAAGGGCGAGCGAGACCATCAAGGGGAGTTTCCCCTTCCCTCCTTCTTATTCTTCAGCTTAGCGTTGTGCTCCCACAACAACATGCTCGATATACAGTGACCGCTCTTCACCCGTCCCCCATCGAGCAACGGACCTTGGGCTATATACCTACCTATTGCAATCCAATACCCGCGGGCCAAGTTCTCGACCGTTCCAAAGTTGAACAGGCCCGCGACCGAACTCTAGATACCAACTCTCAATGAATTTGTCTGCAATCTCGTATGGTATTCATCTAATAATAATAACGGCGCCAAAAAATCACGCTAATCTTCCCTATGTGTTAACCAATATCCTGTTGGACCGGGCCGTAGACCACAACGTGTGTTATTATCTGACTTACCAGTCCTATTTAGCTCATATTGCAATATTTTACTCGTCTGCTCCCGATGGAGCTCGAGCTCGGGTCTGTATTTCAACAGTTCATGGGTGTACCAACTAAGCCAAGCCCATTGCCCACCTCAGAACTAGTATCGGGCCCAGTCAAAAAAAAAAAAAAAAAAAAAAAAAAAAAAAAAGTAATGAAAGAAAAAACGGACGAGGCGGAGAAATAGGGGAACCTACTGGTACCCCCGACCAGTCGGGCCTCAACCCCTTGGCTTCCTTCAATCATGCTCCGCAGATCCATCGTCGTTGGTAATCCCGTTATCCACAACTTGTCAATTAGATGTCGTAACCTATAGTGTTAGGTCCATGGCTAGTTGTAGTAGATGAGGACTTCGTTATGAAGTGTATTCGCCTTGGGCCTAGGCATGTCAAACTATATCAAAGGTTGAACCATGGTCCACCAGGCACTTCCTCGCGCACGACATTCTGCCCCTGCCGCTTTGAGGGGCCATTTTTACCCACGGCCGCTACACAAATAACCAAATTTATACCGCCGTCATAATTTCGGCTCCCCCCTCTCGACTACACCCTCAAAAGGTCATACTCTCACCACCTCGACGTCGAAAAACCCGGACTTTGACTTAACTAAAGTCATTGGTGGTTCCTACTGCTGACCAAGATGCAACCAACCTAGGCACCCAACGCACTTCACATTTGTACCGACTTAGGCACTGCGTTAGGGTAGTCAAAATGTGGCTCCTCTCTAGTTACGACACTTATGGTCGACCTTGGTGTTGGCCATGACAATGCTAGTCTCTGCGCTCGCCCACTCAGTGTGCAAGGCGATACTAATCAAAATACTTTGCACGGTCGTGTGAGGTGACACATACCCAATAAAGGTTGTTTAATAATAGAATGACCACTCAAAGACACCATATTAATTCTCGTGGACTAACATAACTCTTATAATAAAGACCACGAAAAATATAAAAATAAACCATAATAAAGAATAGAGTGAAACTTTCACACCCCTGGTGAGTTCTTGAGTCCTCTTTGAACCGTACGAGATAGTCACCTATCGTACGGTAGATATTCTGGATATAGACCCCTTTCTCAACGAAGTGGGCGATAGCGAATATAACCTTATTATCAGACACTTTCTTAGATCCCTTCCGAATTCAATTAAATAAATGAAATTATTCATTCAATCATGAAATTATTCATTCAATTCATTTAAAATTACATTGTGGATACTACGAATCCTCTGCGATCCACCTTTATTAGTGGGCTTCATCGGTATTATCTAACTGTTGTATTGTAACGAGATGTCGTTTCACCACCTATCCCCAATTAATTAGGTAATCTGCCCCCTTCAATTCAGACCAAGGTAAGCATCCACTACCCGGTTAGAGGCACCTCAGCGTACAATCGTGCGCTATCTATTGCCTGGGGGGTTGAGCAATTCCAAAAAATGCTTTGATTTACCATAATCAAGTTCACCTCGTGAAACAATAGTGAACTCGAACAAGCATCTTGGGTAGTTTGTGCTAGTGATCGATATCCCCTCACTTGTCATTTTCTGACATGCTCGTATCCTGTCGAATTCGCAATAAGCTGAATGTCAAGAGTGCATAATTGATTGCATAGACTCTTTCTTCTTGTTAGAGTCTTTCGTAATAAACTTAAAATAACCTAACGGTCGCCCATATACTTGCTCCATTGGTCTGCATATTTCGAAGTAGCCAGCCTCCTTGAACATATCTCATATTATGTTATACACTGTAGAAAGTTAAATCTACATGAGGCGTATAAACTAATGACCAAATACACATAAATAGGTGCAAACTCCATAAACCAATCACACTTTGTTTTGTAAGGATAATAGTTTTAATAGTAGAACAATGGTCTCCAAAACCAAAGGTTAAGGATTTAAATTTTTTCTGTCCTGTAATCTAATTATAATTAATGTTCCTACCTATATCAAAGCAAACTTTTCAATGGATTCAATTCAATTAAATTAAATTTAATTTAATTTAATTTCATAATAGAAAAATTCAACCGCATTGTATTAGTACATACAAGCTTGAAGAAAGCATAGATAAACGACTGACGGAAAAGGGATTCGGACCCCCCGACATGCGAATTATGAGTCCGTTGTTCTAACATAATAAACTTTTATGCCTTGAACCAGTTGACATTTCCCCTGGCGGGGTTCGTTTTTCAACGCTACCCCACCCAAAGCAGTCACAAAGATATAAAAAAATGTTGAACTAAATCGAGTGTGTTGCTAAAAAACTTTGAGTAAATTCTTAACAAAAGTTAGTCAGTTGTCTATCAATTTGTTCGATTGATTTCAACAACTCTTATTCGTATTTAAGAATTTAAGAAATCAAAATTTGATTTAAATAACCTTCAACGACCGCATAAATAATAACAACTTGCTTTTCAATCGAGATTGGACTATATTGTGGTTGTTTCAACCCTTCTGTCAGTCTCGTGCCATTGTTCAATAAAGATTAAGTGGCATCATCAATATCTGAGCCAAATTGAGTAAAAGGAGCTACTTAACGATACTGTGCAAGTTCTAGTTTAAGACTACCGCACACTTGTTCGCTAGTCAACCAGACGTCTAGCTAAATCAGCACGTGCCCCGAAAGTGCACGCTCACACACTTTCTGATCTGACCATACCCACGCTTGCCATTCCGACTTCTGAGATTCGGTTGTGGGCCACGCAAGATGTGCTACTCTCTCAAATATATAAAAATGTGTCTTGTGCGCGACGCAAAACAATACGCATATTGTCAAATACCCTTCAAAGTTGAAAGGGTATTCGTCCCGGCACCGCACAGCAGGCCAATTCGTCCACCTGGTGGTTTACCACGTGCTAAACCAGTCTCCTAAACCTCCACCCCCCTTTACATACCACTCGCTACACCCAAAGTTACAGATCGCCTATTGCAGCGATATGTAGCTCGTCCAGTGGCACCCTAAACTGCCAATAGTACTCCCTCCACAGGCCATCCCTCCGCCTGTCTCTTGTGACCAAGAACCGAATGCCCAGGTACCTACCCATTCACCCACTAAAAAGCCATGCACCCAGCTCTAACGTACCTTCCGCTCCAATGATAGCAAGGGATGGATGGGGATATGTAGCTCCTCCACCCTAAACTGCCAATAGCATTCCCTCCGCAGACCATCCCTCCGCTTGTCTCCTGTGACCAAGAACCGAGTGCCCAGGTAACTACTCATTCACCCAATAAAAAGCCATGCACCCAGCTCTAATGTACCTTCTTCTCCAATGATAGCAAGGGACAGACGTATCCAAGCCCCATGTTTTCCAAAACCACCGTTGACCACCTAATTTGTTGTCAACCGTCGCCACATTTTGACGCCAGTCTGCCTGAATTGCCCTCCTCAGGCACTGGGCCTCACCACACCAGTCTCGAATCTCGAAAAAATCCGAGGGTTGTCAGAACTTTTCGAGAGGGCGGTTTTCGGGAGGAAAGTGCCCTTCGCCATATAGCACACTCGATATTTTTCCTCTCGAACGTGGATGCTCTCCGCGGCCCGATTCGGTAGTCCTATGTGGCAGAGCCGACTCTCGATTTGGATGCATGTCCGGTACCTTCCGCAGGTTTGGGCCTGTTCCGTGTCGTGTCCCTGGTCCATGAATGGCTGGCAGAGTGTCTGGGGAACGGGGGGAGGCCCATGGGAGCAGCGGTGGATGGACCCGCTGAACGAAGCGCCGGTGCTCATCCAAATGCAGAAATCCTCTACTTAGGTGTAGGACGGTTTGTCACTCGTGGCGCACAAGTGACCGTTGCTGGGCAGAAGGCTTCCTCATTTCTGCTGCACCGAACCGCAAAGATGGCTTGTATACATTCGTTATCAGGGTGCGGCTGTGTTCGGGGGAAGACAGTAGTATGCGCCTGCTGGCGGAGGCCGTGGTCCCACCATGGGCCAACCGCCTCTCGAAGAAGGTGCGTTTTTGAGAGTTGCTTTCGAGATTGCGCGATTCGCCCTTGGCGCACTACCGTCCAAACGATGTCACAGCCATAAGAAAATTGGCCTGACAGCTCTCGAAATGGACCACGAACTCGAGCACCGCTGGGTGGTATCACAAAAAACCTGAATCTGCAGGCTGGGCGAAAACATCTTTTAGAGAAGGCCCTCGAAACCGGCCTTTTGACACCTCTGGAAGAGATCCGCCGTTTTTTTTTTTCGCGAGGCTGTGTGGCGGTGCCCAACTCTCGAATTTTCGAGATTCAAGAGTGGTGTGGTGAGGCCCACTGTTTCACTGAATTTCTTATCTGCTTATTGGTCCATTCCTTCCCCTCCGCGGCCGTTTTCTTTTCTTTCCTCTTTTTTATCTCTTTTTCACCAGTACCTCCGAGCCTATTTTCGACAAGTCGTGGCCAGCACCCGAACTTTTAGGAGTCCGAGCCTGCCGTTGATAAATCTGATAGGCAGTTGTCGTTTCGTTTCGGCCTCCTGAAAGGTCGGAGGCCGAGTATTTTCGAACCTTCAAAGGTACTGGTGGTTTATTCTTCTCTCAGTTTCACCTCAAATTACCTACCTACAACTACTCCTAATTGTGGGCATACCGGGAACCCCGTAGCAGCCAGAACCGTGTTCACGAGAGAACATGCGGGGGCTGCTCCCGACCTGCAGGTGGGCGGTACCGGCTTAGGGAAGGGGACATCCCGTAGCATCAGGGGCCATGCCAACAGCACCAATCCCTGTCCCTCCCCTCAGGTCCCCTTCCCTACGAACATCAGCAGACTCTGCTCAATGCCGATCGGAGGATCCAGTGGTCTATCTCTTCTTCTTTTTTTCCAGCAGACTCTGCTCAATTCCGATCAGAACATCAGCAAGGGGACCGGACCCCTACAAAAATTGGTCAGGCGCAGCAGGTACCGCAACATGCGCGCACAAGCCACAGGTAAGTCCCACATCTCTAGGTGGCGGGTGCCACACATGCCCAGGAAGGTCCATGAGGCCAGTGGGGATTGAACCCATGACCTCCTGAATGTCACTTGCGAGCCTTACCAACTGAGTTAGGCCGGGCCTTTTTTTTTTTTTTTTTTTTTTGGAAAGCTTCACTATGTATTATAAGAAAACAATGGGACGAGGCCGGGGACCTCACAATTCGACCCAGATGTAAAAAAATAAAAATAAAAAAATCGACCCGGAGTTATCCTGGCAGCCTCAGCCCGTTTCTCTTAGGAGCCAGGCTCGAAGAACCACCCACTGCTCAAGATCTCTCTATTCTACTGCTGGAAACGCGGTCCAGCGTCCCCTATTAGATCCAAAAACTTTCCAAAATAAACCGTGAAGCTCTAGTAAAAGGGGCCCGCGGCCGTTTTTTTTTTTTTTTTGAAAGTTCTCAGAATTTTATTGCAACCATAGTAAAGAGGCCGGTGACCTCACAATTCCACCCGGAGTTATCCTGGCAGCATCAGCCAGTTTCGTTTACGAGCACAGGCTCAGATGAAAAACCAGCTGCTAAAGATCTATCAATACTGCTGCTGGAAACCGGGTCCAGCGTCCCATCCGAATAAAACTTCCCAAAGTAATTCTTGAAGCTCATGCAAAAGAAGGGGCTGAACCTGCTAATCCCAGGTCAGCCTATCTGGGGGGATTCACCCACATAATGAACAAAACAACGTTGTTGGGCCTACAGCGGCTCCAAAGTTAACCAAGTAGTGACGGACGGGTTGCCCATCGCATCCGGTAACACCAGCCTTCCTTTGTAGCCCCATGTTTTCCAGAACCAATTCTTTCCTGCCCTAGAGGAGCCTGACTTGGCATTTCTGTGCCAATCCGACCATATGCACGGCCTGAGATGGGCCTTAATCTGAGTCTTCAAAACTGTGTGCGGAATCAGTTCCTGGCAAAAGACATGGCTGTTTCTTTATTCCCAAATTAGCTGAAGCAGAACTGCCCTGAACACTTGAGCCAGGTAGATGGCCGCCACGTCTGCCACGGTCCACCTTTCTGGAACACCATCGAGAATGTAGTCATCGGACCATTCCATATTGGAAAGATTAAGGGTCTCGCTCCACTACTGTCCACTGTACAAAAAAGGACAGTCGTACTTCGCTCCACTTACTGTCCACTGTACATGTGCAAAATGGCTTGGACAGTTCTTAGAACTCCCAGCCTGCAAAATTCGTTCAGTGGAAAGTCCTCCAAGGGACTCACCGTGAGGACCCGAATTTGGAGAGTGCACCTAGAGTCCGGGCGGACAAAGGGCCTCCCTGCACTACTCTCGAAATGTGCAAAACGAGAGTGAATCTTCCGCTAGAATATGGAAAGATACACCGCCTAGATTTTTGTCTTTTGTGCATGTCGAGAGTAGTGCAGCGAGGCCCAAAATCCTTTGGACGCCCTGTCTTGTAGTTCTATCACTGCGTCCGTAGTGAACTCACGAATTTGAGAGGTGGACAGCAGACGATAAGTGCAGCAATGCCGCGTTTTCCAGATTTTGAACTCTCTGACTGCTGTCCGTGAACTGTCCGGAAAATTGTACAGCGGACAGTAGTGGAGCGAGACCCTAAGATACTCCCAGTGCTGCCGCCACCAACTCCAGATACGTTTGGAGAATGGACAGTACAGCCACCGCGGCCGTTTTCCGAAACCAGCGTAGAACACAGGGGCTTGCCACACCTATCCCGAAAACCGGGTTTTGGAGAGCGGGATCACCGCCACACCCACTCCCGAAAGTGGCCGTCAATTTTTTTTTGGAGAGCTGTCAGAAGGCGGGTTTGGAGAGCGTTCTCCAAATTCGACCCYCCGCCCGCCTGCACACACGCTCGTTTGGAGAGCGCTCCGAAGGACAACCCAAACCCACCCGAAACTCGCGAGTGTGCCTCGACAGACAAGTGTCTGGGGCCTGCAATTTGTCGTGTCGTGTACGGTTAGAGAGCGCTCTCCAACCGTGGAGGTGCCTTGGGACCACGCCAGCCCCGTCGCGTAATGTACACAGTCGAGGATCCCGGTCTTGTGCGTGCGAGATTTCGCTCTACCCTGGAGAGTGCAGTGTGGCGAAGACACCTCCCCAAGGGATTTTTGCCAACTTCCGCGTTGGAGAGCGCTCTCCAAAAATTCATTGGAGAGTGCAGTGTGGCGAGGACGCCTCGGGAAGGGATTTTCGCCAACTTCCGCTTTGGAGAGGGCTCTCCAAAAATTCATTGGAGAGTGCAGTGTGGCGAGGAAGCCTCGGGAAGGGATTTTCGCCAACTTCCGCGTTGGAGAGCGCTCTCCAAGAAAAAGGAGTTTTGGGGATAGGTGTGGCGAGCCCCACAATCTATGATGAGCGAAAAAAGAAAGGAAAAAAAAAGAAAAAAAGAAAAAAAATCCTATGGAGAATCCAGCGGCTTCAGCGCAATGATTACACCTCCCCAACTGGCGAACTTAGTACGCGTCTTCCCCAAAATAGAGCATTAGTCATCCTAGCTGTATTTGGTGCAAGTTTCAGTCCAGATGCGGCGATATTGTACGTACGTTCTATTGGAGTGCAAGCGAAGGCAGACTTCGTGCTAAATATCGAACCGAGCCCGATTTCGAGCCAAATTCTTTGCGTGCGCAATGCCCAACGAGGAAATCGGAGACGAAACGCACCCGTGAAAATCGAATTTTAAACGACCTCCCCCCCCCGCCCCCCACCACCACCCCAAAAAAAAATTAAAAGAAATAAAACAACACGGTACCGGTTCGATGCCCGCGAGCACCGCGAGCGCATGAGCAGCGGCGACCGCACCGCGTCGCACAGCGTCGCACCGCTACATGTATATGTATATAAATCTACGTACCTTTTATATACATATATATCGTCAAACAGATCTGCCCGGTAAACCGTAGGCAGAGAGGCAGAGGGGCAAGGGGCAACATGAAATCTCCCCTTCACAGAGAGAGGAAAACTATGCTTGCAGGGGTCCCCTCTAGATAGTCTTAGGAGTAGGTAGTGGAAGGTAAAACGAACAGAAGGTGAGAGAAGAATATAGACAGTTGTGATCACCCCAATAAAAAAAAAAAAAGAAAAAAAAAAAAGATATATACATATACATATCTATATTTAGTCACACAAATAATGCACATAGATTTATATACATACATTACATATATATGGGCGTCGCAACACCACTGTCGAAACGAAAACAGAAGGAATGCATCTGCCGCAGAAAGTGGTAAGATGCATCCATTGCTCTTCATAGTAACGGATGCATCTTGCCCTCGTCCGCGAGAAGATGCATTCGTTCGTTTTTCATTTCGACGGTGGTGTGGGTTCAGCTTCCTGATGAGTCAGTGAAACTCCGACGAAACAGTTTGTCACAGCTCCTCGTTTGTTGTCCTCTGCTCCCTCTCTCTGCCTACGGCTCACCGAGCAGCTCTGTTTGACGATATATACAATCTATATATTGTCTCTTTTCCCGAAAAAGTAAAAAAAATATATATATATATATATATTGTCTCTGAATTTTGTGACGATATATATATATATATTGTCTCTGAACTGAGTATAGCCGTAATCACATGGATAGATACATGCGTAGGATGAAATCAATGTAATATATATATATATATATATATTTATATATATTTATATTATATATATCTTTATATATATACATGTCTCTCCCCCTCTCTCTGAATATATACATATATATGTCCTTATTCACTGGTTAGGTGTTTCGTTAATCCACTTGCTTGCGCAGGGGCCCAATTATTGTACCCCCTTTCGTAACCCCCTGCCCCTCGCCTTTACGTTAACCCTCGTTTTTCGAATTGCCCCCCCGCTCACTCCTTTTCCCCTCACCGTTTATCTCCCCTCCCCTCCCCCTCTTCTTTGCCATATCTTCGTCTTCCTCCTTATCCCTCTTCGCCTCTTCTTCTTCGCCATCGCCGACACCATCGCCGACACCATCGCCTGAAACTTCGCCCGAAACTTCGCCCGAAACTTCGCCCGAAACCTCGGCCGAAGCTTCGCCGATTTCCCTTAGTCGTCATGGCGTCGCTTTCTGAGAGCCAGCTGAAGGACTTCCGCGAAGTTTTCGACCTGTTCGACAAGGACAATAATGGGAAGGTGACTACCTCCGAGCTGGGCAACATCATGAAGTCCATGGGCGTCAAGGCGTCTGACGCTGACGTGGAGGCGCTGGTAAAGGAAGCCGACGCCGACGATTCCCATTCCGTGGAGTGGAACGAGTTCATCCGGTTGATGGAGAGACAGCTGAAGGCGATGGCGATGTCGACGGAGCAGCAGCTTCTCGAGTCCTTCAAGATCTTCGACAAGAGCGGCGATGGCAAAATTACCGCCAAGGAGGTCAGGGAAGTGCTCGTGAGCATGGGAGAGAGAGTGACGGGCAAAGACGTCGACGAGCTCATGAAGATGGCGGACGTCGATGGCGATGGCTACGTCGACTTCAAGGAGTTCGCCAAATCTCTCGGAGCGACTATGTAGTCGATAAAAGGAAGAAGAAGAAGAAGAAGAAGAAGAAGAAGAAGGAGAAGAAGAAGAAGGAGGAGGAGGAGAAGGAGCTTTTTTTTTTGGGTTCTGTTTTGGGAGTTGCAGTATGTGAGAGAGAGAGAAAGGTGTCGAACAAGGGGACGTGGACGAGGTCAGGAAGATGGCGGACATCGATGGCGATGGCTATGTCGACTTCAAGGCGCTTGGCAATGCGGAAAATCTGTCGGAACGACCAATGCATGTAGTCAATACAAGTAAGAAGAAGAAGGAGGAGAAGGGGGAGGAGGAGGAGGAGGAGGAGGAGGAGAAGAAGCGTTTTTTTGGTGGGGGAGGGGAGGGTGGATTATGGGAGCGAAAGGTGTCGAACAAGGACGTGGACGAGCTCATGAAGATGGCGATGGCTATATCGACTTGAAGGAGTTTGCGAAATCTCTCGGAGCGGCGGCTATGTAGTCGATAAAAGGAAGGAGAAGAACGAGAAGGAGGAGGATAGGGAGGAGGAGGAGGAGGAGGAGGAGGAGGAGGAGGAGGAGAAGCGTTTTTTTTTTGGTTTGTTTTGAGAGTTGCAGTATGTGAGAGAGAGAGAAAGGTGTCGAACAAGGGGACGTGGACGAGGTCAGGAAGATGGCGGACGTTGATGCTCAATGGGAGCGACCTTGCTGTACCAAAGAAGGAAGAAGAGGAGTTATAGAGAAGGATAGAGAAGGATAGAGAAGGATAGAGAAGGATCGAGAGTAGCGAGATCTCGCGGAGCGACCTTGTTGTTATAACGAAGGAAGGAAGGAAGAGCGCTTTTTTTTTTCCCTTTTCTTAAAGATAATTGTTTTTTGTTAGTTTGTTTTCAATTTGTTTGAGATCTTTTTTTAGCTTTGTATGTAGTGTGGGAGAGAAAGGTGTCGAACAAGGGGACGTGGACGAGCTCATGACTCGTGAAGATGGATGATGGCGGACGCTGAATCATTGCGATGGCAACGGCGACTTCCAGAGGCTTTTGCGTTGCAACATCTCTTGCAATGGAGCAATTAGTAGTGAAGAAAGAAGAAGATGATGATGACGAAGAAAAAGAAGAAGACTTTTTTTTTTTTTTTTAAACTCTTGTTAAGCTGTGTAGTATGGGAGAGAGGGTAGCGAGCTCTTTGAATCCATTTGCGACTGTGTGAGTTGCGATGCCTTTTCTTTTCTTTTTTTTTCCCAGTGTTATCCTACCGGTTAATTAATGTAGTATGTACTTCGGGCTACGAGAAGACCGTTCGTCATGTTGAGGCAAAATGACCGTTTAACCAGAAAATGTGTGTGTGTGTGTGTGTGTGTGTGTGTGTGTGTGTGTGTGTGAGAGAGAGAGAGAGAGAGAGAGAGAGAGAGAGAGAGAGAGAGAGAG
>BFEA01000762.1:552166-563878 GCA_003427395.1 Chara braunii | reverse complement strand
AGAGAGAGAGAGAGAGAGAGAGAGAGAGAGAGAGAGAGAGAGAGAGAGAGAGAGAGAGAGAGAGAGAGGTGGTGGTTGTAATTTTAAGCAGACAATGGTGTTGTATTCCAAGGGGAGATAACGAAATGGTGGAATGATAGTGTTTAATATCTGTCCTCCTCGAGGAACGGAGGAGCAGTACCAGCGGGCCTAGCTCAGTTGGTACACCCACGAACTGTTGACATGTGAATCAGACCCAAGTTCAAATCCAGGTACAATCAGATGACCAGTGAGAGTAAAATACTAGTTGAGTTCTGAATTACTTGGGGGGGGGACGGTCAGCTCAATGATGATGAAATCTCAAGGGCGTCGCCCTTCCTAAAAAAAGGGGGGGACGGGGGGGGGGGATAAAAAAACGAAACGGAGGACCAAAAACAAAGAAAACGCAAAGAAGAAACGGGAGGAAAGCGTTGTGGTTTTTCTTTTTTTTTCGTCTTTCCCTTTTTTTTGTCCGTCCTTGCGCAGGGGACACGCTAAAAAGTGTTCTCTAGAGGGTTCTCTTTATCGTTCCAATTGTCCCCAAGGACGACGAAAGAGTGTGTTGCGAAATGGAGAGAGGAATATAGCTTTTTTTTTTTTTTTGCTTTTGTTTTTTAAATATAGCTGCGTAACCTTTTTTTTTTTAAGAAAAAGTAGTAGACGATATAGTGGGGTGTTCTTTTTTTTTTTTTTTTTTTTTTTTTTTTTGTTTGTTTGTTTGTTTGTTTGTTTTTTGAAGAAAGAGTAATAGACGATATAGTGGGGTGGGGAAAGGGGTGGTGTGGGGGGGTTCTAGCGACGAAATTAATTCGTAGTCATGATATCAGAAGCAGCTGGGAAATTCCAGTGGACTCGTTTTTTTTCCTTTGTTTTTTAATCTTTTTTCAATCCGAGTTGATCATTTTCAATATTTTTTTTTTTTTTTTGTCCGCCATCGTACTTTTCTTTTTTTTTTCTTTTTTTTTGGGAAAGGTGGGTGCTCTTCTAACGATTGACCGAGCTTGTGGTAGTCGTCGGCACCAGAGGCATATGCATGCATGAATCTCGCTCTTGTGATGGTGTTAGTGATGCTACGAAAGCTAATAGTGATATCGAGTACTACTGTCTTCACCCGAATACAACGCCGGGTCATTATCGCTGTACCTAGACTGAAAGTTGAACCAGATACGGCTATAATGACAGGGCGTTCTATTCTGTTGAAGACGGTAGTGGTAGAAGTACTAATAGTAGTAGTAGTAGTAGTAGTAGTAGTAGTAGGAGGAGGAGCAGGAGGGGGAGGAGGGGGAGGAGGAGGAGGAGGAGGTGGAGGAGTAGGAGTAGTAGTAGTAGTAGTAGTAGTAGGAGGAGGAGTGGTTGACATGCCATTGGAATCAGATCTTGTTACTCTCTTCTGTCCGTCAAGGGGGAGCCTACCGTCTTCCCCCGAACACAACGCACCCTTATTTTGGCCGTATCTGGCCGGAAATATAGCTTGTATGCATTCATTTTTAGGGTGCGTTATGTTCGGGGGAAGACCGTAGTCTGATAATACAGCAGTGCACAGCGCTTTGCCACATTTTCCGAAAGGAGGAGGGGGGCCCCAGGGGGGAAAGGGGACGAAGGGGAGTAGGGGTGTCGAAGTACCGACAGAAAAAAGTGAGAACGAGCGTCAGGGTCCGAACACAGCAAGCATACTACCATCTGCACCCGAATAGAACGCGGGGTCATTGTAGCTGTATTTGGGGCGATTTTCAGTCTAGGTACAGTGATGATGACCGGGCGTTCGTTTCGGGTGCAGACGCTAGTGTGCATCTCTCTCAAAAGGAGCGTCTGAGAGAAAACAACGGCCGTACGGGAGACCGTCCGAACGTGCCAGGGCCTGGTGGGGGGGTTGGGGGGGGGTTATGACCCCAGGGATGGTAGGGGGGGTCTCAAGGGGACCCGTAGTATTTTTATTTTTAATTTAAGAAAAAGTTTTGCCATCAAAAAAAGAGAAAAAAAAAACAAAATCGAATGAATCTACTGCTAGAACATGGAAATATAGACTGCCACACTTGTTTTTGTTTGTTTGTGTGTGTGTGTGTGTGTACTTGCGGGGGGGAGGCGACCCCCCCACTGCATATCAATCAATCAATCAATCAAAAAAAAAAAAAAAAAGAAAGGCTGCGCATGTGTGTGTGTGTGTGTGTGTACTTGCGGGGGGAGGCGAATCTCCCACAGCATATCAATCAATCAACCTATCATTCTTTTGAATGGATTTTTTTTCTTTTTTTATCTTTTTCTTTTTTTATCTTTTTCTTTTTTAATTTTTCAATCAATCAATCAATCAATCAATCAACCAATTAATCAACCAATCAATCTTTTTTTTTTTAACCACCCAGGACAAAAAAAAGAAAAATATATATATATATTTTTTAATGGGGGGGTATCCCCTGACATCCGACCCCCCCCAGCCCATCCACCCCCTCAACACCCCGTCAGAAGGCCTCCTACGGAGGGCCTAAAGTCCGTACGTACGGCCGTACGGGCGCTGAGGGCCCGTGGTCGTACGGGAGTACGGACGGGCCGTCCCCGTACTAGGTGACGGCACTGTCGAATAGTACTCTTATTTTTGTTTTCAACTGAGACAGTCGCGAGTGTTGGTTTCTCAACCTTTTCCCGAAAAAAAAAAAAAAAAAAAAAAAAAAAAAGCGATTGTTGGTTTGATTGCTTAAGAAGTTAAGAACTATTTTCGGATTGAGGATGAAAAATAACCGACTTCTTAAGTTTCTCTGTCAGGTACACTGGGGATGGTTGGGAGCGGGACTCAGGGTGAGCGAGACCGTCTTCCCCTCGAGACAGCGCACCGTGACGATGAATGTATACGAGCTATGTTTCAGGTCGAATACAGTCATCATCGTGAGGGTGTGTTGTATCCGGGGGAGGATGGTTGTAAGAAGCTGGGTTAGGCCAAGCGAGCTGAGGATGTGTGCGACCGTGTGCGAGTCAGTCATATTCATATTCGCCAACCAGGGAGCGGATCTTACTTGTTGCCCTCCTTGTAGTAGTTGGGGCGGGGTTTGCTGCAGTCGTTGTTTTGGTGTTTGTTTGCTGCCATTGTTGCTGTTCTGCTGTTCTGCTGTTCTGCTGTGTGGTTTGTTGTTGTTCTGCTGCTTGCTGCTTGCTGTTGCTGTTCTGCTGTGTTCTTGATGTTGCTGTTCTGCTGTTTGCTGTTGTCTCTTCTTCTTCTTCTTCTTCTTCTTCTTCTTCTTCTTCGGAATCCTTCTTCTTCCTTCTTCTTCCTTCTTCTTCTTCTTCTTCTTCTTCTTCTTCTTCGGAATCCTTCTTCTTCTTCTTCTTCTTCTTCTTCTTCTTCGGAATCCTTCTTCTTCTTCNCTTCTTCTTCTTCTTCGGAATCCTTCTTCTTCTTCTTCTTCTTCTTCTTCTTCTTCTTCTTCTTCCTTCTTCTTCCTTCTTCTTCTTCTTCTTCTTCTGCTTCTGCTCTGTTGTTGTTGTTGTTGTTGTTCTTCTTCTTCTTCTTCTTCTTCTTCTTCTTCTTCTTCTTCATCATCGTCGTCGTCGTCGTCGCCGTCGTCGTCATCGTCGTCGTCTTCGTCTTTGTCTTCTTCGTCTTCGTCTTCGTCTTCGTCTTCATCTTCGTCGTCTTCTGCTGCTGCTGCTGCTTCTGCTCTGCTTCAGCATCTGCTGCTGCTGCTACTGCTGTTGTTTGTTGTTCTGGTTGTTCTCTGTCTTCTGTTTGTGGTTGTTGTTGTTGTTCTCTGTCTTCTGTTTGTTGTTGTTGTTGTTGTTGTTGTTGTTGTTGCTTCTGTTGTTGTTCTGCTGTGTGGTTTGCTGTTGGCGGTGTTCTGTTGTTTGTTGTTGTCTTTGTTCTGCCGCATGGTTGGTTGGTTGTTGTTTTGTTCAGGTGTGTGTTTTTTGTTGTTTTACTCATCTGATTCTATCTGGATTCGAACACAGGTCAGATGTGTTTATCCATAGTTCAAGGGTGTCTCGGTTCATCCCCACACGGGCGGAGTTTATACTCCAGAACGAGATCATGTTAATCGTGAAAATCTACCAGCTTTCTCGCTCTGTCACTCCCCATCTGCACCAACGGCGTCTGTTCCATTGGGTCGAGCTCTAGCTCATCTATGGGCGTTGCAGCACTACACAACACTCTACATGCATGTGGACGACCCATGGACCAGATACATTCAGAATGTTAGATTCGTCCGCGTTCATCTGGTCCAGAAAAAACATCCTTTTTTTTTTTGAAAAAAGGCCCTTGCGCAAGACCTCTATCCTGGTGGTGGTAGGAGAACCACCGGGATTGAGGCTTTGCCTAGCGGGCCGCTCCATCTATTGGTGGGGAGCAGCACCTGCTGGAAACCGGGTCCAGCGTCCCTTAAGTACATCTTTGCAAAACAATACATCAATGCAGTGACGCCAATGTGCTGGAAACCGGGTCCAGCGTCCCATATTCAATCTATTCTTCCCTACCTAGCCTGCCCCACAGTCGGGTATCGGGAGGGGGGGGGGTCAATCTATTCTTCCCTACCTAGCCTGCCCCACAGTCGGGTATTGGGAGGGGGGGGGCACCGGGGGGCACCGGTGGGGTCTCCCTCCCCTAGCCTCCACCCACCACCTATTCTCCTCTGCTATCCTCTTGGCGCCTATTGTGTCAGGCACATCTATCATAGCAAGTGTTTGCACGTGTTTGGAAACAACTAAAACAACTAAAGCAACTGAAGCAAACTYTAGAGTGACCGGGGCAACTGCACAAAAATGGAAGGACTGAAAAAACCAAAGAGCAATGAAAGGACGAAGAGCAACAGCAAAACAGGCTGAAAAACCAGCTGGAAAGCTGAGAGGTCCAGAAAAACATCCAAATGCATCTACTAGAGTGTTGTGTGTATGCTGCAGTGGAGTGAGCCCCTATGTCCTCTTTGTAACTCCTGGTCTGGAAAATTCCAGCTGTGATCCCGGGCCCCTGATTGCCTGTGTTAGTAGTTCTGTTCTAGATGCGTTTGGCCAACGATGCGGAGGAGAATATACATTCAGAATCATGTTAGATTCGTCTTAATGCACCTGGTTCTGAAAACGTCCAAATGCTTGTAGTAGATTGTTGTGACAGTGGAGCAAGGCCCTACTTTCAAATTGCCTGTTGTAATTGAATTTCCTGGTGTGAAAAAAATCCAGCCCTGATCCCGGGCCCCTGATTGCCTGTGTTAGTAGTTCTGTTCGTCTGCCTTGGCACCTCCCCCCCCCCGGTACCGTTACTACCGTCTTCACCCGAATAGAACGCCCCGTAATTATTGCCGTATCTGGACTGAAAGCTGCACCAAATACAGCTTTAATGACAGGGCGTTCTATTCCGGTGAAGACAGTAGTGGGGTAAGACTCTGCCCCCCAAAAACACAGTTGACGGTTAAACCACCAGTACAGTAACTGTAACTATAATTCAGTTTGACAAGATAACCTGCTGCCCTACAACCGCTCTTAGGGACGGCTGCGCCCGAACCCTATTTTCTGTGAACTTGTGCAGCATTTCGATGACCGAGGTTATTGCACAATGCTGTCTGAATGGGATGATGATCTACAGGGATAATTAGTGTTGCTGCTGTTGCTGCTACTGCTACTGCTACTGCTACTGCTGTTGTTGTTGTTGTTGCTCCACCTCCTCCTGCTGCTGTGGCTGCTGCTTTTTTTTTTTCTTTTCTTTTTTTTTAAAGAAGAAAAGTTGGACCATTTCAATTGTCATTTCTCGATTTATGTGTGTCATCCTTGCGCAGGGGCCATGCTCATCTTCTCTGTATCATTCCAATTTTGACGGATGTCCCGAAGGACAGGCTGCTGCCTTTTCTTGCTGTTCTTGCTGACGAGATTAACCTCTTCCACGTAGACAGGGACAACATCCTCGTCCGTTACAGCCCGGATGTAAGCTGGCAGCGAACCATGGACCTTCTCAGGATCCGGGTATTCCCTGAAAAGGACAAGTGGATTGCGTTCCAGCCACAGACTCCCTTGACAGAACTTCCATTCGACCCTCTGGAATGGCAGTGGGCCCCTCCGCGTAATGCTAGAACAAGGGAGAATCGGAAGCTGTCCTCCTTAACAGTGAAGACCACATACCGCTTGCTGCGACCAAAGGTGGACATAAAAGAAATCGTGAAAGCGCGGTGGAAGGCACACCTGAATGCCGATACCCATCGCCCCTCCTCTTGGTCAACCACCCAATATACCGGGTCAGCCCGTGATTCAGGGGGGATCCAGATGGCCACCCCTGCACTACCCGGTCTCGGGGCATGGGCTGTGAAGGCTTTGTATGGCCAGGCTATTTTGTGGGCATGGTTATGCTCCGGGGTGTCCATCAGGTGTGTTTCCTGAACGCGTGCTCATCCCAGTCCGGAAAAAGAACGACAAATGGGAGCTGGGTCTGTCCCCAGGGGAGGATGGCAGGCAGGGGAGTGTCAAGCTGCAAGGCTGGTCCTCGTTTTGGGCAGACCCGAAAAACAGTCAAACCGAGGCAGCGGCCGAAATTCTGCAGATGCAGCTGGAAACCTATATCACAGAAAACATGCCACCCGGAGCACAGGCTATTGCCTCGATTGTGTCTGGACCCGAGAAGATCGCACAGAGGGATACTTTTATTAGGTTCGACCCAACAAAAGAGGCTGGCCTGAAATGGTTCACGCATGCCCAATTATTGAACCTGCCATTACTAAGAGTTGCCCATAGTGTTAGCTGGACTGGGCAGGATATCCAGAGGTGCTTGTGCGCACTCCTTAGGTCGAACCAAGGGACAGCCGACTGGGAATGGGACCAGCTGCCTTGGTCCCGCCTATAGGAAAGATCCCAAATGAATAATATGAACAGGTTTGACCCGGTCAGGGCAGTATACGGGCATGACCGCATCTGGAACCAATGCAAGAGAGCCGCAGACCTGGACCTACGGACTCTGAACGTGAATGGTCTGGCCTCATGTAGACCGGAGAAACGAGATGCAATTTGGGATCTAATGAGAGGAGTAGGGGGCAGGAATTGGCCAGACATTGTGTGCGTTCAGGAAACACACCTGATGGACACCCCGGAGCATAACCGTGCCCACAAAATAGCATGGCCATACAAAGCCTTCAGAGCCCATGCCCCGAGACCGGGTAGTGCAGGGGTGGCCATCTGGATCCCCCCTGAATCACGGGCTGACCCGGTATATTGGGCGGTTGACCAAGAGGAGGGGCGATGGATGTCGATCCTCGTAATCGTGGAGACTGAAATCCTATGCATAATTTGTGTCTACGCACCCAACGTAGTAACTGAGAGGAAAGCCTTTTTTGAGAATCTAAAGAAACAAATTCCGGAAGGGGTACCAGTCATCATAGCAGGAGACTGCAACGCTGCTCCAAACACGTGGATGGATAGATGGCGAACACCTGCCCCCATCCCCGCATACGTAGAAGAGGATGAACGGATAATTAATGAACTGTGTCTCTCTTTAAAAGTTTTTGACTCCTTTCGGAAGTTAAACCCAGACACCAGGCTCTACACATGTCTGCGAAAAATCGGAACTGAGGGCCAGTCAAGATCCAGGATTGATTTAATCCTGATGTCGGAAGACATGGAGGGAGCGCTACTCCTGGCTGCAATCTTGCCGGCGAGCGCATATCCGGGCATCGACCACAAAATGTGCACAGTCATTCTCTCTCTTCGTAAGAAACCCGACCATGGTTTTGGATTCTACAAGCTTAACACAACCCTCCTACAACAGAAAATGTTCCAAAGTTATGTGAAAGACTGCTGGATATTTTGACACACACTAAAACATAACCTCCCACAACAGATTGACTGGTTCAACAATGGCCTGTTCTATCTAAAGAAAAAATGCCAAGAATACTCTAAACTACTAGCAGCGAAAAAACACCGGCAAGAGATGGATATCCACTAGCAACTGCAATAACTAGAACACCAGGACCTACCAAACAGCTTAAACAACTCACAAAACAACCACAACATACAGCCAGGAGAAGATTCTGAGATACAAAGACTGAAACAGCAACTCCAATCCTTCGCCACACAAAGATGGGAGGGCATATGCATAAAGGGAAGGCTCACAAAATTCCGAACGGAGGGCACGATGGATAAAAAATTGTATAGCCCGGGCCCGCTCACACAGAACAACCATAAAAGCTTATATGACCCGCAGACTGGTCACCGAGACATTGTCACCTCCACCCCCCACTGCACACACATAGCTAGGACCTTTTTTAAAGACTTGTTTACCTCAAGGTGCGCCAAACGAGAGGAAAATGTCAGGAAAAAGGAAATCGAGGATTTTCTGAGACCATTCGAGAAGACCCTGACAAGCCAGCAGAGCACAAAGCTTGATCTCCCCTTGTCCAAAAAGGAGATCTGGACGGCGCTGATGCAGATGGACGAGGAAAAGACGCCGGGCATGGATGGGTTTCCCAAGGAATTTTGGGAAACCTTCTGGCCTCTGATGGCCACAGACCTTATGGATTTCTACCAGCAAGTGTGGGAAACAGGTCGGATGGGGGAATTGGCAGGGCAGGGTGTTCTTACCTTGCTACACAAAAAAGGGGACAAGATGAACATAAAAAACTATCGCCCGATTACCCTCCTCACCGTTGTCTATAAAATGCTTGCGAAGGCCCTGGCCAACCCCCTGATTCCAGTCTTGCAGGACATCATTCATCCAACACAGACTGGGTTTGTCAAAGGACGCAGAATTCAGGACAACATCTTGCTAGTCAATGAGCTCTTGAAACTAACCAGACAAGACAAGCGAAACGCCGCCATAGTCTTCATCGATTTTGAATAAGCGTATGACAATGTGGACTGGCTGTTTTTGGACAAATGTATGGAAAAAATGAACATCGGTCCGACCTTCCGGCACTGGACAGAAATCCTCCATCAGAATGCCACCACGTGTATCCAAATCAATGGCACGATTGCGCCGGCTTTTGCGCTGCAACGTTCATTGCGCCAGGGAGACCCGCTGGCCCCATTCCTCTTTATAATAGTAATGGAGGCGCTGGCAGCAAACCTCCGTGCAAACAAAGATCTGAAGCGGTTGCAGATTTCGGCTATTCCGGAAGACGCAATCCCTGTCTGCTCACTGTTTGCGGACGACCTAACCCTTATGATGGAGGCCACGGAAGTGATCATGGAGGAAATCAGGCTACTCTTCGACCGCTTCACAATGGTTTCGGACATGACGGTCAACTGGGGGAGCAAAACCCTGGGATGGTGCATCCACCATCAAGGGGTGCGCCCCCCGGAATCACCACAAGTCAAATGGCTTCCGGAAACCGCCCCGGTTAGAGTGCTGGGGATTATGCTAACAGCTTTAGGAAAGCCCGCATCAAATGACGAGTGCATCTTGAAACCCGCCTTGGAGAAACTGGCCCAATGGAAAGACCGACATACCTCGCTTATTGGCAGGGCGCTTGCGATCAACAGTGTTGTGCTGGCGGCCCTTTGGTACAGATTTGCCATTTGGACCCTCAGCAAGGATGCAGTCAGGGCCTTGAAGAGGCAACTAACGGCCCTCCTATAGAGAGGCAATGACGAACTTTCAAATGTGATCAGCAGGGTAGCCTGGCAATCGGTAATCCAACCCAAGGATAAAGGAGGCCTGGGGGTCCTTGACCCGGAGACCCAAATCGCTGCATTGGCCGTCCAGTGGGTGAAGAGACTGCTCTTCGCCCAGCATCTCCCCTGGCAGGCCTTGGCGCTGGAACAGATCGCGCGTCTTGCCCCGCAAGCACCACAAGGAGTTAACCCGCTGACCCGGCTGGAGGATCGTTTTTGGTCCATGCCAAGGCGCCCTCGAACAGGCCACCGGCCGGACCATGCTCCACCACGAGACGTGGCTCGCTTAGACCTGATCAAAGATGACTTCTGGGTGCGAGTCCTAAAGGCTTGGCGCAACCTCCCATTACCTGACAGACCCCTGCTGACGAGATGGGAGGAAGTGATGCGCCAACCTCTTTTCGGGAACAGGTGGGTGACCGACAGACATTGTAGGGTGTTCCGTAGCTTAGACACCCCGTGGAATAGCTGGGTCAAAAAAGGCATAATCATAATAAAAGACATATGGGACACTCAAAAGAGGGACTGGAAAACAGCGCTGCAGCTAAAACAGATGTTAAAGCATTGTCATAAGGTAGAGGAAAACTTAGAGCTGCTGATCTTTGCGGTCCCGCTGGACTGGGTGCGGATCCTGCGTAGAGAGTCGCAGCTAAGGCAGGGGGATTGGGTGGTGGTCCCAGGGGATCCGGAAAGTGTGGGCAGTGTGGTGGAGGTGCGTTCTGACGAAACATTGATTAACCTCTTCCACGTAGACAGGGACAACATCCTCGTCCGTTACAGCCCTGATGTAACGAGCTGGCAGCGAACCATGGACCTGCTCAGGATCCGGGTATTCCCTGAAAAGGACAAGTGGATTGCGTTCCAGCCACAGACTCCCATGACAGAACTTCCATTCGACCCTCTGGAATGGCAGTGGGCCCCTCCGCGTAATGCTAGAACAAGGGAGAATCGGAAGCTGTCGTCCTTAACAGTGAAGACCACATACCGCTTGCTGCGACCAAAGGTGGACATAAAAGAAATCGTGAAAGCGCGGTGGAAGGCACACCTGAATGTAGGCACAGATGCAATCCGCCCCATCAGATGGTTCACCGCCACAAGATCTAGGCCAACAAAAATGGCCTCGCTGCAATGGCAGATTGAGCACCGCTGCCTGCCCACTAATAACTGGCTGATAGATCGCACGCAGTTGGAACAGAAGGGACAGGCACTGTCGTGGTGTAAATCGTGCCACACTGCTTTCCCCTCCCGCAAAATCCCCGAAACTATAAAACACATTTTTATGCAGTGCCCGGGGGCGGTTCTCACCTGGCGATGGTGGGACAGAATCTGGACCTCGCTGGACACMGACTCAAACTGRCCATGGGACTGGAGAGCCATACTATGTGAAGCCTGGACCTCCCCCACCACCAACACCTTCGAGAACAATATGTTCAAGACAGGGAGAAGGGCAGTTGTATGGGCCCTCTGGAGAAAGCGCTGCATCTACACCATGGAGGAAGTTCGCATAGAGGGGGAAGAAGTTACAGATATGATAAAGCAATACGTCCAGCAAGAACTCACAGTACAGTGGCAAAAAGTTAAAAATCAACTCCATCTGTTCCAAACACCACAGGACATAACTCGTGGAATACACCAATTCTCCGGGGACTGGCTGGGCAGTGAGGAAGGGGGATGGATCGCAAGTGTGATTTGGGATGGAAAGCCCGGCCAGGAGTGCAACCGGGGGGAGTTCAAGAGGGACTACCGGATCTGCTTCAAGGATTGGACTACAGTCGGTCAGGCAATTCCATTACGACCGGCATCAGACTTCCCCGACCCCTTCCCGCCTCACAACCTGGCGTTGGTGGACATGCAATGGTACGGTGCAGATTGAGGAAGTGATGGCACAGTACAAGTTGGCAGCAGTTGGCAGAAACAAGGCCGGACAGATAGGTAATAGGAATGAATGGGGGGGGAGGAACCAGGGTGTGATAGCAGATATCTGGCGCCTAGTTCAGGGTGAAGAGGTTCCCCCCCTCCCAATATCCTGCTCAGTCAATCCCCTGGAACTCAGGGTAATCAATGCTGGCAGGGATATGCCTGCAATTTCTTCTCTAATGAAGTTCGAACTCTGTCCATGTAAGGGAC
>BFEA01000762.1:498107-527586 GCA_003427395.1 Chara braunii | reverse complement strand
GCCTAGATTCACCCCACTCACCTCCTTCAATCCTGCTCGTCACTCCGCCAGTTTCACCATGCTCGTCACTCACCGCTACGCAACGTGGCCTGGTACGGCCCTTCCCGCTGCCCTGCTGCGCTACTTACCATGCCCGATTCAACCGGCCAGCCCCACGCCCGTTATGTTGTTCGCCTCGCTATCCCATGTCCACGCCCGTCATCCCGCTAGTGCGCAGCGCTGTCCGGCGCATGCACCCGGCCCAAGTTCGCGCCCACATTCACTCATCTTTCTTTACTCCCGCTCACGCTCGTCCCTCCGCTTAGTATCTCTGCTCTACTCAACACTGGCGGTCCCACAGCGTTCGGCATTCGGCCCCTCCGGCTCTACGTGGCCTGACAACAAAAACCAATCAATCGTCGGACCTCTCGCCGACTTATGCAGATTGCTCTCTCGCGGGGGCCAGGCCGATTTTTCCTATATCGTTCATGTTTTCATGAGTGCCCTGAAGGAATCACCCCGGCCTACTGTTCCGTGGGCCTGGTATAGGCGGGGGGGACGTTGCACATCCGACCGCGGCCCACAGACCAGGCTTCGAAGAGAAAAAAGACAGAAATCAAATTTAAAAAAAAAAAAAATCAATTAACGGAAAATAAAAAAAATGGAAAAAACAACAACGTCGGGTCCTCAGGGGGACGAGCGCTGTCGGCACCTGGCCAATCCCGTAGGACAGCCTGCTACCATACCTACCAACAAAAGTCGGAGGGGGATAGCCCCGACGGGCCCTCGACCCCTCGGCTCCCTCATTGCCGCTTCGCTGCTCCGCCGCTCCCGCACCACCGCTCGCTGGCCATGATCCCAGGACCTTCGTCGCAGTAACCCGCCATCGTAACCTATAGGGCTAAGCCCCAGCGTGAGATCAGCGGGCGGTAAATCCCATATGAAGCGGTACTGAGGTGGTGCAGTCCAGTACCTAGGGCCGAGGGGGACGTCGTAGGCCTTGCCCCTACCTATGGCAAGGCGCGGGGCTACCAAGCAATCATGCTGGCCTCCCCGACTGTGCCACGGCCGCCCCACGTACCATCCTACATATCAGCCCTGCCGCCGGTCAGGCATAGTAAGCGAGGGCCAGCCTATTAATCCTTGGCCTAATCAAGGGTGCGGTGTCAAGCCGGACGCCTGTGTCTGCGACACGACCTAAAGGGCAAAATCACACGCACGCTTTGAAACTGCGCTCCCACTCACCCTACCTCCTTAGCCAGCCTTGGTCCATACACTAGTAGCCGTTTGAGCATACCGGCCTGGACCGTCGGCCCCGCTGTCACTTGCAAAAAACGAGGGCAGATACCCTTGCAAGGGTATTCACGCCGACAGCCTACCGGACTATATTAAGCGACGTCCTCGTCGCTTCACAAGATCAAAAGCAATCAAGCCATCCATGCATAAAAATGCTGACGAGAAGGAACCAATCCGAACAGCCGACAGACTCAGGTTCGAGGCCCCCAACGGTCCATGCCCACACAACTATATGTTGCCAGGGTTTCAACCTGGGTCTCCATTGTCCTGACACTAGGACGCCGGTGTACTACGCATCAGTATTACAACATAAGTTCCAAAAGGCCCTCCTACCCGTCCTCGCCCCTTTGTCCTAGTCAAACGCCGGCCTCTCGTTGAGTGCCCCCAGCCCTTACCTGGTAGCAGGGTCATAACTGGGGACGCGGGCCCTAACCGAGACCTTTGAAGGCTTTTTGCCTTTCTCTCAAAAACTCCTCATAGTCAGACACATATTTGTGTGCACCCTTAAATCTCTCTCGGCGTCTTCCGCATTCTAGTACGGAAGCGCTAGGTCTCCATCTTGGCCCACCATAGTCTGGGCGATCAGGCCAGATCTACGGCCTACCAAGTGGTTATTTTAGCGGTAGTGCCCTCGCAGGTTGTGCCACGATAGGCTTTCTCCTGATAAGTACCCAATCAAGACTTCCCAAAAAGACTCATATGACTCGACTCCTATCCCAGGCCGTTCCACAGAGGTAAAACCTTCCCGGGCGGCCACACCCTTTAAGCCTTTACTCCCGTGGTCAGACGTGGGTCCGCGGCCAGGTTGTGTCGGTCCGCGGCCATCCCTAGGGGTTACGCCCTAGTGGTGCTAAAACTTTACCGTTTAGCTTGGTCTTCCTTATGTGCCTTGAGGTTAATACGAGTGGTCGGACGGTGCGTCGCAACAACTACAGGCCTACTGCGGGATTGCGCATAGGCTTGTCACACATGACAGACATTTAGCTGCTCTCCGTGGGGCAACACGGTGAGGACATGGCCACCTCTCCCCATTCACAACCACAAGGCACCGCCAGATCCACCAAGTAGTAACTCCTTAACTTGATCAGGGTAAGAGGGTCACACACCCCAGGGACACCTCTCAAAAGCAAACATTTTTGCGACATTCTCAAGAAATTTCACCAAGTAGCCAGTAAAACCTGGTTCCTTTCGTCAGTCTTTCATCTTACCAACCCAGCTTTTCATGCCATCAGATCCATTAATCATTTCCCCTATGGGGGAGGTCTCACTCAATAGGTTTGTCAGCCATCCCTCTCTTCCTTAGGATGGGTTCTCACATGACCTGTGTAAACTATCTTCCTTTTCTGGAGATAAGTCTCCCAAATAATTCATAGTGTACAATTCAATCATGGCAACAGTACAACACAAGGGGCCAACCTATGGGTCCCTAATACAACTTAGATACTCAAACATTTGGCATGATAACTTTCGAGTCCCAAGGACTCATAGACCCTTTAGGATTTTTACAACTCTCTTTCACAAGGCAGACTGCGCTCCCTCTCCTTATACTCGGCTCCAGCATCTGCCCATGGGCAGGTCACACGAGTATACCGAAGAGTAGACAGTTTACATTCACTCACAAGGCATAAACATATGAGTTGTTTGTCACACAAATCCCACACAAATCATCATACATCGGAAAGCTACACATGTGAGAGTGAGAGTGATCGTCATACACAGGGAAATAGTCTCAAACCTTGCTCAATATATACCCAACAATAGACTACCTCACAAAACTCAATATCAATACTTAAGTATTCTGTCCCCTCTCATATCTAGTGGGTTCATACCCTAAGTGTTACTAACTCTCACACCACCCATAAGTAAACCTTGATCTCAAAACAACAAAAAAAACAAATACGATCGGGTGTCCTAAGCATCACATAACTGAGTCTCGTTCCCTGGGATCACAACACGGACAGAACCTCAAACCTTATTGTATATTGGTCCTTTGTCGCATGCAACACCCTAAGATACATGTATGTGACTCGCGATACCCTATGCCCTTGACTCACTCTTCCTATGTATAGAAAACATCCTCACTTCTACTGGCGTATAGGCAAACCAACCCCTCACTCGCTCATCTCCTCCTGGTTTTGCCTATACAACTGGGCTCGACCCCCATCCGGAGCCCTCTCTACCACTCGGCCCTGTCTATCATACATCTTGCCATCTTCCTCAGTAACCCGTCCCTCAGCCTTGTCCTTGAGGAACTTAGGGCACTCCAGGGCCCTATGCGCGCCATCCAAGAAGTAGAAGCACATGTCCCCCGACTTTCTCTGAAATCTCTTCTTCTTTTTCTGGGTTCCTGGCAATAGAAGCGCCTCTTCCTTCTCCTTACTCACTTCATGACTCTGGGGCAGGTGCCACGGTCCTTCAGCTTCCCCTTCGATTCCATGGGCACTTGACTTCCCTTGCTGCATTTCTCTCTCGGGTTGGTACTCAGGGGTATCCAATCTCAGGGGCCGGCCCTCGCGGGTTACCTCCAATACGGCTTCCTCCTGCTTCTCACAGGGCCTCGGAGCCTGGGGAGTAGCGGCTCTAGTAGGCTGGCTCATGGCCTCCTGCTGCCGCTGGTCAGTAGTCGGTCCTCCCGAGTCAGTCCCAGTGGCCCACGAGCCCAGCTGTACCCTCAACTCCTCCAACTTTGGCTCGTGCTCTGGGACCTCTGGTCCCTGACGCCTCTCTGGCGGCGTATCCACCTCCATGGCTGCTATCAACTCGTCCAGACGTGACTGCCCCTCCCCTTGCGCCTCAAGTTGTGGAAGCTCCACCGCTCCAGTGAGAGTCCTTCCTGTACGTCCCGAACGATCGCCAGTGACTCCTCAACCTCCCCCTCTTCTTCTGGTGCATGTTGGGGCTCTCGGGTCAGCGCCTCCTTAGGGGTATCTGCTGAAGCAGGGCCCTCCTGCTGTGAAGTCAGCTCAGTGGGAGCCTTGAACTCAAAGCTTCCCTTGTTGGCTTCCTTCCTTGCCTTTGCCTCAGCTGGGTTCAGAAATACCTTCCCCAACTTTTCCTGTGGAGATGCCTCTGCTGCCTCCTCTTGGCCAAACAACCCTTGTTGTATCTACTCTGCTCAGTCCAGTCGATCACCTTGGTGGCTGCAAGTCTTTCCACTGTGGCCGCCATCTCCTTAAGCTTTGCTTCCCACTCATCCTCCTTCGCCTCCAGGCGAGTTTGCCTGGCCTTGTTCTCGGCCCTCTCTTCTGCGAGTTGGGCAGTCAGCTGCTCCACCTCATCCTTCCTGAGGGTCAGTTCATCACTAAGTAGGGAATACCTTTGAAAGACCTCGATGGATGTCTACTTTATCTCCTTGTCTACCCATTTGATGACCTCTCTGGTGGCAGAAAACCCCAGCTCCCCAACCTCTACCGCCTCGCCTGCTTCCTCCGTTGCCTGGCCTGTCTCTCGTGCCCTCTGACGAGCTGCCTCTCTCCGCTCCTCATATCTGGCCCACAACTCGTCAATCATCTGTTCGCTCATGTATCTCCGCAAGGCGAGCTTGTACCCTGGCACGCTTTGCTTGGACGGCCTTGTCTGGCTTTTTCTCTGTGCCTACCTCCGCGACTCCCCCAGTCGCAACTTGCGAGCCCTCCTCTAACTCAGTACGTGCTGGCCCCGATGATGGCCCGACCAGACTGGGCCCCTCAATGTCAGGGTGCTCAGCTGCGTGTGTGGCTAAACGTGAGTCGACGACCAGGCGGGGCTCCATCCTCCACCCCTCCACCGGCCTTCTCGCCTCAACCTCCTGCCTGGGTGACATAGTGGCCTCTGGTGGTGGTACTGGGGCTTCCTGGTTGTCTGGCTCCGGGACGCCCTCTGGCCAAGACCGCCGTGTCTGTGCTCGAGCTGGGGAGTCAGGGGGAGTATCACCTTCCACCACAATGACATCTTTCGCACCTACCCCCTTCAATCTGAGTGGCTCTGCCTCGGGCTCTGGGCGAGTCTGCCCTCCCCCTGATGGGTCCGTGAGGCTCTCTCCTGCTGAAGGGGCCTCCCACTGGGATGCGTCCAAGTGGGCCTCCAGACTCCTGAAAGGCGCTGCAGGTTCCTCACTCTCCCTCGGCTCTGGTGCCTGTGGCGAGGGCCCCAGTAGGTCATCCTCTGTGACTCGATGGAACTCCACCTGCCTGAGGCCACAAGCAGGGAAGGACTCCCTTGCCCCGGTCGGTCCCGCTTGTCCTTCCTCCCGCTGTGCCAGGGCCTTCCGGCCACCTCTCGACGTCACCGGCTCTCTTGCCTCCAAATCCCTTAATCTCTTGCTTTGCGGTCTTCTATCAATTTTGGGCTCTGGCCTCTATGGTTCCAGTCGCCGAAACGCCACCCTCCACTGAGCCCGACAATCCTCCCAATCTCGTGCCCGACCCCGGATCTGCCTCGCCAGCGCACACTCCGCTCCTCTGGTCCAAATGAGTAGCGTCTGCACCCACTCGTCCCTCGGAACCCCCTGATCGCTCATATACTGTTCGTATGCCGGGATGAACTTCTCCACGTTCCCTTCCTCCAAGCGAATAGGTAGCCCATCATTCCCCAAAGGCAAAACTCTCAGTCTCTGCATCCTTGCTTCCACCTCCGACCAAGTCAGGGCTTCCTCCCTAATTTGCGCAACGGGCTCCTCGAACCTCCCAACTCCCCTCAAGTGACGTACCCTCTCGGACAAGTCCCATCCTCTCTGGGCTGCATGCTCTCGGTAGGCGTCCAAGAAGAACTCGATGTTGTCGTCATCAAACACCGGTGTAGGCTCTCTCCTGAAGGGCCCATGCCGCTCCTCCCCTCCGGATGCCCCGAGAGGTCTTTGTCGTGGCCGTGTGCCCCGCCCGCCCCTCTGCATGGCTGCCTTCAAAAAGTCAGACCTGCACTTCAGGCGAAACGAAACAAGCAGGCACACGACAAGATCAGCATATGGGCTCAGCAGTCTTCAGAGCAAATGTACACCCAAATCTCAGACACATCAAACCTCTCTTCGCTTCCAATCATGGCATGCAATACCTAGGCCGAGGGTCTACTCTGGGATGGATCGCAGCTATTGGGAGGGGTTGCGGCTTCACCTTTTCCCTGGCCACAAACTTCTTTAGCCTTGTCCCGGATACCCAATCTTTCCATTATGTGTCGTTTAGCTCCTCGATCTGGTATGCCCCAAATTCGCCGCATCGCACAATCCTGTAGGGCCCCAACCATCTTTTGTCAAGTTTTCTTGACCACTGCTTTTCCAAGGATGAGTCGTATAGTAGTACACTATCTCCCACCGCCAAGGGCTCTTTCCGCACCCAGGCCATTTGATCCCACCTCATCTTATCCTCCATGCGGCTTCTCTCTACCTGACCAGCGACTTCTCGCAATCTTTCCTCGGCCGCTCCCACTTGCCATGCCCGGATATCGAGCAGCTCTTCAAAGGATAGGTTTACCTCCAAGTCTTGGCGCCTCCATGTTTTCATAAAGCTTTCTATAGGGAAGGTGGCGTGCCTCTCATACCATAGCGTGGCTGGCGCATACTTGGTAGTCCTCTTCACCGTAATATTCTCCGTGAAAAAAACCGCTCGCAGGAATTTCGGCCACTGACCAGGCTTGCCCTCCGTCCACTTAGCCAAGAGATTCGTGATGGTACAGTGTCCCCTCTCCACATGAGCATTTTCTTGAGGGTGCGCGGCCGTAGTATAGTTGGCCACCACCCCATACCCAGCAAGCAAGGTTCGCACCTCATTGCAGGTAAACTCTGACCCTCGGTCCATCACGAATTCCTGAACGAAAGGATAATGCAGGTAATACTCCTCGATGCAATTCGCCAAAACTGGTCAGTCTTCGTCCGGATAGCCCGTCCGTCTACAAACTCGGTGAGATTGTCACGTGCATCGAAGATGTAATTGCACTCATTTTTCCCAACTGGCATAAACAGTCGGTCTAGGTGTACAACCGCACCCACCTCCCTTTCCAACCTTGGGTGCAAGGGCTCTCCTGGCCTTTGCGCTGACGTCTCTTGGCAAGGTACACAGGATCGGCAGTACTTGATGACCATCGTCAGCATTCCTTCCCAATGGTAGAGCTCGCTTATCTTCGCACATGTGGCACTCACTCCTCTGTGCCCACCTACTATACCATCATGTAATGCCGCTATGATGTCCAGCTGTCGGTTCCTCCCTCATACAATCCGCTTGGGGTTCCCAACTTGCCGCTTTATAAACAGATGCCCATTTCTCACTACATCGAGGTGCCTCATCTTCTGAGACTTATCGCTAGTGTCCCTGTCCCTCATCTCACAGGATAGAAGTAGGCCCAGCTCAAGATAGATCCCGTCGTATTCCTCTGCCCGGAATGCCTCCTTAATCTCCCCTTCTTCGAACTCGTCATCCTGACTTTCCGGAATTAGAATCTCATTTTCCTCATGACTAAACGAGCCTCTCTGGTCGAAGTCCCCTTGCAGGAGTGTATTAGTGAGCAGATACATCCCTCCCATTAGTTGCTCATGTTCCTCTACCTGAGTAGGCCCTTCCTCTATTGTCCTCACCTCTTCCATCAAGCCATGTGTCCCTGCCAGTGCCAACTTCATCATCCACTAAGTGTCCTTGCCTCCCCACGGATCTTCTTCTTGAAAGGGCTTAAAGACTAAGTCATCCTTCCGCTCATATCCTCTTGGTGCTATCCATATGGGATAGCTAACACAACTGGGTACTCGCAGCGCCCATTTGTTTATATGGAGTCGCACATCTTCTTCTTGATTTAGGAACCCGTTAACTGGATGGATGTCTTCGATCGACCCCTGATCCGCACTGTCCTAGTTGACGCGGCTCAGGCCATCAGCTCTATTCTTATTTCCCGGGATCCTTTCCAATTCGAAATTAAATATCCAAATGTACGTCAACCATCGAGCGACGGTTGGGTCAAATGGTGTATAATTCTTCAAAGAGCAGGTCAGCGCCGTAGGGTCGACCCTTAATATAAATCTTCTCCTGAAGACATAATTCCGGAAGATCCTTAGACAATATAGTACCGCAAGCATCTCCTTCTTAAACTGAGAGTAGTTCCTCTCAGTTGTGTTAAGAGTACAACTTTCGAATCTTAATGGCCTCTCCTTTCCTTCGGCATCTGCCTGGATCAAAACTCCTCCCACTGCAGTTGGCCCGACGTCTGTCTCGATGATGAACGGCTTCTCTTCAGTCCCCTGACTCCCCTCATAATTTGGCGCTCCCAGCACTAATCCTCCTTCCTTAAATTATCCCTTCATCCTGGCTACCGCTTCTTCCTGGTCTTCGCCCCAAACCCACTCCTGGTCCTGGCGCACCAGCTTCCTTAGATGTTCAGTCTTGGCGGCGAAGTCTTTCACGAAGCTCCTCCAAAATCCACAAGTGCCAAGAAAGCTTCTCACATCCGTTATGGTCCGGAAAGGCACCGACCACTCTAAAATTTTGTCTGTCTTCTTCACATCTGGATTCCGACCCTCCTCATTGCAGACAAACCCCAGGATGGTGGCTTCTCTCATACATTGCTTGGATTTTGACCTGCTTGCAGTGAGGTTGTGCTCCTCTAGCAGACCCAACACTCGATCGAGATTTTGGATATGCCTCTAAACAAAGCGTCTCACTCCGGGTTGCACCTCGTCCTCCTCTCTCTCTTTTGGCCCTTTGACCGCCAAGTCGTCGATGTAGGGTTGGGTGATGTGCAGGCTGACTGTTTGCATGGCCTTGATCATATGTCTCTGCACCATCGCCACTGCATTTGTCCAACCCTGAGGAGCCACATTCATGTGGATTAGCCCCCTTGGCGTGTGCAATGCCGTCACCGGCCTATCGGGCGGGTATACAGGAAATTGACCATACTCGGAATAAAGGTCTATAAGTGAGATTATAGGCCTCCCCGCACATGACTCTGACAGTGCATCTGCGTTCGGCAAGCCTCCCGCATCTCGCACCGTTACTGCATTTAGTCGTTGCAGATCCTGTACCCACCGTAGCGTCTCGTTCGGCTTAATAAAGTAGAACCAAGGGGAAGCATATGGGCCGCTAGAATGGCCGGCAACATGCGTGCGCATCTTGCCATCCAAATAATCCACCACCATGATCTGCACGGTCGATCTCCATCCCAAGCATGAGCGCATCTCTTTCTCTAATGATATTCATTTCAGCGCCCGTATCCATCATTGCCATGCACTTCTTCTCTTTTACTACCAAGTCCACCAATCCGCATGCCGCACACTTCCAGTCCTTTCTTGTCCCAGCTTGTGTCCATCCCGCTTCCCGGGGAAGGACGACGCTCAAGTGCACGTTGGGCACTAGCCTTCGGGACAATCGCCCTTTCAATTCCTCCCGGAGTCTTGGTGCGGACCCCATAATATCTTTTAAGTTCATAAGGTCGTTATGACCTTCTAGGAGCCGGTCCACCATCCTTCCTACGTCAAAGTCCTCCTCCAACCTGACTGTGTACTTTCTTTTCCTGGGCACACCATCCTGTAGACCTGGCTCGACTCTCTCCTGCGCCTCTTTTCTCTGAGCTCTCTGCTCCGTCCGCCGATCCTCCTCCTGGCGGAGTCTCTCATCCTCCGTGTCATCATCCTCTTCCTCTTCTTCCTGGACCTCGACCACTTCCTTTCTACGCTCGGGCTCAGGTCTCTTCCGTGGAGGTGCCTGACTCGGCGCTTGACTTGGTGGCTGACTAGGGCCCGCCTTACTTTGGCTCCTTCTTTGAGTTGCTTGCGGCGCCCGCCCATGCTGGGTGGGCGGCCTGAACATCATTCCTGACCTGGGGCCAGACCCCGCCACGGCAACCCCGGGGCTACTCTGCTGTCCAGCTGCCGGCCCCGGCCCGGTCTCATAGAGGAAGACCTTTGGAAGGTCGGCTCTCCACCCTTGGACTTCATCACATAACTTTTTCAGCTTCCGCTAGTACCTCCCTATTTTTTCCATCAAATCCTCCATCTTTTCCAGAGTGGTTACGGCCGGCCCCCTTTCATTCTCTCTCTCCTCTTCGTCTGACTCAACAATTATTGGCTCTTCCTTTATGGCCCCAACCTTCAATCGTTGCGTAACCTCCTCACTATCCCCCGTGATCTCTTCGATTCTTATGGCCGGGTCTTCTCTCTCCAGCCACATCCTAAACATGGTCGGGGCAGCCGACGGCCCTGCCGCCGCCCGCCTGAGGGCCTCCTGCCTGATTCCTCCCGGGGTCCTTGGGTCAATTTGTTCCCCCCACTTGTCGTATATGTCCCCATCCAGACAAGAGGAAATCAGGCCCGCAAGCTCGTCATCTCGCCGTTGCTGGCAGAACCGAATTGTGTGGCCTACAACGCCACAATGCCAGTAGGTCGCGTTCCGCCAGTCGAAGCGGGGTCTCCCATACCCTTGGCCTCCTTCCTGACTACCCTGGTCACCTTGGCCTTGGCCCCCTTGGCTGTTCCATCTACCGCCACGTCCCCCTCCATTTCGGCCTCGTCCGCCACCCCCTCGGCCTCCTTGTCCCCGACCACCATTGCCCTGTCCTCCTTGCCCTTAGCCTCCTCCTCCCGCCACACTAGCCTGCGATACTTGCTGTGAGGGGGGAGGCTGGGCCGTGAATTGGCCTTGTGTCGCCGGGAAACTTGGCGGCCCTGCACTCGTTGACGGACCCGGGAATGGAACCATCTGTCCAGTATGGGTTTGGCCCCCTCCACACGAGGTACAATGACTATAGCTGGGCCAGGGTGTCGCTTGACAATGTGGTACCCAATGTCCGCAGGCCAGGGGCGGCCCCATTGGCGCCGGCCCTGTCAATATGGGCGCGGTTACGGCGGCTACTGGTGGTGCAGCAATTGCCTGGGGGGCTTGTCCTTTGCCAGACCCTTGGCCACCCAGCAACAGACTGTGTTGCTTCCGTTGGGCCTTGGTAAGGATTTGTGACCCCGTCTCCTCCCCACCGTAATCCTCTTGCCCGGCGCCTTCATCCCCCACCTCTTTCCCTCGGCCTTGGACCACGGCTACCGCCTTTCTCTGTGCCTCGGCATCCTGGCCATAGCCTAATGCCGCAAGTACATAAGTGACGATTCTCTTTACCCCCGGGGTCCCTAATGCAGCAGCGTCCCTTTCCTTCCTCTTCCTCCTTTGCAGGCGCATCTGATCCTGCTCTACCTGGTCTAAGCTCCCGTCCTCCACTCCTCTGTTGATGGTGGCCCAGGTAAGCTTTGCGCTGCCTCCTCCACGATTCGTCAGTTCGGGTGCCTCTGACCCAGTGAGCAGCTCCAGAAATATGGCGCACTGCCTCTCCTCAGAGATCCCGTGAACTTTCCTTGCCTTCTTCTTAAACTCTTGTACGAAGACCCCTATCGTGGTAAAGTCATCCTTGTTCATTCCCTCAAGATCTGAGATTGTAAGCAACCCATCACCCAGTCGATACTTGCGCAGCATGTTCTCCCTGAATCTCGCCCAAATGCCATGGGCGGCATCCACAACCTTCTGCACCTCCTGATGGTGCCTATGGAGCACGTACCTCATGATACGCTGGAATTTCACCTCATCTGACAATCCCACCATCGCCTGTTCCACCAGGTCCAGCCACTCTGAGACCCTTTCCCCATCGAAGTCGAAGGTCTCAACCTTCAGAACATTACTCGGGGTCCTCTCATGTCGATCTAGGGCTGCGATGAGGTCCTCAAGGGTCAGGAACCTTCCAGCGCCACCATCCTCCGGCATCTTGGTAGGCCTCCTTTTCCAATTTCCCGTTAAGAGCAAACCAAAGGCACTCACCTACTTAGCATCCTACTCCAACCTGGTCTAGCCCGCATTTCCTACCTAGCCTCACCCTCGACGTGAGTATTGCTCCCCTTTACGCTCTTGCTAGGACCGGGCAGACAACCAAATACACATATACAAGTGCTAACTTCGCCTTTTTATTCTTAGTCCATCATCACTTACCTTTCACTTCAATCACACTTATCACTCTCTTATGCCTATTTACTCACATGTATCCGGATGTCGTTCCACCAGGGACAACGGTAGGCTTCCGTATTCCCCGGCAACGGCGCCACCTGTCGAGCGCATCGGTCCGGTACTGCTCGTGGCAGCGCGGGACCCTCTCGGCCGCGTCACGCAGGAGTTGGATTAACCTTGCCGCGAACGCACAAATGGAGCTTCCTTAGGCCACTCCGGCCGAGTGCGCCAGCCATACCTCTCGCGAGCCCCTACGACAGGATAGGGCCTACGCGAGGCACAACTTACCTCCACCTTACGGGAGCTGTCACCTCCCTTCGGTGGGCGTATCCCCACCGAGCTACCAGTCCACAGTACGAAAGCTACTCGGTTGCAATCACAGAGGTGGACCAGCCGAGGGCGTTTCTTGTTCGCTGTAGCATAGGGGGTACGCGCGGTAGCACGCCCATCGGACCCGCACGCGGACCGACATCTTGGGGGGCTGAAGTCCCAAAGGCGGTTCGTCGTCTGTCGGCTAGGACACATCCCACTAACCACGCATACACTACTCTACGAACACAACGAGGAAACACACACACACACACACAAACGATATGGCACAAACAATGCGACAACCCTCCTAGCCCCTTAGTAGTCGTCCCATAACCTTTCGACGCGGAAATCGGGTGGGCGTCGCACGTGAAGCTTAGTATTAGAATCGCGCAGATGCAGAGCTACTCATATTAACTCGCAATGCGAACGTACGCAAACAGTCGCAGTGATGGCGTACTATGTAGTAGCCACATCTATGCGGTCCTCGTTAATCTCGAGGGTCGTACTCGACACTCAAGTGTCGGTTGACACGCGCCTTGAGGGTTAATCTCTTGACGTTGAACAACCGCCATGCGCGGTTGAAGACCACACCCTCTTCTGCACCCTGTGCAGAGGGGTTGAGTAGACAACTTTAAGTTGTCGTGGCGGTCAAACATCAAGGGGTTTGACTTTGACAGCCGCCACGGACTATAACGTCCAACCATGAAAACGCAAAAAGGAAACTCACTCCAATTCTCGTTAGCTGATGGCCCCCTAGAATGGAAGGGGGTGGACAAACCCAAACGACGCGCGCGCGGAGGAGGCTCGGTATCCTGCCCATAGGCTACCCGGTGTCCGGGACAATGAGGCTCGTACACGGACTACCATAGGCCGACCGGGACTAGTCCTCCGCCCACGTGCCGCTTCACGTTACCAAGATCCCAAGTTTATTGGTCGTGTCTCGCTCGTGGTCTCGCCGCTTGACCCATAACTCTTTAAGTGCGGGGTGCGACGAGTGCCATGCGCGCAAACTTAGTATGAGATCGCGAGGGCGCTGGACTTACACATACTATCTCGCTATGCAGCTCTATGCGAGTAACTGCAATGACGACGCATTATGTAGTGCCCGTACCCAAATGGCCTATTCTGAGCCAAGGGGTCACCTCCGATGCTCAGGCGTTGGCTGAAGCGCGCGCTGAAGGGGGTAACCCTTTAGCGGACGCAAAACCGGCCTTAGGGCCTTTCCGTCTTCTGCACCCTGAGGTGTCCCAAAGGGTGCGGGGTAAGACGGTCCCTAGGGCAGGAAGGAATTTGGAGCCGTGGTGAGTTGTCTGGCGCATCACCAGCGSCACRCTAATCCTTCCGCCTGGAACTTTATCTTTCCACCAAGATAAGTCGCAACAAGGAAGGGAAAYAAGTACTTTTACCGTTTATCAAARAAAAAMCCCTCTCGTGTTGTCTCTTATACACATCTACAAAAAAAAAACCCTCTCGTGTTAGGCTCAGGGCCTTTACTGCGCGGGTACTTCTGGCCTCGCTAATTCCTCATGCAGGTACACATACACTTGCACATACATACACACAAGAGGAATAATTATGTGGCAATCACTTCTCACAATCATTGTGGGTCTCCTTCTAGTCATACTTATATGYGCGACCGCAAGGCARCCCAACCAAAAMCCCCAAGTCKCTGAACATACCTGCAATCACATCAAAAGTCAGACAAGAGTCCACRYACTACACGGAGTCAACTCCAACCAGTTYCTATACTCATACCCCTCGCTTTAGYCATGCAAGCCCCAACCTCCCGCMAACCAACCTKAAATAAATACTYAGTACCTTTGTTAAATGGCCATTCAATAAAAGTCYGGGTGGAACCCTTAACAAACAGGAAGATCATCAGGGCTAAAGCCTTTTAGGTTGAGTATGGGGAGTGAGTAGGAATTGAGTCGCGAACYGACGAATCGRCAACCGAYSAGTTATSAATSATAACAGCAGGTGACCCTCAAGGGATCAGYTGAACCTMRTCCAGGTCCTGAATYAGATCRATCAAGTTGGCCTGTAACACAAGACAGGTCAACGCCCAAGGCTAAACCTGTAAGCCTTATGCAAACTACCTTCTATATGGTGATCCTATCTAATCTCCTGGWAGCCAAACTAGGYCTGAGCCTAGTCCTAAGTCAGGGCTCAAAGAAAAGGTAGACCTTTGGTTGGGTTTYCCCTATACAAAGTGGACTGCCAACTCTGCCACCTGTCATAATATAATCTAACTCCTCTAAACTAAGAAAATTTYGGCAGCGCTTCYCGTAGRAAAACTGCCTTTCCAGAATTTATATAMGCCTGAATATAAAAGCAAGAATAGTCTTTRACTTTCTAAAGCTCAATTTTGTCTAACTCCYTGAATTAGTAAAAATTTGAACAGCACTCCCTTTAGAAAGGGAGACTTTCCAGATTCCTACTAATCCATATATGACTCAGACAGTTGAACTTTTGAGAAGTAAGAGATTTGTCTAACTCCTTGGATTTGCAGAAATTTYGGCAGCGCTTCCCGTWGGAAAAGTAGCTTACCAAGATTTATACAAGCCCAAGTATGAGAAAAGACCTCAGAYAAATGCAGAAATCGAACTAAGTAAAAAAAACTATCTCAAAAAATGTARAAATTGAATCTAACTCCTATAGCTCTAGCACGTKGCAAGCCACTACAACAACTACCTATCAACTCAAACTCAGACCACGTAGCGATGCCACTCAATCACATGCAGACCAAACCACAAAGGTAAGTACTCTCACCAACCCCAGGTTGACTTAGCAAACATTAGTTCATAGTCTTTCAGTGTTTTAACCCTTTATACCCTGCTTACATAGGGCATTGAAACTGGTCATTCATCTTAAAAACAATGTCATCCCTCTGCCTTAGTTATACACGAACAGTTTGCGCAACTACTTTTCTCTTCGTTGGGCATGTGACTAAGCCATTCATCTTAGAAACCATGCTTAGTCGCCCTGAATCGTTTAAATAGCCAAGTTATATATACCTTTCTGCACCTTAGTCTTCAGAAAGAGGGCGTAGGGCTGAGTCATTCATCTTAGAAACAATGCTCAGCCTGCCCATGTTACTTTTAGTTATAGCTCTCAATTATACTCTTTTCGCTTGTGATAGGGCTATAGTCATGTCATTCATCTTAGAAACAATGTCTGGCTAGCCTTGTTCACATATAAGTACATATATATATATACAACATTATAGAGAATCATATTTCTTTGTTCTCATTACGGTCCTGAGGCATCAGACTTAGACCATTCATCTTAGAAACAATGTCTAGTCCTCTGGTCCTAAATCCTCCCTCAGAATAAAACAATCAAGGAGAGATGAGCCATTCATCTTAGAAACAATGGTTAGCTCTCTTTTTTTCAGCATACAAAAAAAGCAGAGTACCATGGGTCTGACCAAGAGATTGTTCAGAAACCACCCAAGTAAACAGCGACCAGACCATTCATCTTAGAAACAATGTCTGACCCTCAAAAGTCAAGCAGGCAATACCCCTCAGATATAAGTAGCCAAGCCATTCATCTTAGAAACAATGTCAGGCACAAGTAAAGAAACATAGCAACCAAGCCATTCATCTTAGAAACAATGCCTGACCCTACAAGCCCCATTCAATCGCAAGCAAAACTGCCTTCCTCCCAACCTTCCCCCTGATGCAACCCCTTGTGACAACCTGCCTTCACACAATCAAGAAACGAAAACTGCCATTATACAAACATTCCTTTAGTTAGTCCGATTTGTGTCCTGAAAGTCAATCCAAAAGTCAAAGTAGAGGTTGCACTCAGCATAGCCAAACAATATTAATAGAGGAATGTAGGTAGGGGTTATACTAGGTCTATGAGGGAAAGCAGAGGTGACCTTTGAGWTCCCTGCCTCCAGAACTCCTCCTGAGTTCCGGCAGGGCTCACGCAGTCGGTGGGGCAACCTCCCACAAAGGCCTTGGCGCGGATTACGGGTTGCAATCCCGCCTGCCGCCTTCCTCTCCAAACCAATAGACTAGACTGAGAGTGAGAAGGGCAGAAGAAGAAGCAATAAGTCTCTCAGATACGAGAGGGGTGCACTCAAACTCCCACGAGAGGGCCTTGATGTCTTATGCGCCTTAGGGCCCCGCAATGATGGCCAAAAGGACAGCTTGATCTGTTTTGAAGTCAGCCGATAGAATCAGACTCTCTAACTGACCCCCGATTCGCAGCGGTAACCCCTCCTCCCCGCGTGGCCCCACTCTCCAGGCCCCTCGGCAGCAGCCTCTCTTTCAATCTCACTGCCGCCACCCGCCACTAGCAACTATACCCGAGGCGTTGCAGTAGTCCATAATAGCCCGTCGCAGTACGCAGTCACACGCAGTTCGAGCCCAGTCCACACGCGTAGCCACACACGTAGCAGCAGTCGGCAGCAGTGTACAGTCAACAAGCACCGCAGCAGTTTGCGTTGGCTCAGCAACAGTCAGCGGCCGTCAACAGCAAGCCGCAACTGTCCGCAGCTAGTCACAGCCTGTGCGCAGTCAAACAAGCACAACAGCCTCTCCCCGTAATCAAGTTACCCCTCCTTATGCCACACCTTCTTTTCCCCATGGTGAAGCTACCACTTTACGTCTCTAAACAGCCGCCGTATTCGTGATAACCTCGACAACAACAATTTCCTTCTCAAGGTCAATTACTGCTTTTTAGCTTAGAGGGCTGCGCTCACATAACCCACGCCTACCTCCTGTCTTTGAAAGGTAGGAATACACAGCGAGTTATGCCGCAAGTATGACACGCCACAGTAGCACAGCAAATGTTGCCGTAGCACGACACCTAAGGCAAACTGTGCGCATATGGCAAAAAGAAAAAGAGCGAAGGGCAAAGAGTGTTATAACTTTGCACACCGCCCTTCTGTATGATGTAGCAGCCTTATAGTCTCCAGAGCGACCGCAACTTATCCCAGTGCAACAGTCTGCAATCACCCAGCGCAACACCCTGTGGCAATTTGTCACTGGGCAAAGATCGAGAAGGAATCTCCGTAAGCACACAGGGGAGGGGGGCCCACCGCAACAGGCAGATACACCGAGGCGATCCGACGGATACACTGGGAAGGGACCTCGGTGTGAGTATGGACTAAGGAGATGTCTAATGCAAGCGTCGCCCGCCCAACAGGTAGAGGGGGACTACCCACATCGGCGAGGTGGACAAAATCGGAATGAACCTTCCGACACCATATGGAGATATACACGGTTTTCCAACCCTGTGCTCCCATTTGAACCTACCAACCGAGAGGTAGGTCTTCAACTCCACGGCTGGCCTCACGCTACTCCCGTCGACGGCGCACTGCAACTTGTCTTCTCCCTCACGCAATCTGTCSKACTAGCCCAGGCCAGACAAGAGGTTCAAACAAAAATGAATCTTCTGCAAGAATGCAGAGACGTACGTTCGAACTTTCGTAGTCACTCCCCCGCAGGTCTAGTCATTATTGCGCTGTCCTCTGCTAGCCTTCTGGCCGATCTAACTATACTCACGAATTCGCCCGCTCTCAGATCGCCAGTTCCACTTCCTTCCCCGGGTTCGCAGAGGGGCGAGTAAGATACTTGTCCCCTCATGTTATCGTGTTGGCCTCCKCCATAGCCCCGRCGCACCGTTTCTTCACTAACCTCTAATGTACTAACTTATTTTCCCGATCTAATCACCCCATGTGATTCGCCCGGGGTCAAAGCCCCGGGATCGCTCCCTTGCTCTCTCGATTCCGCTCAGGCCCGAGAGAGCCACACCTCCTTAGCTGCGCCCAACTACTGTGTGTACCATCTCTGCTGTTGACCGCCCCCAGCTCAAGAATGCGTCCACGTTTGTCCCCACTCCTCTATTGCRCCCTGCCCGCTACCTGCTCGCTCTGCCGCTGGTCCCGTACCACTCGTCACAGTTTGACCCGCTGTTTCATTGCCTACCTCTTCTCCGACTGCTAGCGGCCCCTACCTCGTATCACTCGCCGCCTCACTACCGACTCTGCGTCGCTTTGCTCCCTTTGCCCATGCTGCCTCCTACTCGCAGTGCTCCGCTCCGCCATGCCAATTCTCGGATGTGACCGGCACGAGTTTTGTGCCTAGATTCACCCCACTCACCTCCTTCAATCCTGCTCGTCACTCCGCCAGTTTCACCATGCTCGTCACTCACCGCTACGCAACGTGGCCTGGTATGGCCCTTCCCGCTGCCCTGCTGCGCTACTTACCATGCCCGATTCAGCCGGCCAGCCGCACGCCCGTTATGTTGTTCGCCTCGCTATCCCATGTCCACGCCCGTCATCCCGCTACTGTGCAGCGCTGTCCGGCGCATGCACCCGGCCCAAGTCCGCGCCCACATTCACTCATCTTCCTTTACTCCCGCTCACGCTCGTCCCTCCGCTTAGTATCTCTGCTCTACTCAACACCGGCGGTCCCACAGCATTCAGCATTCGGCCCCTCCGGCTCTACGTGGCCTGACAACAAAAACCAATCCATCGTCGGACCTCTCGCCGACTTATACAGATTGCTCTCGCGCAGGGGCCAGGCCGATTTTTCCTATATCGTTCCAGTTTTCACGAGTGCCCTGAAGGAATCAGACCGGCCTACTGTTCCGTTGGCCTGCTATAGGTGGGGGGGACGTTGCACATCCGACCGCGGCCCACAGACCAGGCTTCGAAGAGAAAAAAGACAGAAATCAAATTAAAAAAAAAAAAAAAAGAATTAACGAAAAATAAAAAAAGTGGAAAAAACAACAACGTCGGGTCCTCAGGGGGACGAGCGCTATCGGCACCTGGCCAATCCCGTAGGACAGCCTGCTACCACACCTACCAACAAAAGTCTGAGGGGGATATCCCTGACGGGCCTTCGACCCCTCGGCTTCCTCCTCATCGCTTCGCTGCTCCGCTGCTCCCGCACCACCGCTCGATGGCCTCGATCCTAGGACCTCTGTCGCAGTAACCCGCCATCGTAACCTATAGGGCTAAGCCCCAGCCTGGGATTAGTGGGCGGTAAATCCCATATGAAGCGATACTGAGGTGGTGCAATCCAGTTCCTAGGGCCGAGGGAGACGTCGTAGGCCTTGCCCCTACCTATGGCTAGGCGCGGGGCTACCAAGCAATCATGCTGGCCTCCCCGACTGTACCACGGCCGCCCCACGTACCATCCTACATATGAGCCCTGCCGCCGGTCAGGCATAGTAAGCGAGGGCCAGCCAATTAATCCTTGGCCTAATCAAGGGTGCGACGTCAAGCCGGACGCCTGCGTCAGCGGCACGACCCAAAGGGCAAAATCACACGCGCGCCTTGAAACTGCGCGCCCACTCACCCTACCTCCTTGGCCAGCCTTGGTCCATACACTAGTAGCCGTTTGAGCACACCGGCCTGGACCGTCGGCCTCACTGTCACCTGCAAAAAAACAGGGTGGATACCCTTGCAAGGGTATTCGCGCCGGCAACGGATCTTGGCGGCTAAATCAACACTTTGTCAGTCGAGCAAACCGGGCAGTTTTTGACGATGAATCTAACATCGTCTCGAATATAGGGGGAGTACCTTTCATTTTTGTCGATAGCCGATTCTGTGATTCGGAAAGCAAAATGGGTGGCCGTTTCCTCGTGGGCTAACTTAACCCAGTCATATCGCATAAACGGGTATGGTACGGCCGTCGGCCATCCAAATGCCGCTTCCATCAATCTTCTGCTTTTTTGATCTCCCGCCGTTCCATCTATAGTTTTGTGCCCTCTCATTGGCTCGTCAGCGATCTTTCTTTGAATACTCATAGAGGGGGTTTCCTACGACTCTTGCTATCAAAACGACATCTGTCGAAACCTCGACATGCAAAACTTTCATGTATTTTCCAGTCGTTCCGAGGTGGCTTCGAGGAATCGAGCTTCCGTCGGAATTTTATCGGTTCGGCATAAGTTCAGCTCGAGCTGGCTGGGGGGGATAAAGGGGGAAGGTTAGGGAGAGTGGAATGGAAAGGAGGACATACAACAGAGGAGGGATTAGAAAGGGACTATCGGCTACTTTTCAATGACTGGACAACGATAGACACAGCTATCCCAATGAGACCCGCCCAAGAGTTTCCTGACCCCTTCCCCCCCCCCTTCCAACAACCTAGTAGACTTAGAATGGTATGGATGTTAGTCTGCAAGTTTTGGCACTCCAGGTATCTCTGGGGGAGGGATGAACCAGCATGAGAATGATAGTATTCGGCGCCGTTGTCAAGGTGAAGAGGTCTCTCCCTCCCCCCAAATGAACAGCCTGCTCAGTTAATCCCATGTACCCCAGGGCAATCAATGCTGGCAGGACTACTCCCCACGATCGATCTGTTATAAACGGGATCCTGGACCCGCTTTCCAGCAGGCGATGCTCCCCATCAATAGATGGAGCAGTCCCCTGGGTAGTGGTGTCTGCTCTTATCAGCACCGCTAACACTGTTGGGGGTTTCTTGCAAAAAAAAACAAAAAAAAAAAACCGAATTCACAACTTTTGAGGGCCTCTGCATTGGATACATGATCCATGAGCACTCGACCAAATGGACGTACCCTTCTCCGTGTGGATGCATAGGAACATAATAGACTTGCAAGACAGTTTGAAATTCACAAAAATAGCAAAATTTGTCAGGCAAAGAGAGGAAAGAAGAGGGAGCGGGGGAGAGAGGGTCTCATCACTACCTCCCCCACTTGCCGCCATGAGGCCACGTGTCACTTTCTGGCCGACCATGGGAGGATCTTCACTCCTCCGTAAGTTGGTCCCTTGAGAGACTTTGGATCCCTCCACATGACAATGTATTCACCTTTGCGTACCTTGCCCGGTCGATGTAACCTTGTCAATCCATCGACATTCATGTGCCTTTCGGTCTTCATATGGACGATGTCGAAGTCGTATTCATGTAGCCTCACCGACCAACGCACAATCATGTTTGTGCAATTGGTAAGGTTCTTAAGGGCCAATAGAGGTTCGTGATCAGTAACCAGCAGAAACTTTTGTCCATACAGATACAGATGGAAGTGTTGGATTCCCTAAACCACCGTGTAGCACTCTCCATGAGGCGTTGAGTCGTTGCGTCGTTCGTCAGACACTGTTCGACACATACTCGATAATGTGTTCCCTGTCGTTTTTCCCTTTATGTGCCAAGATAGCGGAGATAGCTTCCGGCTGCCAATCAGTGATAAGTATGAACTGCTTTCCCAGGCCGGGCCGGATCAAAATGGGCGTCGAGGCCAGGGCATTTTTCAATATAGAAAATGCCTGCTCGCACCCCACGACCCAATCCAGCGACTGGTTCTTCCGCAGAAGATTGTTTAGGGGTCGTGCGATCGCCACGAAGTCCTAGATAAATCGGTGATAGTATGAGATCAACTCCAAAAAGGCTCGGACCTTTGTCAACGACGTGGGTGTAGGCGCATCATGAACTGCCTCAATTTTCAGCGGCTCTGGCCTCAAACCATCACGTGTCACGATGTACCCGAGAAACGAGATTTCCAAAAGGAAGAATTCACTTTTTTCAAGTACGATTTTGAACCCAGCATCTCTCAAGGCTCCCATCGTCCACTCCACGTGTTGAGCATGTCCGTGAAATGAATCAGAATAGACCAAGATGCCGTCCATGTACACAATGACACAAAAGTTAATCATGCCTTGTGTCAGGCGCGTCTTGTTAACAAAATTTTGAAAGGTGACGTTCATCGCTCTCTGAAAGGTTGCCGCCCATAGGACAACGGATCCATTGCCACATCCCCTAAAAAAAAGTGAATGTCATTTTTGGCCTATCCTCCTCCTTTACCAGGATATGGTTGAACCCGTGGCGAATATCAAACTTGCTAAAATAACTGCCATATCCAATCGCATCCAACAAATCATCAATCCTAGGTAGGGGATACACATCCTTAATCGTGATATCGTCAAGTTTTCATAATCAATGCAAATGCGGACTGACCCATTCTTTTTCGGGACCAATACTACTGGAAAAGGTCAAGGACCCGTGACTGGTTCGATCCAGCCATTCACTTCAAACTCTTTGATCTGCTCCAACACCATTTTTCTTTCGGCGAGGGAATACGGATATGGTTTGCAGTGAATGAGCAGATGATTTCCTGAATCTCATGCTGAATTACGTGAGACAAATCCAATGTCCACATCGCTCCTTGGTATTCCCTCAAAATATGGGCAATCATCTGGTGATTCTCACCCGGTACATAGTCTGACACATGTAACGCGTAGGGTTGTCCGTTGATTACCAATTTACCACTTTCATTTGCTTCGTGTGATTCAGAGTAAGTTTCGAATTCCGGGTGGAGGGGATGAAATGAACGAATTGTCTGGCTGCCAGGAGAACACAATGGCAATCATTTGTGCATCGGATTATGTGATTGCCACATGTTTTTCTAGGGTAATTCCATCCTCCATGTCCCAAGGGCTCATCGCTTTTTGGGTGATTTTAATCCCGATTTCGAACGGGAAGGCGTCAAACCGCTCAGGGGGTCCCAAAGTTTGTGCTTCGAGACCTTGATGGAGCATGCGCACTTCTTTCTCTGCCGTAAGTAGTGACCAGGCGGTTAGTTCCGTGATGTCACATAAGGACTTTTTGTCCAGATAACGGGGTAGCAAAAGGTTAGTTACATCATATAGGTTCGAGGGGGTTCCATAGAATCTAGCAATCTGGAAATTTGCATGAGCGACTCTCCCAGAATTAACATACGTGCGTTGAATCCCTTTCGGCATCGCATTAATTTTCGATATCCCAAACATCTTGGCTGTCTTTTGGCAGATCGGGTAGCACAGTATCCTGCGCGTCAGCTCGTAAATGGCCCTAGCTTCGTCGGGGTCTTCCTCACTCTGAGAACGAGCATAAGGCAAGGCAGCAAACCCATCGTCTTCATCCTCTGCTTGGTCAGATTCGTCCGTCAATTCGTTCGAGATCCGAATGCCTCCCGCCATGCCCTTGGTGGTATCCCGGGGCTTACTAGAAATCATCCGCAGGGTGAGACGTATCGGAACGTTGTACGATTTTCCCCCCGTGTTTTTAAGAACCACGACGCGTCGTTCAAAATTCAGACTAGCTTGTAGCGCATTGAGGGCAGGTAAGCCAATAAGTACGTTGTAAGATGTCACATTGAGAACTATCACATCTCCAAGGGTGTGCACTTTTTCTATCCGGAAGGCAACATGCGTCATCCGACCGGGTGCTCTAATCTTTCCTTCATCGATTGAAATGAGATGGTCCCCCTTGGGGATCGGGATTAGATTTTTCTTCCTCCCTGCCCGTTCGACTAGTCGAAGCGATATGGCCAGAACAATCGCTCCTGAATCAATGACTATACAATACGACAGTCCACATACTTCCACGTCACATTCTGCGGACTTTCATTTGATGCGCAAGAAGTGGTCATGTTCATGAATTACCCCTCTGCGTACAAGTTCCGAGCTGCTTACCTCGTCCAACTTTTGTTATTTGGCGGGAACTTTTCCTTTCATGGCTGTGAGTTTTACGAGACTAAAACGCTGTCTGTTGGCCTTGCAATGTTGTAGCATGCAGTCCTTGGCCTATTCTAAGATAGACAAGAGGTGTCCAATCGGAGAGGGGATACAATGATCCAATGCTCTAACTAGTAACTTCAACTATATCGAGCACATCGATCTCTCCGATGACAAAGGTCGGTCCTTCTCATTCCATTAGGCTACGTGTCCCCCACGACTGCGGATCCCGCGGACGAGGTCACGCAACCGACATTATTCGCTGCTGCGCCAAGCGCAAGTGGAGCCGTGTGCCCAAAATCGACGTGCGCGCACCGCATGTGCATGGCGTCCCCCGCCATAATGAACTAAAAAAAAAAAAAAAGTGAAATTTGTAGGGGGTGATTTTCAGGTGGGGAAAAAAAACACCAAAGACAAGGATTTTTTTTTTTTTATTTTTTATGTTGTCATTGTTTCTCTCTCTCTCTTTCTCTCTCTCTCTCTCTCTCTCTCTCTCTCTCTCTCTCTCTCACACACACACACACACACACACACACACACACACACACACACACACACACACACACGCACACATGACTATACGAGCGATGGCTGGAGGGGAGGATGGCTGGAGGGACGAAAGGCTGTTGGCGAGAAGGCTACCCCCGCGTGAATAGGAGCCCCCCTTGCCCCTCTTTTTCTTTCTTTCTTTCTTTTTTTTTTTTTTTTTTTTTTTTTTTTTAGTTCCTCCTTTTGATTGTTTTTCCTGGCAATAAAATGCCCCGGCGGACAGACCAATGGGTACCCCTGAACCCTTGGCCATCGCTCCCCCCGACCCTGCGGGGCAGAGTGGGGCACATGTGGGCCGGGGAACGATTCACTCATAAGGGGCCAAGATGTATCGACCCTCACCCCCACCACATACTAACGAATGACGTGCTGGCTTGTTCTTCGTTTATTTTGTTTTTTTCTTTTCTTTTTTTTTTTCTTTTTTTTTCTTTTTCTTTTTACTAACGGGATCGTCAGATGCGCACACTAAGCGTAGGGATGGAATAGGAAGTTTTTTTTAGACGCAGGCTGTGCGTGGCGAAGCGATGACTATATTAGGAGTCGACGACGGTAGAACTATTCACCGGCCTATCTGACGACAACCGGCTACGGTAGCAGTAGGAACGAGTGGCGATAAGGTTTTGGCGGGGGAGAGATTTTTGGCATTGCGGCAGGCGACATGGATTTTTTCGCCGACTGGGACCAGGAGGAGGAGCGGCTTGAGCAGGAGGAAGTGGTAACACTCCTGGGGTGAAGCACGCTTGTGATCCCGCTCCCCCTGTGCTCTGACCGTTCGCCATGTAGTGCGTCGCGACTTGCCCCGCGGCAGTCGCCATGCCCAGCTACTGCCCACGCTCTCCAGCATTTAACGCATATCTGGCTTTTGTGCTCTTTCTCGCCCTGCTTCCCAACCTTGCGCTGGCGGGTCTGCTTTTTGCCGCCTCCCTCTCCGAAACTGTGCTCCTGCGTACTTCGACCAGAGGCTTTGCCTCGCTTGTGGCCGGCACTATTTGCTTCGTGTCGTTTTTTCTTGCTGGCTGCCTTTGCCTGTGCTTTCTGCTTGCTGATTTGGGTTGGCTAGAGGAAAGGACTGGATAGCGCGCGAGGACGATCATGGAGACCAAGATGGCGGTGGGGACATCTTCGCACGTTTTTTTAGCTTTTCTCCTCTTTTTGTCGTTCCTCTCCTTTCTCTACTTCATCTACTCTCTCCCCCCTTCCCCCCCTCTGCCTGGGTTGTGCCCTCCCGCCCCTCCCTACCCCCATCACGAATCTTCACCCCCCTCCCCCCGTCCGCCACCTTCACCTTCCCCCCCCTCGTGCCCCTCCTCCCCCACCTTGTCTCCTAGGAGATGCCCCCCCTCTGATGACGCCCCAGGTGGCATGGGGTAGCAAAGCACTTGAGGGTTTTTGCCACGCCCTCCCTGCAATCTGGCGAGATGGTCTGCGCCGATACAGGAGCGCGTAGGACCTGGAGGATAGAGCTAGAGCATGGCCTCTCCCGTCCCCTCCTTTCCTTCTCCCTTCCCTTCCCACTGGAGCCCTCACTTGTCTAAGGTCCGTCTGTTCTCCCATGGGTTTCCCTCTCCCCGTTTTTTGTTTTTTGTTTCTTACGAGCAGATTCGGACTGCGGCAATGCAGCAGGGCATAGTATGTTTTGATGACGATATTGATTGTCGCTTTGTGAAGACTGCGCCTATTTGGCGATAATAATGCTGATCGACTCAATGGTTTGATCTTTTTTTACATCCAATGGATCGTGTCGATGGTCTGCTCTTTGTGCGTATGCGATGGATGGATCTTTGGGATTTCTAATTCTACACGCCTGGTGTCGGCGATACCCCCCTCTTCTTCCTCCCTTCTCCTCTCCTCTTTTCCCCTCTCCACCCTTCTTCTCGCCGCTTCCCCTCTTCCCTCTTCTTCTCCTTACCCTTTCTCTTYGTCCCATTCGTGAAYCATYCCCCTTACCCCTCCYCCCTCCCCTTTTCCCTCTCCAATGTCTCTTCTCCCTCCCCCTTCTGAACGTCACCTCCATGAGCCTCCCCCTTCGCGCTCCGGAATGGATCGATGAGATGCATGGGTGTGGAAACTAGAAATGACTTGTCGGAAATTGTAATCGCTTTGGTTTTTTCGTTGTCCACTTCCTTTTCGTTTTACTTTGCTTGCTGATGGTATGGGAACTTGAAATGACTTGTCGAATATAGTAATCACTTCGGTTTTTTCGTTGTCCAACCTTTTTTTCGTTTTCCTTGCTTGCTGGAATGAGCGTCCGTGAATGTATGAACACTCGTCAATGTATGCGCCCTGAGCAGCGGGCTCCCATCACCTGCCCCCCTCACTTTCGTCCTGCGCTTCTGTCGCCTGCCCACCCTCCTTTGACAAAAACGGCCTTATTCGCCCTTATCACAAATGGACATACGAACGGGCTTTACCCTGCCACATTGGGAATCGCCTCCGCGCTTTGCTTCTTGCCCTCAGCGTGCCGACAAGTTGACGTCGAAGCTGTGCGGATATGACCTGTCATACCCGTACGTCTCTCATGTGATACGCACATCCTACACACTCAGGAGGACGAGTGTCCTCGATCGCTGTTGGGGGGTGCCCTCCCCAACCGCACTGTGAGGCCCCATCACGGCACTCCTTATGCGTCGTCGCGTGGACTAGGGTGATGATTGTGGCCATAGGGTAAGCCTGAGGATGTCTGAGCGTTGGGGGGGTGACGGCTGGGGAGTTGTTGAGAATGGAGAAAAGGAGCCGCGATATCTGTAGTAAGAATTTCGAAAGTTTAGGAAAAGTTGTGTCTGCCTGATGCCTGCTCCGTCTCTGCCTTTATCGAATGATCTTGTTAACCTATTACATGCGTGGTCTTGTGCTTCCCTTGTTGTGTCCCCAACCGTCGTATTCCCAATCGCTCGCCTATGCTTCCCCGGTGAACCCGTCCTCCCTTCCCCTCCACACCCACCCGCCGTCACTTCACTACGGACCCTGTGTACCCCCATCCCCCCTGACAACATCCACACTTCTCCTTCCATCGGGCACTCTTCTCTTTCTTATCCACCTCCTCTTGATCCGCACATTTAAAATCTTTCTCACGGGTATTACCAGTTGAACACCCCCCTCACGGATCCGACCTTCCCGACGCCTCCCACCTCACTCACAGCCTCCCCCCAAGGAGTCTTTTCCTGGGGGCTGGTGGAATGAGATCACGCACCGCTTCCCGTGGCTGAAGGAATGCGCACCCCCTGCCAGGCTTACGCAGGAGCTGTTCACATGCGTTAATCCTGGTGTCATTTCTGCAATCAAGGCGAAATGCGATTCCGGCGACTACCCTCATTTCTTTGAGATGATAGCTTTTAGCGATCTCGCCGTTCTTGCTGGTGCGTGGGAGCGTCGTAGGAATGATTTCAATGATGAGCTTGCAACCCTCTGTGAGAAGCTCGAATTAAGGAAACACGAATACATGAGGGAGTGCAGGGAACTAGGGGGTAGGGCGGCAAGGATCGAACAGATCTTCCTCAACATCTGGGGAATAGATGATTTGCACCTAGAGGGGCGTGTGCCCGTGGTACATGCCCATGACTCCCCCAACCCCCAGGGCACCCCCGCGACACGATGCGACGATCTCGCAATCGAGGAAGAGGAGAGGGCGGAGATGGAGCAAGAAATTGCCGCCATTACAGCCGCCATGCAGGACTCCCCGCTCATGACCGGTCGGGGCAGCGCTGATGCTTCCGAACGCGATCAATACACGACCTTTGCCCCTCTAGCATCCGCAAGCTGGATCGAGCACACCTCCACAGGGTTTAGGCACGCGATTTAGGAGATGGACACATTCAACCATCTTGCACCTACCTTCGTCCGTGCGCTTCAATTCCTAAGGAACGTTAGCGATGAGCAGGTCAAGCAGTGTAGGGCGCAGATACTAAAAGGGAAACTGAAGTATTGTGGGAAAGTCAACCCACTTGATCCGCAGGACCTGAAGTTTCCCCCTATGCGCAAACTGGACCCAGATAAATGTGGAGAGACTAACTCGGGAATGTGGCAGAAGGGTATTAGGCAGGATGGGAAGACCGATCTGAGGACCCTCAGGAAAATTTGGAGCGTGGGGAGACCATACTTGAAGTGTAAATGTAAGAAGGAGAGGAACAAGGATTGCAGGGACACCCCCCTCTGGTTCGATCACGCCATCTGGTTCCTATTGGCACATCCTGACGTCTTGTTCCCAACCTTGTCTTCAATCAAGGTGCGCACCTCGATGCTCATTCACTATTTGCGTACCACCTGGAGGGATGGGGTGCTGGCTGCCATCGGATTCCATTTTCTCAGGGACTTGATGATGGGAATCCTAAAGGAGCTTGAGGCGGATGGGACACTGAACGCGGAAGGGGTGCTCAAGGAAGACCAACTCTGGAGCTACCCAATCCCCGCCATGCTAGCGAGCATCATGCTCCCCACCCGGATTCCCGACAGACCCTCGAGGATCCCGCTCAACTCTCCGTGGCTGCGGCGCGAAAACGGGGTGGCATGGCGGAGGTCCCCGGGCAGACCACCCTCAACTTTAGAAGAGCCCAGCCCGCAAACGATGCCCCTCCCGCTCCACCTCCACCTCCCCCTCCTCCTCCTCCCCCTCTGCCTCCCCCCTAGCAGCAGCCCGTGGCTCCGGCATCGACCCGCCGGGAGGCGCCCCCTTACCGAGAAACCCTGCTGCCAATGTACCTCCATCGGTGTGCCAGCAGGTGGCCCCATCATCGACCACCTGGATGCCTGTCCTCACCTCACCACTCCCCTCGGCGCAGCACCCCCTGATGATTATCCAGGGCCTCACCCCCCCGCCTGTGATCCACATTTCGCCAGGCGATTCCGCCCAGTCAACGCTCACCCAGCCCGCAGGGAAGAGCAGGAAAGGCGCAACAGGAAAAGGCAGAGGCAGGGGCGGCACTACCGCCGGCAAGCGCTCAGCGTGGGCCTA
>BFEA01000762.1:467869-481128 GCA_003427395.1 Chara braunii | reverse complement strand
TGCCGCTGCTATGTCAACTTGGAGTGAGAAAATCTTCCAAGGGACAGCCCAGGCCTCTCTCTCTCTCTCTCTCTCTCTCCATATATAGATATATATATATGCCTACGGTTTACCGGGCAGTTCTGTTTGTGACGATATATATATATATATATCGTCACAAACAGAACTGCGCGGTAAAACCGTAGGCAGAGAGAGAGAAGAGGACAACAAACGAGGGGCTGTGATATATATATATATCCCTCCCTCATGCCCGCACTCCCGCTCCCCCAGCGTTACAAATCAACCAGCTATTTCTTTGTGTTTTTTTTTTTTGGTATGAATAGGCGTGTTTTCTTGTTTTTTTAAATTTTGTTTTCATTGTTAGCGGGTCCTCCAACAGCGACCGGGGGCGAGGTCCCATTAGCAGTCGGATAGGAGTGTGCCCGATCCAGTGTGACAAGTTCATTACGAATTTCTGGGCTGAGAAAACAGGAAAAAGGCCAAAAAAAAAAAAAGAAACAGAGACCTCCCACCGGAAATCACAGCAGTGTGCTTCCCAGCCATCAGATCACAAATGATCTGATGGTGGTGGTTGCAAAAACAGTGAACAAAGTAACCGCCACATGTTCTGGAATAAACTCGACTTCTGACAGCAGTGATCCTGACACCCTCCATATACTCCGTGATTGAAGGAGGGCTCCACCCAATGAGATAATTGCACAACAGCAAGTAAAATGCTGAAAATCTTCTATCCAGTGGGCTAWGGCCGRCCCCAACCTCGTTTGGGGTTGGCCACAGCCCCAACCGATTGAAAAGATTCTGGCGGGAAGCTGTCTTTGCACGGGCATGCCCAGTGGTAAGGAGAGGAGGAGGGGAAGGAAGATCTCCTTATTTTTTCGGGTAATACATGTAAAATACTGACGGTGGGATCACCAGTAGTGCACGGCAGGATTTGGGTCACTCAACTGCCCCACAAACTCGTTTCTATCCTATCCCGTTGCTAGTGGGACCTCGCCCCGGGGGTGAAGTCCCACCGCCGAAGTTGAGTTTTCTCAACGCTGAGCTTTCTATCACGTGTGGCATGGTGGGACGGAGCTCTGCCGTTGATGTATTGAGAATCTAAGGGTACCGAAATACAGGAGAATAACCTATTAGATTTGGTCATTTTGTAGAATTTTTCTTTGGCGTGAAATCCGTTTTGTAGTATTCGTTGGCCCTTTTGGTTTGGGCGGGAAGCCATTTTCCATTGAGAAAACTACGCTACCGAGGGTAGGGTACATTTCTCAACTTATTTGCCTTTCGTTTTTTTTTTTTTCCATATATCATTACACCCTGAAACGGAGGAACTCTGACAGCTGTGTTTGGCTCTCTCGCATCCAACTCTCTTCCTTCTTTGGGCAATGAACGCATCTGGCCATCCATGTTGTCCCTGTCCATTTTACGAATGGTGACCTCCTGTCCCCTCACCACTCCGACTGTGCCAGACGTGTTTGAGAAAAGCTGTTTCTAGCGTTTTTTTTCAGTTTTTTAATTTTTTGTTTCGAATTTATTAATGTCAAAATGGTGTCACACGGTTGCGTTTTCTAAACTAAACTTGGGTGGTGGGACTTCACCCCGGGGGTGAAGTCCCACCGCAAAAGTTTAAGTTTAGAAAACGTAAAGTAAAGAACCAAAAATGGCCAGAGCTCAGCGTCTGATGAGAAGAAGTATAAAGGACATCATCGAAGCAGACTGGAGGAAACACAAGAGGCTCAATCTCCCTCTAGAAGACAAAGCCAAGCTGTTCGCGAAGAAATGGTCCCACGACCACTGTTGGGCTGTCCCCAACCRGAAAGGACGACTTCTGTTTTCCAGGCTGCTGGAGGCCAGAAGAGCGTGGGCAATCGAGCCCGACTGAGACCCTATGCTAAAACCCTCAATCTTGTAAATACTGTAAATAGTTAAACCCTACTGCATGTAAATACAGAGCTTCCCCRTACCCAAYCCTGTTTTATAWTTCTCCTTTTCCAACCATAAACTCCTTTYCCTCCCTACCTAAGACTCCCTTATTAAATCTCATTAAATTCACCCTTCCCCTGCCTCCCCCTCCCCCTACCCTTCCTCCCTCTAAATTTCTGAGTTAGTCCGATATCCTTGAATTGATTTCTGCCAGAATAACAAGAGAGAATTTTCCACTATTACTTGGACTGTACTAAGTGTGGAGTGGATTTTATTTTATTTAATTTTGCTCCTAGCTGACTGAGACTTTTTCTTTCTTATAAGACCAGGTTTAAGGGACGCTGGACCCGGTTTCCAGCCATRTACACAGTGGTTTAGACATTGAGGGACGCTGGACCCGTTTTCCAGGTACATACACTCTGGTTTAGTCATTAAGGGACGCTGGACCCGCTTTCCAGCACTTCTTGGAAGGATCCCTTTGATCCTCTGGCCTTCCTGCAGAAGAGATATCAGCTGCACTAGGCCAGAATTTTCAGTTTGAGTCGAATCTGGGTAAAGGCCCCAGTGGTTACTCCGGGTAGAATTGTGAGGTCCCCGGCCTCAGTTATTATTGATCATTGAATTGGATTAAAGAAAAAAAAGAAAAAGTAAAGTGTGACACCATTTTGACATTTTTATTATTATTATTATTATTATTATTATTATTATTATTATTATTATTATTATTATTTTAAGCTTTAATGTTTGTTTGATTTCAAAACGAGAATAGCCGGGGCCGGGGTCCCCACAATTCAACCCGGAAAGAGAACCTCTGGCAGCATTAGCCTGGCAGCATTAGCCAGTTTCGCTTTTTATGGCACCAATAGGAACCGGATGACTTCAGCTTGAGCTTAGGCAGAACAAGAAAGATTGAGGGAAGGCGAAGAAGGTTTTAGAATACTATCATATCAGAGCAAACTGGAGGAAAGGGGAAGAGCGTTCTATATTCCTACTTCCTATACTATGAGCTCCCCCTCATATACTATTATTTAATACTGCAAATATCAAAACAATGATGTAGCTAAGTAATGCTGATACCTTGCGTACCCCTGCTTCCTATAGGCTGAGACTTACCTACTTGGACCGCTTATGTGTGGAGTCCGGCCTAGCAGGCGGCCTGACCTCGGTCTAAATCGACCGAGGGGAGGGTCTGATAGCACAGCCCTCCCTGAGTAAGCATGACGACACTCTCCTACCCTCCCAACAGCCTGTGGTCTACTGCGGCCACCCAGGGAACCGAGTGCCCTGGTTCAATGAATCCGAGTGCCCTGGTTTGTTTAAGGGAAGAAGAAAGAGCCCTACTTCTCAGCCGTGAGCCAGGGGGAGAGCACCATCTTGCCGTCATGTGTAACTGCCGCTAGCTGGTTGTCCCTTGCCCAGGTAACAAGAAACCAATGTCTTCCTCCACGGGACTTGCCTCCTGCAGCCTTCCTGTTCCAGTCGACCCGAATCATTGTCCGGATCCAGTGCTTGATCTTCTGAGTTATCACACGATCTGCAGTCCATTGGTGCTTGAAGAGGACATTATTGCGGTCCTCCCAGATCACCCAAATGAGGACAGAGCGGATAGCTTGGGCAACATAGCCCCTTCCCGTATGCTTGAACCAGGTCCCTGGGATGCGGCCATGTAGTACCCATGTCTCGTCCCAATTTTCAGGAGTGGGCCAACAAATCGCTGCCAGTGTTGCTCCCACCGTCGCCAAATGCGTCTGGATGCTGGGCAGCCCCAAAACAGGTGCTGCAGTGTCTCTTCTTCCCGCCTTCCGCAGCGTAGACATTTGGTTTCAATGTCCATTCCTCCTTCGAACAGCCTTACTGAGCAGGGGACTGCAGCGTGCGACAGAAGCCATAACAGCCCTGCTAGCTTTTGTGAGGTAGAGTTGGAAGCTGTGCCCAAAGGATTCTCATTTCTGCTTCTGTGATGCCTGGGTAGTCTCGGGTGCCTGATCTGTTCAGGCGCTCTGCCGCAGTCTTTGGCAGTGGTTCTCCCTTCGCTTGCAGCTGCCTTCCCAGCCTTGTGGTGTATTGGTGTAGGTAGCTTCTGCGCCCTTGCCCCAGGTCCCAGTAGTGGTTCTGCGGGTCTACTCTCAGTCTCCTCAATGGCACACCATCCGCTATGAGGTCGCAGGCTGAGGAGCCGTTCCTGCTGCTCTCATGGACACAGATCTGCTGCAGGCCTCTGGTGGAGCTTAAGGCTATTATGGCCTGAGGCTGGAGCCGCTGCGGATGCCCAACCGCTCCTACCGTCCTCCAAGTCTGTGCTCTCCGCGTGTCATTATCCAGCTGCTCCAACACCTGGACCGACTCCTGCCCTTCGGTGTCAGCAGCGATGGAGTACCACTTCCCCTGTACCGGGGCATTTGAGCGCAGCAGATCCTGCCAGTGGGGCGGAGTTGCTGAGATCAGGCTAAGCCTTCTTTCTGCGACCAGCTGGAGTCTTCCCAACTTGCGTTTAACTTCCTCCTCTGTGAGCCAATCCTGCCTTCCCTCGTCCCACAGGTCCTGTATGCAAATCAGGCCTTTCTCTATCCACCTTTTTCCCGAAGTTGCCCGTGGTGGCTGTCGCCGAGAATGGAGCACGTTGATTACTGAGGATCCGCTGGTTATCGAAAAGTGGCTGCCTCAGGACCTCGTCTTTCGTGGTCGGCTCCAATACCCCGGACGGGATGAGAATCCTCCACGCTGCCCAACAAGCCCCAGCTAGCTGTGACCGCGGCTGTCTGCGCAAAAAGGAAGGCAGAAAGACGACGGTCCAAACATCTTGCTTATGTGCTAGTCAAAACTCTTGCTGCAGGAGGTACTCGAGAATGGGAATCCATGTTCTTCTTTCTGTCTGCGTCTCCGCATCAAGGACCCACTTGGTGAGCAGTGCGTGGTTTTGCCTCCGTGGATCAATGACCCCTAGACCCCCATGTGACTTCTCTGTCGTTACCTTTGTCCACGCACATTTGGAGACAAAGTTTTGTCCTTCCTGTGCCGCCGGTTTCCAAAGATACCTTGCTGCATCAGCGGTGATCGTCTTAATAATTCCCTTAGAGATCAAGCATAATGCTGCAATATGACAGAGTTGAGCAAAGACAATGGACGTAAGTAGCAAGGCTCGGCCTAAAAGTGAGATTCCGACTGCTACTCTGCACCGCTGTATGCTGGCTTGGGTTCTGGCTCGAAGGAGAGCTTGTTGCTTCGGCTGCGCATTGGTGAGAGAAGCCTGCATACCCAGGTACCTTTCTGACGCCTCCGGCGGGACTCGCTTCATGCCCCAGTCTATTCCTGGGAACTCATACCTTTCTGATATGAAGTAGACTAACTTGTCCCAGTTGACCCGGGCCTCGGACAGCTGCGCATATGAGTCCAACAGAGTTTTGGTTGTGCTTACAGATTCTGACTCTGCCTCCATGGTAAGCAAGAGATCATCAGCGACGGCACCCATTAGCATGACATCCCCGTCCCCCAAGTCCAACCCCCGGATATGGGGAGAATCTCAAAGGGCGTTCAAGAGTACCTCCATTTGGACAGTGAACAGCAGCGACGCGAGTGGGCATCCTTGTCTCAACGAGCGTGTCAATGAGAAAGTTTGAGATAGAAACCCGTTGATGCTGACTGTGGCGGTGGCGCCTGTGTATAGCTCCTTGACCCAGTGCCTGTAGGTGGGGCCAAAGCCCATGTGTTCCAGTGTGGCCAGGACGAAGGACCAATTGACTCGGTCGTAGGCCTTTTCAAGATCCAGCATGGCTACCATCACCTGCCTATCCTCCCTTTGAATAATCTCCAGTGGACCAGTGCGCCAGCTTCCATCATCATATTCTCGGTTATCGATTTGCCCTGCACGAAGGCGCCCTGGTCGGTGTGGACCAGCGTTGGAAGATGAGGCGCTAATCTTCTGGCTAAAACCTTGGCCAGAATTTTGTATGATACGTTGAGGCACGAGAGGGCGCCAATTGTGTATGTTGCACTTATCGTCGTTCTTGTAAATCAATGTGATGATGTCAAGCTTCATGTCTTCCGTTAGAGAGCCACCTTGGACGATTCCGTTGTAGCTATCAAGTAGGATAGGTCCCATTTGGTCCCATGTTGCTTCGTAGAACTCCACTGGAAGTCCGTTTGAACCAGGGCACTTTCCCCTGGTCATTGCTTTAACCGCCTGCTTCAGCTCATCCAGCGTTAGGGGTTCTTCCAACTGCTGCCTGGCTTCAGGGGACAACCTCGTCTGAGTGTGCATCCACAAATCGTGCTCCTCCCTTAGCTGTTGCAGCGACTGATCGGGCTGCCTCCTTGAAGTAAGAATATCCTTGAAGTAAGTGAGTGCATAGTCGCCGATTGCTTCAGAGTCTCTTGCCGGTGCTGCCTCTTGGTAGAAGAGGTGGTGCAGCTCACGCATAAGAGAGTGGCCTCGTGGTGGGCATACTCGTTGGAACGTTTCCTTGGTCATTCTGTCGCTAGTGGTCATTCCCCTTTCCTATGCCTTGCTGACCCAAAAAACTTGTTGTTTCACCTGGATCTCTTCCAACTCTTGTAGGGCCCTATCCCTTTGATGCTGCTAGTATAATTCTGTAAGCGGATTCTTGTTCAGCTCTGCTTCTGCATTTGCTACAACATCCCTTCACTTCTGCTCTTCTTGCCTTCGTCCACGAACTTGAATGCGTGAGAAGACATCGAGTGCCCTTGTCACCACTCTAAATCCCATCTGCAGCCAGTCCTCCTCCGCGTCGAAGTCTGTCCTTGTATGATGCCAACTGTCCCAATGCTACTTCACCCATTGGATGGTATCTGGGGACTTGAGGAGCTCCACGTTCAGCCGGAATGTGCCTGACCCTCTTACCAGCTGGTCGGCCAACTCAAAGTTGGCTACCACTGGCCTGTGATCAGAGATAGATTCGATGGAGCTCTCGATTGTAGTGAGGGCTTCCCATGCTGCACCTGCTGCTAGAACCAAGTCCAACCTGCGCTTGGGTGGCAGATGATCACCTGCACTTTGCGAGGAGAACTAAGTGTAGCCAGGCTAAATGGGGTGGGTGGTCCTGTAGGAGTCCACCAACTTGCGCTCCGCCATAAAGTCTGATACCATAATGGCATCCGCTTTCCGTGGGCCCACTACTTGCGAGTCAAGCCCCGGTGTGAGCACTATGTTGAAGTCCCCAGCAAGTAACAGGTTGTCCCCTTGTGGGACTATGGCAGGCAGCTCCTCTATAAAAATGCGACACTCTCTTGGCTCTGCAGGAGCGTAGACTGTCATTATTGTCCACTCTTCCTTGCCTAGTCTGATCCTCCACCAGGCCCAATGTCCCCAAATATCCGCTTCGTGCTCGAGAGACTCGAACTCCAAGTTTCAGTGGAAGAGGATGGCGCAGCCACCCTTGGTCCCATCTGCTGGTGCCCATAGTTGTGGCCCTTTCCACCAGTTGCTCCATTGAGCAATCTTCTGCTCGTCCAACTTGGTCTCTTGCAGCAGTATTGCCTGGATTCTCTGGTCGTGAACCGACGTCCTAATCCTCGGATCTCGCATTACCGCATCCGGCCCTTCCTCTTGCGTTGCTGCCTGTGCAGCCCATGCCCCCTGATTTACTGTCTGCTGGTCTGCAGATCCCGTTTCTGCTGTTCGAGAGTCTAAATTGTGCGGCGTTGGACTTGGTTGGTTGGAGTGAGGGACATACTCAGGGTTGTCGTATGCGGTGTAGAACTGCGTAGGGATTAGAGGGAGGGAGGTGATGACAGTCTCAGTTGCCGCAGACACTAATTGTGTGCTTGTGCTCGCATGGGAGGCATGGCTGAGGTAAGTGCCTTGGGGGTCCTGTCGAGCATGAGGTTGCCCGCCCGTCGCTTGTGCAGTGTATCACGGTGCTCCCAGCTGCAGTGCAGGGGCGGGTGGAGGTCTCATGACCAACACGAGTGGTGGGGAGCGAATAAAGGTTGATCCGTTCAGCAGTTGCTGTTGGAGCGGGGGATGCTGAGCCGGCGGGTGATGGGCTGGTGCTGGCCCGATTACGGATCCAGCATGCAGCCCTGTTCCTGCCATAGAGGGAGGCGGTGGTAGATATAGGGGGCGTGACAAATCATATTGGTGTAGCTCGTGCTGATGAGAGTTGAGGAATGGGGGCTGGGATGTGTGTGTCGGAGCAGAAGTCCCCGAAGATTGGACGACCAGGGAGGTATGTGGCTGTGATATGGGGGGGTGATGGTGCTGAGTGGGAGCGGTCGAGGTGGGTGGTTGCGTGGGTGGTTGATGCTATCTGATCTGCAGCCCATTCTGTGCAAGTGGGGGCGGCAGCAAGTGATGATGGGGAGGCGGTGGGTGTTGCGGCATGGGCACTTGGGTTCCGGGTGGGGTGGCAGGCGCATTCTGCCTGGGCTGTGGTCGTGCATTGTTGGGTTGGATGTGTTGCAGCGGCTGTGATCGGCCTTGTCTTTCCCCCTGGTTTCTACCTCTTCCCCGCCCTCTCGTTCGCCTGCCCGCAGACATGGGCTCGTGAAAACGAGGACACTCTGGTTCAAATTCGTCGTGGAACCACCACAAACATTTTTGACAGAACAGAGTGTCCTGGTTAGCAAATTGAATCCGCAGCTCCTGCCCTGTGGGGCATCTAAGGACCAGCCATTCTTTAAAGGTGTCCTTCACGGTTGGGTCACAGTCAATTTTGACGTTGCCTAGTCGGGGCTCATCCTCTTTCCTGTCTGGTGGATGCATATGGATGATTGGGCCCATTAACCGCTACACTGCGTATCGCAGAGAGAAGAGGGCCCCCAAAAGAACTCTCAGGGCGATAATGCGGTACTTCGCTGCAGATTCTGCCTCCCTTATTTGGTCCAGCTCAAGCTGGCTCATCCATGGCCGAAAAGTGACTCGCACGGGTCCTTCCCTCGAAGGGATGAAATCGTGCCCCTTAGCTATCATCCACTGGGCAATGCGCTGTGTTCGTGCGACGTAGGACATGACATTAGGCCCCTCCCCATGTGTGCGTCCCCTTTTCCTTGACGGATTGAAGTTGGGATCTTGGAACCAGGCATCCTCATAGATGCGGATGAACTGCTCTCTCAGTGCAACAGAGAGGTTGGTCGCTCGTGTGTCAAAAATAACGATTACGGTGCGCTCTTTGAGCCATGCTACTGTCGCGGTGTGAACGTCGTCATTTAAATTCAAATAACCGACCCCATCTATAATCTCCACTTCCCCATGTGGGAAAGCGGTATCCGGGAAGATCCCATCGTCATAGCATGCGTCCAATAAAGCTCGGATACGTGCCACTGGGCCGTCTGCTGAGGGTACTGCCTCTCTTTGGGGCTCATTTCGGATAGATGGGGGTTCCCCCCCATGATTGTGATTAGAGGGTTGCATTTTGAACGGACTCCCACTCGGGGATTGCAGGTTGCTATCAATGTGCCAGCTGAGCAAGGCCCAGTCCGGTGCCTGTGGCGGTGTACTCACTGGCTGTGCTTCCACCGTTTAGTAGCGATCGTCAGGTCGCTTAATGAGGCTTCCCAGAGGCTCCTGCTTTTAGAGCTCGACTACAGCTAGGATCGGCTTGGGGTGCTGATTGGGGTGCCAGTTCTTCTCTTTCTCTCCCTTCCCTCTCCCCTTCCCCACCCTCTTTCTCCTTCCCTCACCCTCGCCCTCTCTCTCTCATTCCCCCTCCCTCGCTCTCTCTCTCCTTCCCCCTCCCCCTCTCTCTTCCTCTCTGCCCCTCTCTCTCCCACCATGTGTACACGTACCTCTCTGACTGAAATTCTCATCCGTATCTCGCCCCGATATGCCTCCACCCGGCTCAGAGCTGCCCTCCGCCTACGGTCCCCATGCGACGACAACACCTGGTGCCTTGTAGAAGTCACTCACCTGCCCGAAAACTTGCACCGCAGGCTGACAATTCCCCGGGATGGGGAGAGAGAATGTGTACGATCGGCAGGGATCCGGTCGTCGGGGGTGGAATCCCCAAGCCGAGGGATTCACCCACCTTTCTTTCTCGTGTCAGCTCTACCTTTTCTTTCGTTCCTCTCATACATGTGCTCTCTCCACCTCCCCCCCTCTTATCCCATTCCTTGTCCCCCTCTCTCCTGCTCTTTTTCTTTTCCCCTTCTCCCCCTCAGAGTCTCCCTTTGACTTTCTCACCCTCACGGTCCCCTCCCCGTTTCAACCTCTTTGCTTCCCCCGTCTCCCTTGTGTAGGACTCGCCTGCTTCAGCACGCTTCCCCGAGCAACTTCCTTTGGATTGATGAAGGGGTATGTGCGGCTCTAGACTAGACTTGCAAGGACTGCGTAATGAAAAGGCTGTGTAGTGGGGGAGTGTCAGTAGGTGCACTAAGAGGGAGATGGTGCCAGGGCGTTGATAGGCGAAAGAAGGTTTCGTTGACTGTAGGGGAATGTGTGGGGTACGGATAGTAGATTGACGTGGTGGCTCTGGGATAGGGAGAAGGGACTGTGATGCCGGGTGACTATGCATGTGTGTAGGTTAAAGTAAAAAAGGGATTGACCTGAGCTCCGTAGTTGCTGTACCTGGGGTGGCCACACGGGGTAAACTCGTATCGGTTAAGATGATTTGGCTTACTTCACGTTGACTCGAAAGGGTGTTCTGAGAAGGGTGCAGCGAAGAGATGGGCGAATGGAGTTGAGGGATTGTTGGAGTGTACGAGAAGTCGTAAGCTAGGCGAGGATGAAGGAGAAGTTACCGGATCTCTTGATACTTACCAACTAATACCAAGAACTCGGGCGCTATCCCCGCGGTGAACGTCGTCAATATCCTGCCCTAGTTGGGACAGGGGTTGTGAAAACACTTAGTCCTTCCTGGTGCACATCGTGGACAGGGCAAAGTTGCCTGTCCTGTTCCACATCGAAGAAATCGATTTCGTCCTCTTACTGATTTCCCACTTGCTCCCATGCCCCCCCTGCTACGATGGTAGTGGGTTGGCCTAGCTATCGTGCTAGGCGGGGTGGGTGGCGATGGCCACTTCACTCGGCTGTGTGCCGGGGTGGTGGTTGGGAAGGGCGGTCCTCCTGAACCAACGACGCTACGGCAGAGCGCTCCGCGCCGATCGCACGCCTCTCCCTTTTTTCTTTGTTTTTCGACATTAACAAATTTGAAACAAGAAATTAAAAAAACTGAAAAAAAAAACGCTAGAAACAACTTTTCCCCTTATTTTTTATTAAGTAACTCGGAGAAATGAAACACTTCTGGCACAGTCGGACTGAATGTCTCCGTGGAAAAGGGATACCTCCCGTGGTGAGGGGACAGGAGGTCACCATTCGTAAAATGGACAGGGACAACATGGATGGCCTGATGCGTTCATTGGCCAAAGAAGGAAGACTCTGAGAGTTTGATGCGAGAGAAGGCCAAACAGAGCTGTCAGAGCTCCTCCGTTTCACGGTGTAATGATGTCTTAAAAAAAATAAAAAATGAAAGGCAAATAAGTTGAGAAATGTACCCTACCCTCTTTAGGGTAGTTTTGTCAATGGAAAATGGTTTCCCGCCCAAACGGAAAGGGCCAAAGCATACGACAAACCCGATTTCACGTCAACGAAAAAATGTACAAAAAGACCAAATCTAATAGGTTATTCTCCTGTATTTCAGTACCCTTAGATTCTCAATACATCAACGGCAGAGCTCCGTCCCACCATGCCACCCGTGATAGAAAGCTCGGCATTGACAAAACTCAACTTCGGCGGTGGGACTCCACCCCGGGGCCATGTCCCGTAGCGGCGTTGAGCTACCTCAACGCTGAGCGTTCAATCACATGTGACAGGGCGCGACCTAGAGGCTCTTTCGACACTCCTCGGGCCATCCTCGGGGCCCGAGGAAATTCTTCCGTCGTCGCCCGAGGAAATTCGCGCCGTCGTTCCACTCATCCTCGAAATTGTTCCCCGAGGATGAATCCTCGGGGCGTCTCGCGGCCAGTTTCATATATCGACGAGCGGACGCCGGGGGGGTCGGCGATTGGTCCGTCGAGGTGTGTCCGTGTGGACGTCGGTGGTCCAGTGTGGGCGTCCTGAAGGAATTGGATCAGCGACAGAAAAAAAAGGAAAATAGCAAGGAAAGGCGCGCAGTCCCGGGTTCGAAATTTGAATTCGAATTTCCACAAGCAAGTGAGCAGAACCATGGGTGTCCCTTGCGGCTGACAGCAGCAACGTCCTTCGATGGTAGCGTTTCTGTGCAGGGCGGCGGCTGCGTGTCGGTGGACACCCGGAATGTATATGTATGCGTTCGAAGCAGTAGACACGGTGTGACACGATCGCATTCTTTCTTGTGTTAGTGAACATTCATTTCCGTCGCCGTTTGCACTGCGCACTGAGGTCCTCACTCGCAGCAGCGCTGTTGTGCGCCCCGCATCGTGTTTTCCCATCTTTTGCACTTCGCAACGCCTGCATCCTCGCTACCAGTTCCGGCGATGGCCACAGACGGGGAGGCAGGACGTGATACACTGTCGAAGGCGGAGAGGACTGTTGTGGCAGCGGTCGTGAACGCCATCCTCTTCCGTTGTCAATTGGAGAGGGGCGAGAGGAGGATGAGAGCGGCCATTCGCGCGCGGCAGAAGAGGACGCTGCAGTCGACGTGTGTGGATGACGACGACAGCGGTGCCGTTTGCGACGTCGTGCTGCAGGTGTGCTACGCCATGGGGTGTGGAGCGTTCCCCAGGGCGACGCCCAGATGGTGGATGAAGCGACGGACAAGCGGGACGTGGGAGGATCTTCGGCAATGCGATGACGTGACGGCAGACTACTTCAAAGACAAGCTACGCATGTTGCCACGTGTGTTCCGAGAGATCACGGAAGCTTTGTCTCCCTTCCTTGAACGACGTGTCACTTTCTATAGGGAGCCCCTCCAGCCAGACCAAATTGTCGCGTACGCTTTGTACAGGTGGGCATCGAGGGAGACATAAGAGAGCGGGACATGCAGCTTTGGCATTGGCAGATCTTCCGGGTTGGTGGCGGTGCGGGATGTAACTGCGACGTTGCTCAGTGCGTACCCCGACAAGATATCCTGGCCGACGGGTCTGGAGAAGGCGGTCGTCTTGCACGCTTTCACTGACAAGGGTTTCCCCAACTGCCATGGGTGCATCGACTGCACCCACATTTTTATCGACAAGCCAGCGAATTGCCCCGGGGAGGACTACTACGATAGGAAACGACGTTTCTCCGTCCAGGCGCAGGCTGTGTCGGGGTCCACGTTCGAACCGTACGGACGGACGGACGAACGGCCGTATGGCCGTACGGACGACGGCCGTATGAGGGTGATTTAGGGGCAAAATATATATATATATATATATATATATATATATATATATATATATATATATATATATATATATATATATATATATAT
>BFEA01000762.1:434383-451648 GCA_003427395.1 Chara braunii | reverse complement strand
CGAAATACCTTTACTCATCCGAACCCCCCCAACCAAAAATTTGTTTTTTTTTATTTTTTTTTGTTCGAGGGGGTGGGGCTGGGGTTGTGCCGCCCCATGGCGCTTCTCGAATCCCCAACCCCCTCTCCCCACTGGGCGCCACGTGGCTTCAAAGCCGCGCATCCGCGCGGACACGTCCGTGGGGTCGGCGGCCTGGCTGCGTCCGCGGATTCGGCCGCGCTTGGCCGCCGCCGACGGGGATTCATAGAATATTGGACCAATACCACTTATTTTTGTCGATTGCCGCTTGTCGGCGGCTTCCGTGATTCGGACGGCAAAATGGGCTGCAGTTTCTTCGTGCGCCGTCTTAACCCGGTCATACCTCATGAACGGGTGCGGCACTACCATCCAAATCCCATTACCATCCGTCTTCCGTTTTTCTAACCGGCCTTCGATCCAGCGATAGTCCTGAGCCCTTGCATTGGCCCTCTTCCGGTCTTCCTTAGTGAAGTCCTGGAGGGGGTTACCTACCATGGTGGCGATCAGAGCAATGTCCGTCCACACCTTGACCCTTCTAAACTTCCGGGTCTTTTCCAACCCTTCCGACGTGGCTTCAAGAAATCGAGCCTCGATCGGGATCTTATCAGCTCGACACAGGGGACACAAGCCATGGGCTCGTGCGACACACTGCCGACAATCTATCCATTCAGCATAACCCTCCCCACTAGTACACATAGGGACCGAGTAGACGGGCGAAATTGCTTCACAAAAATAACTAAATTTGTCAGGTAGGAAGAGAAGAGATGAGGATGAGAGGGGAGAGAGAGGAGTCGCAAGATTACCTCCGTCACCCATTGCCAATCGCCTGCTTCTTGCCACGTGGAGGGACTGACACTTGCCCGTACTTGGGTCCGTTTGCTGACTCCGGTCCCTTCCACGGAATGATTTCTTCACCCTTAGGTACCTTAGCGTGGCGATGCGGACGTGTCATTCCGTTCGCGTTGCGGTGCCTCTCGGTCTTCCGATAGAGGATGTCGAAGTCGTACTCCTGTAGGCGCACTGCCCACCGTCCAATCATACATGTGTAATTAGTGAGCTTCTTGAGAGCCAGTAATGGCTCGTGATCGGTTACAAGGAGGAACTTATGTCCGTACAAGTACGGATGGAAGTGTTGAATTCCCCAGACCACTACGTAACATCCACCCTGCGGGGCTGAATCATTCCTTCGCTCGTCTGGCACTGTACGAGACACGTACTCGATGACGTGTTCTCAGTCGTCGTTCCCCTTCTGAATGAACTGCTTCGTAGGGTCTGGCCTGATCAAAACAGGTGTCGTCGCCAGAGCGTCCTTGAGGGTGGCGAAGGCCTGTTCGCACTCTGCGTCCTAACTGAGGGGCTGGTCTTTCCGTAGCAGGTTCGTCAGAGGCCGAACTATCGCGGTGAAGCCCTTGACAAAACGACAGTAGTACGATGCTAGTCCCAAGAAAGCTCGAACCTACATTAGGGACGTAGGAACAGGGGCATCTTTCACCGCCGCGACCTTCCTTGAATCTGGCCGCAGTCCTCCACGTGTCACCACGTATCCCAATAACGAGATTTCCGAGAGGAAAAACTCGCTCTTCTCGAGCGCGATCTTGAACCCAGCATCTCTCAGAGCTCCCAGCGTCCACTCGATGTGCTGCACATGCCCGTGATAGGTTTCCGAGTAGACCAGGATGTCGTCCATGTACACGATGATGCAAAAGTTAATCATCCCTTGAGTCAGCCGCGTCTTGTTGACGAAGTTCTGAAATGTCACGTTCATAGCCCGCTGAAAGGTGGCGGGTGCATTGCAAATCCCCATCAGACACCAAACCCACTTCGACATGCCTTCAAACAATACGAAGGCCGTCTTCAGTCGATCTTCCTCCTTAACCAGGATATGGTGGAAACCGTGGCGAATATCAAACTTACTAAAGTAATTAGCACACCCAATCGCATCAAGCAGATCATCAATCCTGGAAAGGGGATACGCATCTTTAATCGTGATGTCATTCAGCTTGCGATAATCAATGCATATGTGAATCGATCCGTTATTTTTCGACACTAATACTAACGGGAATGACCATGGTCCAGTGGCCGGTTCGATCCAACTATTAGCTTCGAATTCCCGGATCCGGTGAAGGTCCGTTTTTCGTTCCACTGGGGAATACCTGTAGGGCTTACAATGGATCAGGGGATGGTTTCCAATATGAATTTCATGCTGTATGACTAACGACAGTCCGATGTCTGTATTTGTCACACTAATCGCTCCTTTGTATTCCTTCAAAATATTCGCGATCAGGTGATGGATTTCATCGGGTACGTATTGGGGTACATGCAACTCATACAGTTGATCCCATATCCGTACATCGATCTGTTTCGTATTTACCCGCTTAGCGCTTTCAGGTGGGGGTGCGAAAATAAACGAATTATCCGATCGCCAGGAGAATACTGTAGCCATCATCTGTGCCTCTTGTTTCCGGATGGCCACATGTTCTTCCGACGTTATTCCGTTATTCCGTCTCGGATGTCCTGCCATGGCACGGGTTTCGTTGCGATTTTGATTCCAAGTCCAGTTTCGAGGCGCTAAGGGGATTCCAAAGAATTGGCCTCCGCCCCTAAGCATATCAATTGTATCTCTTTTGCACGTGACAAAAGAGATCGTGAGAGACTTGTGATGTTGCAGTAGTGTTTTTTGTCATTGTATCATGCGAGCAAAGGGGAGATACCTTCGTACAGGGTTCGAGGGGGTTCCAAAGAATCGACCATCCTCGAAATCTGCACGAGGGGTTCACCCATAATCATGGCTTGTGTTCTTTGTCGACTTTGTTCAGTCAGGTTGTATTCGCTCGTTGCGTAGGGTAATAAATACGCTGCTGTGCCATTTCTTAAATTACTGGATCGTCCTCGTCACTGCTGTCTGCGTCCTTCGGAGATTGTTCATCCTCCGCAGGGTTATCCCATGTAATCATGCGGAGAGTTCCTGCCATTATTGGAGAACCTCTCGGGGTAACATTAGCCGTGGTTCGAAGGGTCAGCCTCATAGGTACACCATAGGGTTTTCCTCCTGTTTTGCAGAGGACAATCGATCGCCTCTCGAAATCCAGATTGGCTCGCAAGGCCACAAGAGCGGGAAGACCAAAAAGGACATCGTAAGTATTTACGTCTAAGACTACGACATCTCCCAGAGCGTGCACCTTTCCTAATCGTAAAGCAGCATTGGCCATCCGCCCTACCGTTTTGATCTTTTCCTCATCGGCTGAAACGAGCTGATCTTTTTCCGCAAGCATGATCAGATGGTTTTTTCTTCCTGCCGTTTCAACTACCCGTAATGAGATAGCCAGGACAGCGGCTCCAGAATCAATAATAGCATTGTATAGGACTCCCCAGACCTCGATATCGCATTCCGCGGATTTCCATGGGATTGGTTTAATCCTTAGGAAATGATAATCTTTCTGGATTAATCCTAGCCGTATCAGATCTGAAGTACCCACTGCATTTTCATCGGGAGGGGGATTTTTTGCTTTTGTGCTCACCGTTCGGGCAAGGGCGAATCGTTTCCGATTCGCTTTGCAATGTTGCAGCATCCGTTCGTTGGCTTGTTCCAATATCGAAAGTAGATGACCGGTCGGAAGAGGAATCCGATGATCCAAGGCTTGAACGATGTTCAAAACATCAATCTCCCCAATGACGAAAGTGGGTCCTCCCGACTCCATCTCTCCGGGAGAGGGTCGTCATTCTGCCACTTCCCTTTGTTCGGGCACGGGTCTAATCGTTCCAATCATCCCAAATCCCGGATATCCGAGCGTTACGTACTGATCCAACGGGATGAGTTCAGCAGCTTCCTCCATCGTAGCTAATGTGTTTCATCCCCCTTCCATTTCTTTCATTAGTGCCCCTACCCGTCCAGGTCCGTTAGCAAGCGGGGCTGTTGCTACTGGTGCGGCCTCGACTCGCTGCTGCGGAGGTCGATGGGGGCAATCTCGGGCTATGTGCCCTGATTGATGACACATGTAACAGACGTTCAGATTGCCAGGGCGGGAGGGGGTGCTGGAGCCAGCCCGTGTTGAATCGGGGCGGCACGCACCGTTGTGGGTCGCATCGACCTCATCATCGCCTCTATTCGAGCATTGTGTTCCCGCTGTTCCTTTTTGCTTTCCAGAATCAGATTGACCAGTGTTTTGGTTAGTTCCGACAGGGCGGAAGACTCGTTTGGCCGTGGGGGGGGGTTGACTAGTGGCGGGGGTGCTGTCATTACTGGAACGGGCATGCTTATAACCACACTCGGGGGGGTCGTTTGGGGGTGATCTGTTCTAGATAGGTGACCGGGCCAGACACAAACCCCATGTTTTCGAACTTATTTTGTAATGTGGCCAGCTCAGCCTTAGCACTCGCCAGTTCGGATGAGTCTCCTTCCCTAGGATAATCTTCCCCTTCTAGGAAACTTGCGGCGAACTTCCGTTCCATTTCCTCTGCAACTGCCATGATCTGTTGCAGCGTGTGATTGATGGGGGATAACTGTTTTCACCATGACAGTTTCACCCTCATCGTTCTGCTGCGAAGTCCATCGATAAACATATCTCTTCCTACTTGTTCGCCTCGCTGGGTCTTTACAAACATCCTGTAGAATCGGTTTCGATACTCGGTGACAGATTCGAGGGGGTTTTGAACTTGATCTTTAATCATGAAAAGGGCTTGTTCCGGGTGGATATAATCAAATCAGTTCAGGAAATCTCGCTCGAACGTCGGGAGATTCACCCATACATAGGTGTTGAACCAATGATGGGCATCTCCTCCCAATCGTGCGGGGATATTTACATGTGCCTCGTTGTCATCGTACTGCTGAGCCTGGAGCGTGGCCAGCCAAGCTCCAGCGAGATGATGCGCGGGATCGAACAGATAGAGATCGGGTGGCGTCATAGGAGCCCATGCCCGTGGTGCGGGTTGATTAGGATTTTTTGGTTGGTTGGGGTTCTGCTGTGGATTCGGGTTCTGTTGATTAGCGTTCATGTTGACCGGCCGTCGAGCCGCAAACCGGCTTCTGGTGACGACGGGGTCACGTCGATACGCGTTCCGGGGTCGAGGTCGTCCTCTATTAGCCAGATCGCCCAGCTATGAGTCCTAGAACCCAACCACGTGTCGGGCTCTGATACCAACCTTACGCCCGGCGCGACTTCCTGATCGGAGTGGGATATGGGCCTGGAAGTGTGAAAAGGGGTGTGCCAAGGATTTTTGGGAAAGTGGGGGTGGAGTCCCAGGTCGGAACTGAGATCTCCTGTGGCAAGGGTCTAGGGGCATAGATGCAACAGGGCTAAGGACAGGTTACCTCCGGTCCGATGGCGGTCGATGTCGTGCAGCATAAGGCAGATGGCATGCGTGGTGCATCAAGGGTCAGTAGATCCGTCTGTTTGGTGACGGCGGTTCGGGAGAGGCCCGTTCGTGAGGCTTGCGATTCCTATGAGTCGAATCTTCGGGGGCAGACACCGGGCGTCTGTCGCCGCGCGTTATAGTTAAGCTTCGTAGTTCCAAGGGTTCAGCGGTTGCCGCGTCGTCTGCAGCTTCTACACGGCGTGCGGGGCCAATATGGGGCGATGCAATTCCACAGTACCACCGTGAGTTGGTGATATGGGAGGAGAAGACGGAAGGGCGGGAAATTGGTAGTGACGACGACAAAGTCGGGGGATATGAAGTATTGCGTGTTATATGTAGTTGGGTAATCGGGGCCCCTCGGATCGCTGGTTACGGCGCAGTGAAACTCCCTGGGGCACAACCGGTTCTTGGTTAGGCAGGGAAATTTCGGGCGTCTCTGCCTAAGATATTCTCTTACCCAACGTTCAAAGTATCCTGAGTCCCATGTCATCTTGTCATAGTAGCGTTACGATCGCGAATCACCGAGCGTGGACATGTGTAGGTTGCGCATATCAGATTGTGCTTACACGCATCCCCGCGAGGTGTTCGCTTGTACCGGGAAAAGTGGGAGTCTCATTCCTCATGCAAAATCGCCACGTATCACGGACAACTACCCAGTCATCTAATCACTCAGTGATCCCACAAGCAATTATTTTCGAGCATGCAAGGTGTCATCAGACATCGCAACAACATCATAACTTGCAAGCAACGATGATGGCCAGACAAAAACGACAAACATATCATCCTCTCATTCATTCATTCGACAAAACACACAATAACCGAGATCAAGATTAATCGCAAAACAGGCGTAGGCGGAAGCCAAGGCAAAGATTCCGAAAACAAAAGATGGGCGAGTCGTCATGAGCCGGGATCAAAACTTATATACAAAAGTAAAGAGGGATACAACGTAAAGAAAATTGCAAATCCACGTCCATCAGCCTCAGCTCTCTTTTCCTCTCGTTCTCTCTCTCCGATGCGGACAGTCCGTTGTCACGCACCAACCCACAAAGTCGTCACCCTGCTTAGTCCTCGTGCGCCCATCTGGTTCGCCCGCGCGATATAGTCCGTCGTAGCCCCACGCATCAACCCCGCGCATTCGGCACCAGCTCGTCGAGTCGCCCGACTCCCACTTCAACTCACCTCTTACTTCGCTCGTGAGCCGACCCTCACTGATCGCGCTACCCCGAGCTTCCAACAACTGGTTAAGAGAGTTATCTAATTGAGCAACCGAAATTTATAGCGTGCATGCATGCGCGAAGAACACGGAATTGCAAGGACTTAGAAAGAGAGAAGGGAGGGGAGCGCCTACGTTCCGCATAGCCAAACCGCGGCGTGGGGGTCGTGGCCACTCTCCACGCATCGATCCGATCATGCAGCCCGTGGGCTAGATAGACACAGCGAAGGAGAGAGAAGGCGGGAAAGACGAAGCTCAAGAAGAAAGGTACAGTTACAAGGGCGCCCCGCCCAAAATTACGGTTACACGCAAGATTAAGGGCGCCGGCTAATCAGAGCTCCGTTGCAGCCGCAAAAAGAAGCGCGCGAGCAACAAGGCAGCGCGCAGCAAAAAAGAAATCATAAATTCCTAAATTCCTAGCTAATGCAAAAAGAACTTTAATAAAACGCAAATTCCGAGAAAAAAGTCCGAAATTCCGAGAGCCGACAAGATTCGAAAAAGAAATTCAAAAAGGAAGCAAAACTCCCCGCGCGACTTCCGCGCCTAAAGCTCGACAACAGAACAAGAAGGAAGCGACGTCCAACATTATTAATCGCACCTTTGTCGGCGCGACAACCACTCAATCGGCCATCCCGGGAGTTGTCCGGCCCTGAACCCAGCCATCCGAAAAGAAGCGACACAAAAAGACGAAGAAGCGAAGACACCGATGCAATTTCCCTTCGATCCCGATCTCCCGTAATTGGCCCAACCTTCCCATCTTAGGACCCCTCATTATCATCGCGCAGAAAATCGCGCGGAACAGAAATTGGTTCGTCGCATTGATGTACGGCGGTATACACTGTGACTGCAGGGTTTGAGGGGGATCTTGGGGTTCTTGACCTCCGTACTAACTTTCAGATGGACGAGAAGGATGTCCGAGCCGATGGTCGCGAGCAGGGTCAAAAGCGGACGGGGATATTAGATTTCGGGGCTGCTCTCAGGAAGGAGAGGAGGTGGACTCAGGTGGTGAATTTCGGACCAAACCGAGGAAAACTTTGGAGGGAAGGAACTGAGAGAGGGCATCTTCTTTGGTTGCGCGCGGCAGTAGAAACACCCCGGGTTGTGGCGAGAGGCTATGACAGAACTGGGTCTGGGACTATGATGCCGACGGGGTGCAGAACACGGTTGCAGACCGTGCAGTAGCTATTGCGTCAAGGTGGTCGGTGATCAGTTGTCGGTCCAATGAGGAGCCAGCTTCGATGCACAAAGATCGGTGGGATGTATGAATTCGTGAGGCAACGGGAGTCTGGAAGTCTGGTATGGCGTGTACCAGGCCGTGTAATCGGCTTCGGGATGGCCACCACGGACGACCGACCTCGGTTTGATTATCCTGATATTCGGTGATGCAAGGGGGTGAAGGCCGCGGTCGTCTTCCGCGCAACTTCCACAGTGAGAGGCAACCGCGAGGGCGACATCAGTCTTAGTGAAAGGGGGGGTCGACCGGTTTTTCGTGTGGTTGTCGCAAACAGTCAACTTGGGCACGACCGCCGAAATGAAGATATGGGTTCGAAAGGCAAAGTTAACCACCGCATAGCAAATCCGAAACTGGTTGGCACAGTTGCAAAGAGGGGAGGAGCCGACCAGAAGGGGAATCCGACAACGAAGAATGGATAGCAAAGGATTGGCGAAGGAGGGCTCGACAGGATTCGACAACAGAGGGATCGCGAGGAAAGCCTCACGGAAATTACGTAGGAGGGAAGAAGGAGAGCACGCCCTGCAAATCTTGAGAACTGTCAGAATGAGGGGCGCGCACTCACTGCCCCTCTTGGTAACCGCTTCGACAAGCCACTCTGAGAAGTCGACGACCCTGCCTTTTAATGGATTTCCAGACACTTGGGGCGGGAAATCACCCGCGCTCACTGCCCTTCTTGGTAACCGCTTCGACAAGCCACTCTGAGAAATCCACGCCCCTGCCACTCGATGAATTTCCAGACAGGGCGGGAAATCACCAGCGCTCGCTGCCCTTCCTGGTAACCGCTTCAAGAAGTCACTCTGAGAAATCGGCGCCCCTGCCTTTCAAGACACACTTAGGCGGGAAATCACCAGCAACATCGAAAGCGGGAAGGAGGTTGGGAAGGTAGGCGCGAAACCTATCTACGTTCGATCCGGGGAAGCAAGTGCAGAACGAAACCTATTGAAAGAGAGAAGGGGATAGCGGATCAAGGCATGGAAGCGGGAAGAAGAAAAATTTATCAAAATTTTCGTTTTGGAGCGGCAATGGAGCCCGCTGAAAGAAGTCTTGAAGAAATGAGCGGCCAGAAGAAGGGAAGAAGAGAATATAAAAGGGGAGGTCCGGACTAATGAAAGGGGGGGAAGAGAAGCGCCCGGAGTAGCGCTCGATAGGGAGGTTGTATCCCAGTGCGAGCGTACGAGAAGGGGACGAGGCGAGGAGAGACGGAGAGCGGGGTCACAGAGAGAGCGTACATTTGCTCATGCGGGCGCTCCAGAGAAGGATCGTACGAGAGGGAGAGCGGGGTCACGGAGGGAGCGTACACTTGCTCATGGGGGCACTCGGGAGAAGGATCGTATGAGAGGGAGAGTGGGGTCACGGAGGGAGCGTACATTTGCTCATGCGGGCACTCGAGAGAAGGATCGTACGAGAGGGAGAACGGGGTCACAGAGAGAGCGTACATTTGCTCATGCGGGCGCTCGAGATAAGGATCGTACGAGAGGGAGAGCGGGGTCACAGAGGGAACGTACATTTCCTCATGCGGGCGCTCGAGAGAAGGATCGTACGAGAGGGAGAAGGGGAGGTGTGAGTGGAACGGGTGTCCTTGACGCTCGGTCACTGAGCAAATGACTGTGCTCGATGAGGCAGCCCTCGATCGTGGTGTGCGGGCGCAATGTGGCCTGTCTCGAGCGGGAGAGAGTGGGAGACGGCAGTCTTCGAGGTGGTACTCCAGTGGTCGAGGGGCACGCAAGTTCAGCAGACGCGCACAGAGGCGTTCGGATCAGCAGTCGGTTTGTAGTTGCGCTCGATACCGAGAAGGGGCCTGAAAGAAGAGAGAAAGTGGGACGGGGAGGGAGAAAGAGAGAGGATGAGAGAGAGAGCGGCCACCATCCTAGAGAGAGAGAGAGAGAGAGAGAGCGGAGGACCGGCTGCGAGCGGTGTCCAAGCCTCGCTAGAAGTGTGCGAGGCAGCGGCGCCCGCGGACGAAGGCCGTACCACTTGGTGGGAACGGGCGGAAGCTCGGAGGAAGGAGCAGTTGTGTTCAGGAGCGGTTGCGCAGGCGCACGAGAGAGAGAGAGAGAGAGAGAGAGAGAGAGAGAGAGAGAGAGAGAGAGAGAGGGAACGTCAGAAAACGCACCTGGCCTTAGCGCAGTCTTGGTCGACATCTCTGCGCATTTCGCTTCCGTCGACATCTACTGGTTGCCTGGGCGCTGCAGATACAGTATCTGAGATATCATACTCTAGGCGGCAAGCGCCAACCGGAGAAAGAGCCTCAGTCGGACTATCAGTTGGGGCAAGTGTATGCTTCATCGTCGAGCTCACTGCTTGGGTTTCGTATCAGCGTCTCTCTGCCCTCTGGGCAGGTTTCGGCCATCTGGCTTTCAATATGAGCTTGCACTTTCACCACTGTCACCGACTTTGCTTGTAGAGAGGGGGAGTGAGGGAGGGAGAAGAGGGCAATGACGTAAGGAGACGTAGCTGGTCTTAGCGGGAGTTTTGCATCGTCGCCGTACATATAAGAACTGAGTGTGGGCGTTGAGCACCAACGAGAGGGGAGAGAACAATCCGATTGTTGACGAAGCCAGTGTGCACACCTTTATTCTCGAGTTCACGGCGTTGGTCCTTCGACTATCACACTTACCTCGAGGACATGCGATGGAGGCTTCCGTCGCCTCACCCACCTTTCTTGCACAAGGAAGAGGGAAAGAGAGAGCAAGAGAGAGGGAGAGAGAGAGAGAGAGCGGGACGGGGAGAGAGAGAGAGAGAGAGAGAGAGAGAGAGAGAGAGAGAGAGAGAGAGAGAGAGAGAGAGAGAGAGAGAGAGAGAGAGAGAGAGAGNAGAGAGAGAGAGAGAGAGAGAGAGAGAGAGAGAGAGAGAGAGAGAGAGAGAGAGAGAGAGAGAGAGAGAGAGAGAGAGAGAGAGAGAGGGAGGTCACATACCTGGTCTTGCCGAAGGGCTACAGGGTCGACATCTTCGTATGCTTTGGTTGTTGCCGCTGACGTCCACAAGGTGCCTTGTCAATTTGTGGTACCTTAACAGCTCCCGTGGAGATTCGGATTCAGTGCCTTGGGTCTCCGTAGGTGGCACATCACTGACTTTCTACAATGTTGTACTTTCTGGTTTTCTGCCTGAGCGTGTGTGTGTGAGGGAGAGAGAAAACAGCAACGAGAAGGGGGGACGAAAGTGTGCGCCCTCGAGAGTGCTGGTCTGTTTTCGATAAACTGTCTGTGAGTTTCGCTCTGTCAGGCGTTCTGTCCTTCTCCTTTGAGTAAACAAACTATTTGTGGGCCTCTCTTTATCAAGCGACCTGTTTTTTTTCCTTCGAATGAGCAAACTGTCTGCGAGTTTCGCGGCCCGTTCTCCTCCTTTGGGTAAACAAACCGCCTGTGTTTGACCTTGCGTTTCCTATACTGTGTTTTCCTCCTTGAAACTAAGAAGGGGGGTGTCCTACCAAATGGTTCGGACTTGAGAAGAAAGAGGGGAGGGGCTGCGACTCTGCGAGTCCGGTATAAACTGGACCCGGACGCCGGAGAAGTTGCCCGACACCGGGTACCGCGGGAGGCCGGCAGGGCGGGAGGCCGGCAGGGTTTGGTGCAACCGAACTGAAATGGCTGGCGGCGCCAGCGAAAAGGAGTCCACCGCCAGTACACTGCCCAACCTTTTTTTTTAACCTCCGAACATGCCAGACCTTCCCACAGGCTTGGCACAACTTTGGGCTTTGCGCTGTGTTTTACGCAGAAAAATATGAAAAAAAATAAAAAGAAAAAAAGATTGCAGCTATTGGAGAGATCGTAAGTCCTTCGAGGGAAAAAAAATTAAAGACTCCGGGTTGAATTGTGAGGTCCCCGGCCTCGTCCCATTGGATTATTATAATAAAGTTGAAAGCTTTCCAACAAAAACAAAAAAAAAAACAAAAAAAAAAAAGAAAAGAAAAGAAAAGTAGATTGTGGTGCCGACTGATGAATCCTCTGACGAATTTCTTGCGTGTCTCACGGATAGTGAGGGATTTTGCCAACAGGCCTTGCTCCACTGCTTAGCGTGTCCAAAACGGATTAAAAATTTAGTGGTGTGTCTGTCCGTGTTCAAGCGAAAGATTCGTTCTCATTTTGCACATTTGATGAGCACTGGAAGGAGGCCCAACAGTATGGCTTATCGCCCCCCTTGGCTTGTTCATTGTTTCCTCCCCCCCCCGCGTCTTTTTCTCGTTCCGTGCGAACTTATTTCCTCTAATGGCGCGATACTGACAAATCCTTTGTGCATACAACTTCGCTACTTTCACGGAAAGTGAGGGCTTCTACCAATGGGCCACTATCCACCGCTCAACTCTCGCAGAAACGATAAAAAATATGGTGGTGTGTTTGTCTGTGATCAAGCGGAATATTCTCATTTTTTGCATTTCCTGAGCGCTGAAGCGAGCCCCAACCGCATCGCCAAACTTCCCCACTGGCATCAGCTTGTTCGTTTTTCCCCCCCCTCCTCTTTTTCTCATTGCGTGTAGACTTCTTTCCTCCAATCGTGCGATACTGACGGATCCTCTGACAAATACCTTGCTAGTTTCATGGAAAGTGAGGGCCGCTACCAACAGGCCTGGCTCCCCAATGGGCTTGTTCATTTTCATTCTTTTTGTTTTTTCCTCTTTTTCTCAACGCGACCTTATTCCTTTGTTTTCGCTTTTTCTTTTTTTTTTTTTTGGTTCCCCCGGAGGGGAGGAGGGCTGCGCCACACTCTGCTGCAGCGCAATACAGAGGCAAAGCTGGAGGGGTCGAGCAGGCAAGCCTACCCATATGACCCCTCTGTAGGCCAGAAAAATTAATTTAATATCGTAGTGGCCGATGGACCACTGATCAGAACAGATACTACGCTTGATCTTAGCCAAAAGTCCGAGAAAGGTATGTTTTCTCTTTTTCTAACTTGCGACAGCAGCCCCTATTCCTCGCCATATGCTCCCACAACATCGCACTGGCAGCTGATAGGTTCGGCAAGGGCGGTTCAAGGGTACTAGTAACTTTCCCAGCTATTTTGCCGAGACTCTCCGGCCCCCCGGGTACCGCGGGAGGCCGGCAGGGTTTGGTGCTACTGAACCGAAATGGCTAATGGCGCCAGCCAAAAGGATTCCAACGGCAGTTTGTGTTTTTTTTTCGGTGCCAGGGCGGTTTTAGGCTGGGCACCTATGGCTGAGGAAGGTGCTGGTGGTTTAACCTCCGCTATATTTTTTTTGTAGCGGGAAACGTACTGATGGTTTAATTCGCATATGCCTTATATTCGAGTGCACTACAACAAGTTTACGGACACGACGGGGCCGGGTCCAGGCAGAGTAGGCTCAGTTCTGGTCAGTGGCGGAGGGCCTAACTCGAATACATGCATGTTTTTTTTTTTTTTTTTTTTTTTCCCCCGAACAACCCAAGTGGATGCTAGGGGTGCTGATAAGAGCAGACACCATTAGCACTCCCGGGGAGGCTCCGTCTATTGGCGGGGACCAACACCTGCTGGAAAGTGGATCCAGCGTCCCTGAACATCAGAGTTGTTTGTTTGATTGCACATGTACTTGTGCTCCCTGTCAGCTGCAGGGCCCACTTACAAAGTACGACAGTCGGCGACATAGTAGCCTGAGCTGCTGGCCTGCATGACAGCCTGCATAGTAGAGCCTAATTTGGATGACATGATGGTATACACAGAACTCATGGCTAACAAATTCGAAGTAGTGTTCTGCTTCACCCCATTCATCCAGCAGACAGCCCCTTGCTGTTGTATTGTTGTTTGATCAGAGATGTATTTGAACTGATGGCAAGATGCAGGGCCCTCCCATTAAGAATGAGTTTGGCAGGTAGAAACGCCCATCCACCTGACGTGCTTGCCTACCTGAGTATCTACTGAAAGTGATAGTCTACACAGATCCCGTAGCTGCTAGTAGAAGAGTTGGACACATTTTGGCAGTTATGGTTCACCCTATTGTGACACTCAACCTCATGCCCTGCTCTGCTTTCCTTGTCGAAGTGACTGAGTTTACAAAAGGGGCCCGGAAAGCTGCAAAATGGGGTGTGCCAAGGGTTTTTGGAAAATTGAGTGTGGAGACACAGACAGAGCTCAAATCTCCGGTGAGGCTACGTGACACCCGTGGCTGCGGGCGCGGGCATTTTGGCCGCTGCGGACGAAAATCTCGGCCGCGGCCGCGGCCGATGAGTCCAGGTCCGCAGCCTGTTCTTTTTATTATTTTTTTTTACCCCTAAAAATACTTAGAAAAAACAAATATACATATGGGAGTGTAGGGCTTCGAAAACCCTACCCCTATATATTTCTTTTTTGGATCCGACTTTATTTAGGATTTTTAAATAATTAAAAACAAAATTCGATTTAAACATAATTAAAAATATATATATAAAGAGAAATATGATTTTTTTCTTGACATTTTTTATCATGAATGCTCCTTATTTTTGTTTTTGGGGGAGTAGGGGAAACCCCCTAACACGGCTCAGACGCCCCACGCAGGCTGTCTGAGGGGTCTCCACAGCCATGTGGTGCAGACCGCCCCACCACAATCCAAGCAGGAAGTGAGTATGAAGTGGAGGCTGAGCTGGCCGAATATATGCTCAGAATTCAACTTCAGGTCTGTGTTTCAGCAGTTATGGGTTGGTCAACCAGCTAGGCCGTGTTGGTCTCTGCAGAGTTTGAACGTGATTCTCAGGGCTTGGCTGCACTACTCACCAAATGTGCAAAACTAGAATGAATCTACTGCAGAACATGGAATAATACGCCGCCGTATGTTTTGTCTGTTGTGCATGAGGCCCCACTGCACGTCTTCCTAAGAAAAAAGAAAAAGGAGAAAAAAAGAAAAACAAGAAAAAAGAAAAACAAAACAAAAGAATGAATCTTCCGCAGAAGATGGAATAATACGCCGCCATATGTTTTGTCTGTTGTGCATGGGCTGAGTAGAGGCCCCACTGCACGTATTCCTAAGAAAAAAGAAAAAGGAGAAAAAAAGAAAAACAAGAAAAAAGAAAAACAGAAACAAAGAATGAATCTTCTGCAGAACATGTCTTTTGTGCATGTGCAGAGAGAGGCCCTTAGGGCCACTGCACGTATTTCAGTCTCCACAGAGACCAGAGGGCGTTGCTACAGACAAAAAAAAAAAAAAAAAAAAAGAGAAAAACATGAAAAAAGAAGAAAAGGAAAAAAAAGAATGAATCTTCTGCAGAACATGTCTTTTGTGCATGTGCAGAGTAGAGGCCCTTAGGGCCACTGCACGTTTGTTTTTTTCTTTTCTTTTTTTTTTTTTTTTTTTTTTTTTTTTTTTTTTTTTTTTTTTGAATGAGGCCGGGAATCCCTCGACATCTCAACCCGGTAGTGAAGCTTGTGCTGGAAACGGGGTCCAGCGTCCCATGGTCTGCAACTACAAAGAAGGTGAGCAACTGCAGCAAAACTTTTAGGAATCCCGAATAAGGGGAGCAAAACAGCCAAGAACTACTGAAGAATTCATATTCCGGGTCTCCTGTTAATCTCTCTGGGAGCCTTACCCAGCTTTGCTTCAAGATCTTACAAAAAAGAGACCAAGTACGGATCTGTAAACTCAAGGAAGCCTGAACCGCCGAGACGGGTTTCCCACCACGCACCCTTGGATCTTCAGTAACAATATCAATCAACGGACCAAGATCACTATGGATACAGTTCAAGTTTGCTTCCTAACCTATTTATGCTAACTACAAGCAAGGAGCGTTCCCACCACTGACGGTAGCACTCACACTGCCTCCGTAGTGCCGCTCCCCATACTACCTTGTCGGTTATCGTGAGTAGATTCCCACGAAAGTGTTTTCAAAAGCGTTATTAGTACCTAGAAAAGCAAGACACCAAGATCTATATCTGATCCACAAGACCAAATCTGCTGCTACAGACCTGGGAACGGCGACAAAGTCATGCACCAGCTAGATCATCTCACCAGCAAAATCCCATATTCTACATCAGGGCTACTCTCTCATTATGGCTTTCCAATCACCCTGTAATTCTACATCAGGGCTACTCTCTCGTTATGGCTTTCCAATCACCCTGTAAAGAGCCCGAGCTGCCATGACGGGTTTCCAACCACGCTCCCTTGGATCTTCATAGCATATTGATCACAATGGGAACAACTCAAGTTTGCTCTTCACCGGTTCTCACTAACCACCTGACCAGTAGCGTTCCCACCGCCCCTCGTTACACTCTCACTGCTCCAAGGGGCGCCGCCGCTAGTAGTTCCAAGAGTTTCCCCTAAGTCACTCTAAAAACTGCGTCCCTGTCTTGATCGTAGGTTGCAACTATAAGCAGAGAAAAGACTCCTTAAGATTGGTGCGAGTTTGAAAGAAAAAAAAAAACAACAACAACAACAACAACAACAACAACAAAAAAAAAAAAAAAAAAAAAAAAAAAAACAACAACAACAACAAAAAAAAAAAAAAAAAAAAAAAAAAAAAAAAAAAAAAAAAGAAGAAGAAGAAGAAGAGAGCAAGAGAAAACCTATGTCAGCGTGCAAGTAATCGATGAATCCAACCCACAAACAGGATGAGTACAGAGCGCAAGTAATCCCACATCAGTATACTGTAAGAAGAGAGCAAGAGAAAACCTATGTCAGCGTGCAGTAATCGATGAATCCAACCCACAAACAGGATAAGTACAGAGCGCAAGTAATCCCACATCAGTATATTGTAAGAAGAGAGCAAGAGAAAACCTATGTCAGCGTGCAAGTAATCGATGAATCCAACCCACAAATAGGATAAGTACAGAGCGCAAGAAATCCCACATCAGTATACTAGAAATCACTGGATCTATCCCACGAACAGCGCCAAGTAAGGAGCACAAAAGGATTCAGACATCCCACGATGCAACTAAATTAAATGCAGGAAGAAAACAAGAAAAACATATTTCAGCGTGCTAGTCATCCACGAATCTGCCCTATGAATAGGATTGAGTAAAGAGCACAAGAACTGAAACGTCCGTATGACAACGTGACAAGGGCGCGGATTCATCCTGAAGTCAAAACTAGAACTCCCACTCCTACAGTTGTCGAAGCGCTCCCACCACTGCTTTGCGCTCTCCCACTGCTCACAGCAACGCCGCTGCCGATAGCTCTGCATCCCGTTCGCACTGGCCGCTCGGATTTCGAATGCATTGAACCAATTTTACGGTAGAATGCTTCTTCGATGTTGAGAACACCGTAGAATACAAATCCCCCAGTGTGTGAAACTGTAATCAAGTTGACATAGTATGTGGTTAGGTTATGTTAGGTTAGGCTAGGCCTGGGGCTGCCGGGATGCCCAAGCGTAAGAGCACACTGGCGCTCCCTAGCCCACTCAAGAGCTAGGTTCCGCTTGCACACTTTTCTCCATAGCTCCCACACAGCTATGCTGCCTGGCAGGGGAAGCGCCTCGTTGAGTGATGGGCGTCCATGGTTAGACGCTGCGCTCCACTCGACCGCGAAGCAACGACTGGGCGCCGCCACCGCCGC
>BFEA01000762.1:416880-427181 GCA_003427395.1 Chara braunii | reverse complement strand
CACACACACACACACACACACACACACACACACACACACACACATAGATATACACACACACACACACCAATACACACCGATACACACACACACACACACACACCCCGAAAAGGATGCCATATACAGATAAAAATTCAGATAGCAAAATCATGAAGTAGTGAAGATAGTCGATCACCAAGCGTAGGGTACGGTAAACCGAGATACAGGCAAATAAGAGCAATACAATGAACTCAAATGTTGACGTCAACACCGTCTCGCCACATGAACATAGTATCCAATGTCGTTGTTCCACCTTCGCGGCTAGCGCCTAGCCTATTTACCCATTCTACACTAGCGTACTATACGTTCATGCATCTGGAAGCACTTTGATAGCCTAGTGACCTATGTGTGTGACGGGCCGTCAACAATGTAGACTGCCAGACGTCATCTCTCTCTCTCTCTCTCTCTCTCTCTCTCTCTCCCTCCCTCCCTCTCTCCCGAGGACCTCACTAGCTACGAAGCCGCCATCTCCATCTCGATGCACAAACAGGGCAGACAATTGTCTGCAAGTTCCGTCATTGTCGTTAGGGAAATGACGGTGTGCAAACAAGGAGAAAAAAAAAAAAAAGGAAGAAAAAAAAGGAAGCGAACAACAAACTACAAACACCAAACGACATACACGCGCACACGTATACACATATGGACATGCACATACACACGCAAACACAGACGCACATGCTCATATTTCCACATACACACATCTGCGCCGATGTGGACGAACACGAAGGTGTGATACAACTCCAAACGCGCAAGCGCACACCAACAAACGATGAAAAACGATGCAGGATAGCTACGAAACACACATGAAGCAGCAGTGCAGGCACACACACATGCTCGCTGCAAAACGGCTATGGCATCGGAGGAATTACACGGCGGCAATGCCACCGCAAGCGGTGGTGCACGGGAGGAGAGAAACGAACGAGCAGACAAGCCAACGGTAGCTATGTGACCACGTGATCGAAACCCTAGAGGATCTATACGGACTATGGAAGCGAGAGGGTGTTTCCAAAATCGTATGTAACGACGTAAAAAGATAACGAAAAGAAAATATATTACGAACTAGATGACAAAAACGAAAAAAAAGAAACACATGCAAAATTATTCGTTAAATTTTCGATGAAGGTATTTCATTCCCTCCACCGTGGGAAATAATGAAAAGTTGGCGGTCGGCCACACACTGGACCAGCCCGACCGTTTCAAAGGTCCTAACCGCAATCCACCGTCCGACTGCCTCTCCGGCCTAGGCCCCACGTCCCGCACCTTGGGACTTTAGGGACATCGTTGGAAAGGTCGACGATGTGCCTGAAAACCCGACCCTAACTCACAGCGCCGAGGGTTTTCGACAATTAGGGGGACTGGTGGCTTAAGATTGGGTTTTTTCTTTGTACCAGCCCACTTTCTTTTTAATGACTATACGTATCTGGATTTTAGGACGGTATTTTCCATAAAATCCCAGGTACATTAACTAGAATTTCCTATCGTTTTTTTTTTTTTCTTTATTGTTCTTTACGTTTCTTTCTTGCCGCCTAGACATTTTAAAGGAATTGTGTCAGACTACTTCGTTATCAGATATCTTATAAATTCTTTTTGTGTTTAAAGGTAGGTCATGATGTTTGTTCCTTCATTTTGTACAACGCCTCATTGCATTATCAAAGTGTACATTTGATATTTCATCAAACCTAATTCGTATATGTGGACGGGCTAACGTTTGAGGTTCAATGGAATTGGATCGTGGATTGATTGGCTTAAAGGTAATGACCACTATGCGCATTCTTAAAAATTGTACGTTGTGCTCATCTACAGTCTGATTGACACCTATATCAACCTTGTCTTTCACATCCACAAGGTCAAGGTGGGTAAGAAGAGTACCGTGACCGTTGAGGAGACGACTGCCCAAAGTTTGCCAGTGAGTCTATCAATCCGTTATATTTGCATCGTTTTAGTTCGCGCCATCCATTTGTGGAAAGTTGTGAGTAAGCATAATTGGTTAGAAAGCTTAGAAACCCGATATTCATTATACCACTATACATATCGATGTGGGAGTAGGACGTCGGCGGGAGGTTGAGTATAGGATATGCTGAAAGCCCAGAGACCTCAACTATGCGATTGACCATGCCTATTGTTTTGCACTCTGAGACTTATACAATTTGTTTTATCCTCATAGGAAAGTCGGATAGGGACAAAGTAATACTTGCTTAGATCATCAATTGGGAGTAGGATTTTCTATGGTGAATCCAATTGGCTAGACTAATTGTAAACATATGCTAATATCGTGAAGAGCTTTCATGAGAAGTGCAACCAGGTCCCAACCACTACAACTAACTCGAGAGGTGGAGTTCAAATATTTACTGCCTTCTCAATGTTGTTTCATATCGCACGTACAAATTTGGAGCACAAAGATGAGAAGTGAGGAAAACTGGAATGGGAAGGTTACGATATAATGATTACCTTTTAGGATGAAGCATAGGAAGCGATCGTGTGATGAAGTGAGGTGTGTTCTGGGAGAACAATACTTCTTTCCAGTTTACTGAGAGTTTTCGATTTTGCTTGTCAGTCGAGGTCACATGAACTCGACTGCAACGGCGAGTCAATAGGTCAAGGAACTTCCCGTATTGAATAAACCTTTCGGGTGCAGAGGGGACAAAATTGGGGTAGGTTCGCAAAATTTTTTGACTTACTATTTTAGCAGGGGGATGCGAACGACTCGATAGGCAGGTAGTAGTGTGGCGAGTGTATTTTTAACAGTTCATATAATCCCAATCCCTCCTCTTCCAGGATTGAGAATGAAACGTTTCAGAAAAGACCAAAAGTTAAAATCCTAATCTATGTAGCATTGTATTCCCAAACGTTCGGGACCGAATGCGAACGAGGGCCGAAACTCTCCGAACACGAACATAAAAATATATATATTTTTTTTAAAGTTTCCCCAAACAATCTGAAAAAAACATATGTTATGTAAAATAATAATAAAAACAACTTTTGCCTTGGAGGTATGATCAAATTCATAACCAAACTCGAGTTTAAAACTAGGTTGTTGGATCGGACATCCAGGACCCCCCTTACCGTCCGGGATGTCCGACCGGACGTCTGGTCGGACGTCGGACCGGACAGGGTATGTCTGACCTAGCGCAAAAAGAAAAAAGAAAAAAAAAAATTTGAAAAAAATTATGTGGCTTCCACCTTGCATTAGGTGTATGCCACCAAATTTTTGGATCATTTGCGCAAGTAGAATAAATAATAAAAATCTTCAAAGATTCTACTCCCCACCTATACCCCTCCTATCCCCACCAAAACCCATCATACCCCCCCACCCCACCCCAAATACCACTCTATCACCAAATGCTCAGAAAAATCTGAATTTTTTTTTAAGGGGTCTTTAGGGCATGCGCAACACTGTGATTTTATTTTATATTTTTATTTTTTTTAGTGCCAAAACGCCGTCGTTCGGAAATCCGGACGACGGGGGTCCCTGGCATCCGAGGGAGACGTCCGGTCTCCGGACCATAGGTAACACAGGTTTAAAATCAAAAACCAAAAAACAAAGTTTTTTTTTTTTTTTTTTTTTTAATATGTTCGGCCGAACATGTTCGGGTGGTGTTCGGCCGAACACCCGAACATGTTCGGACGTTCGGAAAAGCTTCGAACATGTTCGGTGTGCTACACAGATCCTAATCAATAAAAAGAAAAAGTAAAAAAAGAAAGTAAAATTATAAAATAAAAATGTGAATCAATAGTCGTAACTGTAGCTGTTCATGTCCCCTGGCAAAACTTGAAGGTGAGAATGTTGCTGTGGTAAATGGATTGGTACATTCTAAAATTTTACTGCAAGTTTTTATTCTTTACGATTGTCACTTGGATATTGTAGTCCCAGATAGATATAACATTCTCGATTATTCTGTGTTACGAAGAAAAATATTTTGGTTACTATGTAAATGGGAAGCTTCAGCTCAAAGGAGGGTGATAGTTCTCAATTAAGATGGAAAATAACTACCTCCCCTTGAAGCGTGGTTTGCTCCTTGGTACGTCTCAAAGCGGATGCTTGTAACGCATTCACGATACATTGGAAGAACGCCTTTCCCCGTCCCAGGGGCCAAGTCCCACTTGCACCGTTGAGTTGAGCTAGCTCAACGGTGTAACAACTTTTCAAGCACTTTTTAATTCAATAGAAATGAGGAAAGTTATTTTTTAATGTCTGGAGTCCGAACGTTCTTTTTTTATCATTTTTTCTATTTCAGTTTTTTTATTTTTCTCCTCAAGCCTAATGCCCAAATTCACGCAAACATGACGGCGCAGGAGGGTCACAATCAGGAAAATGGGACAGCATTCGGAAAAAAACTTCCTCTTGAATGTACCTGTCCCCCAAACGTGGTCAAATTCAACAACTCGTGTGAAAGTACTACATGTTGGTTGGATGACCGCCTCGTTGCTCCGTTTGCATAATCGGGCTTCGAACGATACGGTACTATGATACGTTAGAAGCCAGGCTCATTATGTCAATGTTAATAAAAGTTGTCGTTCCGTGAGAAATCAATTGTTGTTGAGCTGGCTACCAAGAGAAAAAAATGAGAGTTAGCTCAACGCTGGGGTAGGGGGCGTTCTATTTGAGAAAAAGGGTTTTTTTTTTTTTTTTTTTTTTTTTTTTTTAACAAAACCGTCTCTTCCGTTATCAACATCCCGAATGAACTGAGGCCGGGGACTTCACAATTCAACCCGGAGTCATCTGGGCAGCATCAGCCGGTTTAGCTTATGAAATGTACTGTCTAGAATGCAGATGTGATAAACCTCTTGACTCCTAGAAAATCTAATAGTCACCAACCTCCTACTTGATTGTTGCAAGAGCGATTGGTGGGGAGCAACACCTGCTGGAAACCGGGTCCAGCGTCCCTTGAATACAACAATGCAGATCAGTGATGAGGCTGTAGTCATTGTTCAGTTCTACTCTATTCTACTCTTGAGCATCCAGTGTCCCTTGGAACTGCAAATAGTCCCGTTTCCTTCTTTTTTTTTTTTTGGAATACGTATCCATTATATTTCCGATAAGAAACTTCTGGGCTCGGGGACCCCACAATTCAACACGGTGTTACTAAAATAGCTTCTGAACCTGAAAGTTTGCTAGAAACCGGGTTACAAACTGCAGATTCCAACTAATTCAGTCTTCTCAGTTAATGCTGCTAGACCGGCTTACCAAACAAGATTGGAGATATCCTTGTTGCAGTGTATCCGTTTGTTGCTCATGACAAGTTGATCTGCTCCTCATGCGAGAGCCATAGTGTCCAAATTAACTTACCTTAATCATTGATGGTCGCCATAAAGTTGTTGATGCACCAGGTCTTCCAGAACCAACGCTTGTTGTTGTCACTACACGTCTCTTGAAGAACCTTACGATGCCAGTCGACCCAGATGGTTTTGCCTATGTTCAAACGGATTGCAGCCCTTAGGGCCAAGAAAAATGGTTTCTCTCCCCTAAAAACTGCTGCGTTCCTGCTCTGCCACAATTCCCAGAAGATGATGGATCTAATGACGCGGGCAATATAGCCTAGGCCTTGGCAGGAGCCATGATTGACTAGGATTATCCCTAATAAAATCCATTCCTCAGTCCATTTGAAGATTGTGCCTGCAAATTTCTTCCAAATGGATTGCCATCATCCCCAGATACTGGCTGAAAACGGGCATGTGATTCATAGGTGGTCTGTGGATTCCCAGACCAAGTAGCAGCGAGTACACTCGGATTGGATGTTTGCTCTCTTCCCCAGCAGCCAGACTGTCGAGGGCACCACTTGCAGCATCTGTAGCCATAACAAACTGGCTTGATTCTGCAAAGGTAGGATGTGCAGTTTTGACCAGTATCAATGAATTTGATCAGGCGTTGCGGAACAACTGTGGTTTTGAGACGTTGTAGTGCCATCTTAGTCGGTGTAGAATACTTCCTGGCTCGAATTTGTTTGAGATCAGTTTTTGCTATGTACTGATCGAGTGTGGTTCGATGACCACTCTTGTTAGTCCAACTTGTGCTCATCGGATCAAGCTTCAACTCCATAATTGGGGTAAGTTGTGCGTTGTTAACCAATGACATTTTTTCGACTCGAACAGTTTCAACAACTTGTACTTCCATTGCTGTCCAACTGACAAACCAATCAAACTTATCCCTACATTTCAAGAAACAAAGGTTGACTTGACCAATTACTTCTACCAATTCTCATTCTTCCACTTTTTAAACTAGTTCCGTATCGACTTCTAAAACTTTTCATAACTTAAAGACGATGTGAGCCAATTTCCTTTCCGGTTTATACCACAGGCCAGAGGGGGACCATTCTGATTTCCTTCTGAATATCATATTTTTTCATTCATCTGGAAGAGCTTCAATGAGGAGGCCTCTTTGCTGCTCAGCAAAGGTGAGTCTCCCTAGCTTAGCCTTCAGGTCCTGTTCGCTGAGCCGATCCCGAGAATGTTCGTCCCAGAGATCTCCCGCACGCACGACCCCTCTCTCTATCCATTTACTCCCAAAGCCCCCACTGTTATTTGAGGTCGGAGAAATGTTACCATCTTGATTTGTTATTCTCAAGTTCTTAAACAGAGGTTGACGTAAAATTTTGCATCTAGATCTAGGGTTGGTTAAGTCTCGTGGCCTAATCTTCTCCCATGCTGCCCAAATGTTTGTCCAAAGTTCTGATTTGGGCTTACGTCGAGCGTAAGAGGGGAGCATAACGCATAACCATAAGTCTGAAGGTCGACTCAAATTCTAGTTCTCTCCAAGAATTTGTTCAACCAACAATACCCAATCCTTTTCATCGATGTCTAGTGCAGCTTTGATCAACCATTTAACCAGGAGGGCGGCAATCTGGTCTTCAAGATCCATAATTCCTAAGCCTCCTTCCTCTCTTGGCATGCAAACTGATTTCCACACCACTTTTGTGATGAAATAATCTCCCTGTTCTGCTGAAGGTATATGCTTCAGCCCCTAGTCCCTTGACTACTCCGACAAACCGTAGTTGGGAGAAGGACATGATGGCAATTACCAATGCTCCGCCAAACAGTGAGAGTGACATGGTGTTTATCACTCTGTTCATGCGAGGAGCAACGTTCTCTATCAAGATTGTATCTTGTAAATGCGCAGTCTTTGGCAACGATATTTGAACACCCAAGAAACGCTCCGCCTGGTCCGTCGGAACTCTCTTCATGGCCCATGAGACTGCTAGTTCTTGTGTAGATGGAAGGATGAACATAAATTTGTTTGGGTGACGCCTCATCAGCTAGAGCTCCACCTTTGCATTGACGACCCCTCACAGGTAGACCCCTGATTCTTGGGTCGGAATTAGCACCTCTATTTGGAGAACGAATAGACGTGGGGCGAGTGGCAACCTTGCTTGAGAGAACGAGTTAGTTTGAAGGTAGATGAAATTTTTCCATTGACCATTACGGCTGCGGTGGCTTGAGTGTACAAAGCACGGACCCACTTGAGGAAATGTGGGCTGAAGTTGATGTGTCTCAGTGTGACTTCAACAAAGGACCAGCCTACTTTATTGTAGGCTTTCTTTAGGTCCAGAGCTAGTAACACAAAGTTCATGTTATTTTGGTTAATTATCTTGAGAGTTTCGATAGCCGTAATAATATTATCAAAGATGGAATGATCCTTGACAAAGGCCCCTTGTTCTGGACCTACCAACTTGGGTAAGAATAAGGCTAGCCTGATCGCAAGGGTTTTTGCGCGTAGTTTATAGGATACATTTAATAATGTAACTAATGTTTTCGTTTCCATCGACTCTCCAATTTCTTATATCCGACTTTTCTCCTTTTTTTGTACATCAGTGAGATAATGCCTCTAGTCATAGTTGGAGGCAAGGTCTTCCCATCTAGTACCTCATTGAAGATCTCGAGTAATCATGGGGCTACTTCTGACCAGAATGCCAAGTAAAATTCGATTGGCAGTCCATCTTCTCCGGGAGACTTGCCAAACGTGATTTGGTTCTTGACATTTGTGAGTTCCTTTAGGCTGATTGGATTGTCCAATTCTTCTTTCTCGGTCTGGTCCAGAGCCACCTTGTCAACTTCCCAGAAGGGAGCAAATGTAATGAACGTTGGACCAAAACTTAGGGGGGGTCTTCGTGATGTGAGTATATCTTTAGAATATATATGCGTGTGTTTACACATCCCACCTAGGATGTTAGCCAGGGGTGCTATCATCGAGAAGGGATGCGCTAACTCCTTCATTGGGGTGTGTTTATTCTGTGGCAGAATTTTTTGGAATTGTTCTTTAATTACTCTATCTGCTGTAATCATTTTTTTAATTCGGGCTCTTTCAGTCCATTCCTCCACCTTTTTGATCTGAATTTCTTCCCACTAATTCATTTACTCCGCCCATTTCATTAACCAGTAGGTTACTAAAATAGGGTGGCAAATAACTTTCCGTTCAGCCCCCAGGATTAGTTTCATACACTTTTGTTCTTCCTTCTTGTTCTGAAGTGCTTTGATTTTTGAGAGGACGCTTAGGCCCTGTGAGATTACCCTCAGACCTACGTCAAACCTTTGTGATTCAAAATAAAAATAAAAAACCTTTTTGCATTATCCCAATGCACAATTTGTTCTCTCACCCAGTTTTGTATTCCGATACTTTTGAGGACAAATGAATTTAATTAAAAAAAAACAGGACCCCTTTCCGCAGTTGTGGAGTGGTGCAGGGAAGCAAAAATCGGATTTTGCTTTGACATTGGGTCCGAGATTACTTCAATTTTGAAAAGCAAAGCCTAACATGATTAATCCATCAAAAAATAGTCTAGTCTTCTCCTTATTCGTAGGGAATCCTGAGTAAGTTGTGAAGAAAACCAAGTAAAATCATTCTCACTTGGATAAGTCGGTCTATACGGATCAATCAATTCTCTGCTCTCAATAAAGGAAGCCAAAAGAATGGTGTCCATACGGATTGTATCAAATGTGAGAGAGTCTAGTCCAGGGTTCAAAATGGTATTCCAGTCTCCTCTCAGCACCAGGTTGGGGGAGTCTGGTATCATAAATGGCAGCTCAATCATTGACGACGACACGTGCGCACATTGGTGGTTCCCCGCCACCTGTCCGAGGTGGTGTCGCCGGCGGATGGGCAGCTCATCGATGGGTCACGGACCGGTTGAGGGCGGATTACGAAGCTGGGATGGGCGCCTTCGCAGGACGTTTGTCACCACGGACTCAGGCTGCAGGCAGCAGCGGCGAGGGTGTCTCTGGACGTCCGAGCCTTCACATGGCAGGCCGCATGCTCGGTTTATCACGATCAGCGACAAGGAGATCATTGGTCCTCCCGGCCGCAGGGACATCTACGGACATGCAGGAGGGACAGCACCACACATCGGGCGAGGAGGGGTCGCTGATGCGTCGTGGGACGAGACGACACAGCGCCATCACGGAGGTTGAGGCTCGACTCGCAGCAGAGATCGCCGTCGGCCAGGCATCATTGCACGCGATTCAGAGACAGCAAGAGACGATTGTTGCAGAGGAGGCCGAGGACAAGGACGCTGACACAGAGTCCGAGCCGATCGACAGTGTGGTCCGCAGACACAAAGCGGCCGTGGCTGCGGCAACCGCAGCAGCACATGCGGCATACATCAGCGGCGCACAGGGCACAGGTGCTGGAGGTAGTGGAGGGGGCCCGGGAGGAGCGCAAAGTCGACAGTCCACTGGGAGAGGGCGCGCGCGTCCTCCTGCAGGGCGGGGCACGGACCGCTCATCTGGAGGGAGAGGGTGACGTTAGTGCGTTTTTTTTTTTTTTTTTTTTTGCAGAACGTTCTGTTGATAGGATAGTTTCATAGTTATGTTGATGTTGTTGCTCGATGTGTAGCGCCAGGTCCACAGAAACGGATGGTATGATCACATTACTTTGTTGTTAGCTATTCTGTGTTACGGTTCAGATGACGGGTCCGGTTTTTGGCTTCAGACATGTACATACGTATTTCCAGTGGAGTGCTTTTTCACTGCTTTGTTCTTTTCCACGTTCCTCTTCTACTATCGCTTTTGCATGTGAGTCGCTGTTGTTTGGTGAGTGGTTTCTGGTTTGTTGTCGTCAATGTCCCCGATACAGCGGATATTATTGTCGTAATGTTGCAAATCGTGTCTTTGTCTGATGCCACACACATGCATGTCATGGTTGCCCCCATTTTGAATGTGTTGTGAATTTCGTATGCCAAATAGGGATGATATGCTAATGAATGTGTTGTTTCACGAACTTTCACCAGCCTCACGAACGAACACACACATGCATGTTATGGTTGCCCATATTG
>BFEA01000762.1:371053-392855 GCA_003427395.1 Chara braunii | reverse complement strand
TTTTTGGGGTGGGCGGGAGAATCGCCCTAACACAACTCAGACTGCCCATGCAGGCTATCTGAAGGGTCCTCACAGCCATGTAGCGCAGACCCCCCCACCAAAATCAAGGCAGGCATTGAATATGAAATAGAGCTCGGCTGGCCGAATATATACTCAAGATTCGACTTCAGGTCTGTGTTTCAGCAGTTATGGGTTGCTCATGTAGCTAGGGCCTACTGGTCTCTGCACGTGACTCTTAGGGTTTGGCTGCACTACTCACCGAATGTGCAAAACTATAATGAATCTTCTACAGAACATGGAATAATACGTCGCCATATTTTTTATTTTTTTTCTTGTTTTCTTTTTTCTCGTTTTTCTTTTTTCTCAGTTTTCTTTTTTCTCGTTTATCTTTTTTTCTGGTTTTTCTTTTCTTAGGAATACATGCAGTGGCCCTAAGGGCCTGTACTCACCACATGCACAAACGTATTATTCCATGTTCTGCAGAAGATTCATTCTAGTTTTGCACATTTGGTGAGTAGTGCAGCCAAGCCCTAAGAGTCACATGCAGAGACCAGCAGGCCCTAGCTGCGTGAGCAACCCATAACTACTGAAACACAGACCTGAAGTCGAATCTTGAGTATATATTCAGCCAGCTCGAGCTCTACTTCATATTCACTGCCTGCCTTGATTTTGGTGGGGGGGTCTGCGCTACATGGCTGCAAGGACCCTTCAGATAGCTTGCATGGGCCGTCTCAGTCGTGTTCGGGGATTCCCCCGCCCCCCCCCCCAAAAAATGACCTTTCACCTATGGTAGGTGGGGTAGGTCTCGGGGGGGATGTTTTTTTTGCATTTTTGGGGTTCCTTGAACGAGGCCCACCACCTCGTGGTCCTTAACGCGAGCACGTGCACCCTAGGGTCGCGTTCAATTTTTTCGTGTCACGTGGCGCGCAGCGCGTTTGAACGCGATTGAACGCGATCCCGGGGGGTATGAACGCGCGCGTTTGAACGTGAACGCGCGTTTAGCACGTTCAGCCGGTTACACAAAAAAACGATCTGATCATGCTTACGAAAAAGGATCAGCTCATTTTGGCAGACGAAGAAAATATTAAAATAGTGGGAAGAATGACCAATGTCGCTTTTCGATTAGGAAAGGTGCATGCGTTAGGAGACGTCATGGTATTAGACGTAAATACCTACGACGTTCTTTTCGGCCTTCCTGCTCTTGTGGCGTTATGAGCAAACTTGGATTTCGAGCGACGGTCAATCATCCTCCGAAATACAGGAGGGAAGCCCTATGCTGTACCTATGAGGTTGACCTTTCGTACTACCATCAACGCAGTCCCGCGAGTTTCTCCGATGATAGCGGGAACTCTTCGCATGATCACCTGGGAAGATTCCGCAGACGATGGGCTATCATCGAAGGATGCGAAAAGCGGTGACGAAAATGATCCTGAAATTATGAAGCTAGCACGACAGCGCATTTATTACCCGCCGCCCAGAACGATCGCAAGAACGATGCATCTAACCAGTCGAAATATCCAAAGGACCAAAGCAATGATTTTGGGTGAACCCCTCGTACAAATTTCGAGGATGGTCGATTCTTTGGAACCCCCTCAAACCCTGTACAAAGGAATTTTCCCTCTCCTCGCCCAATACAACGATAAGAGAGTTTTTTGCGACATCACGGGCCTACCAGGATCTTTGCTGTCATCCGCAAAAGAAGTGCGACTGTTACGCTTGGGGGCGGAAGCCAGCTCTTTGGAACCCCATGGGCGTTTCGAGGCTGAATCAGATGAGCTCGGAGTTAAGATCGCAACTAAAACCGTACCATGGCAAGATATCTGCGATGGGATCACCTCGGAAGGACACGTGGCCATCCGGGAGGAAGACGCCCAGATGATGGCCACGGTGTTTTCCTGGCGATCGGACCATTCGTTTATCTCTGCGCCACCACCCGATGTGGCGAAACAAGCACGCACGAAGCAGATCGACGTACGGATCTAGGACCAGCTTTTCGAGTTACATGTTCCACAGTACGTACCCGATGAGATTCATCGTTTGATTGCGGACATTCTGACGGAATATCAGGGAGCGATTAGCGTAACGGACACTGACACCGGATTGTCGATGGTTATTCAACATGAAATTCAGACGGGAAATCATTCCCCCATCCACTGCAAGCCCTACCGATACTCCCTGATAGAACGGAAAAAGGCTCTCGAACGAATTCGAGAATTCGAAGCAAGCGTGTGGATGGAACCCGCCACCGAACCATAGTCATTTCCAGTAGTGTTAGTACCGAAGAAGAACGGATCAATCCGCATATGCATCGATTATCGCAAACTGAATAAAATCATGATTAAAGATGTGTATCCCTCCCCCGGATTGATGATTTGCTGGATGCGATTGGATGTGTTAATTATTTTAGTAAGTTTGATATTCGGCATGACTTCCATCACATTCTGGTTAAGGAGGAAAATCGGCCGAAGACGGCCTTTGTACGGTTTGAAGGCACGTGGCAGTGGGTTCGGTGTCCGATGGGAATTTGTAACGCGCCTGCCACGTTTCAGCGAGCAATGGACGTGACGTTCCAAAGCTTCGTCAACAAGACACGGCTGACACAGGGAATGATTAACTTCTGCGTGATCGTACATATGGACGATATTCTTATCTACTCGGAGACCTATCACGGACATGCACAACACATCGAGTGGACATTGGGAGCACTAAGAGACGCTGGATTCAAGATTGCACTCGAGAAGAGCGAATTTTTCCTCTCGGAAATTTCGTTCTTGGGCTACGAAATGACACGTGGAGGGCTGCGACCGGATTCCAAAAAAGTTGCGGCTGTGAAAGAAGCCCCTGTTCCCACGTCGCTGACGCAGGTTCGAGCCTTCTTAGGCCTGGCGTCGTACTACCGCCATTTTATCAAAGGATTTGCGGCGATTGCTCGGCCTCTCACGAACCTGCTTCGGAAGGACCAGCCTCTGCAGTGAGACTCTGAGTGTGGACAAGCCTTTGATGCACTTAAAGAGGCCCTGGTCACTGCACCTGTTTTAATCCGACCGGACCCTGCCAAGCAATTTATTCTTATAACGGACTGGCAACCGGAACCGATCTCCTCCATTTTGGCACAGAAGGGGAACGATGGTCGCGAACACGTCATAGAGTACGCGTCACAAACAGTGTCAGACGAACGAGGAATGATTCAGCACCTCAAGGCGAATGTTATGCAGTAGTCTAGGGAATTCAACACTTCCATCCGTATCTCTACGGACATAAGTTCCGCCTCGAGACGGATCATGAGCCTCTGCTGGCTTTGAAGAAGCTCACCAATTACACGGGCATGATTGGACGATGGGCGGTACGTCTACAGGAGTACAACTTTGACATCATCCATCGGAAGACAGAAAGACACGGGAACGCGGACGGACTCACGTCTGCATCGGCCTGCTAAAGTACCCAAAGGTGAGGAAATCACTCCGTGGAAGGAGTCAGAACCAGCGAACGGGCCTAAGTACGGACAAGTGGCAGTTCTCCCACGTGGCAAGAAGCGGACCGGTGGCAATGGGTGACGGAGGTAATCCTGTAACACCTCTTTCTCCCCTCTCCTCTTCATCTCTTCTCTCCCTGCCTAATAAATTTTGCTATTTTTGCGAAGCCATTTCTCGCGTATATTTGGTCTCCATGCGTCCTAACAGGGAAGGCTATGCAGAATGGATAGTGTGTTGCACGAGCCCGTGGCTTGTGCATCCAATACAGAAATGACAGTAAGTTGTGGCTATGCCCCTTGTGTCGGGTTGACAAGATCCCGACCGAGGCTCGCTTTTTGGACGCCACGTCAGAAGGATTGGAGAAAACCCAGAAGTTTAGAAGGGCAGAAGTATGGACCGATATCGCTCTGATTGCTACCTTAGTGGATAACCCCCTCCAGGATTTCACCAAGGAAGATTGGAGGAGGGCTAATGAAAGGGCTCGGGATTATCGATGGGTTGAGGGTAGGTTAGAGAAGCAGAAGACGGACGGCAGTGGGATTTGGATGGTTGTGCCGCACCCGTTCATGAGGTACGACTAGGTGAAGACAGCACACGAGGAAACGGCAGCCCATTTTGCCGTATGGATTACGGAGTCGGCAATCGACAAAAACAAATGGTATTGGTCCAATATTCAGGACGATGTGAAGTTCATCGTCGCAAACTACCAAGTCTGCGCCGCTGACAAGACGCCGATCTAGCCGCCACGATCGATAGTACCAACGATAGTTGAGCGGTCGTTTGAGAGGGTGAGTATGGATACAACCGATATCGTGGTACCTCCTAGTCCTAATAGTTGTGAATATTCAGTCCTATTGGTATTTGTCGACCATTTTTTGAAATGGATCGAGGCCTATCCGTGTCGCACGCGACAAGCCGTAGAAATCGCGCGGTATGTTAACCGTTTTCTCGGGATGCATTAGGATACGAAAGAAATCCTGACCGATAATGGGGCAGAATTTAGAAGGGAAGTATTAAGGAACCTGGTCATACACGGTGTCGCGGTGCAGAATACCGCACCTCACATGTCACAATCCAATGGGCTGGTAGAAAACATGAATAGGGTGATAAAGACAGCACTGCGACGAAACATCGTGGCACGGGACCCCAGGCCCTGGCCCGATATCGTAGATCACATATTGGCGGTCCATCGCGGAATGCCCCACGAATCGACGGGCCTGAGCCCTTTTCAGCTGAGGACCAATAGCGTCGCTTGCGTTTCGATACCGAGCCTCCCCGATGAATCCACGCTAAACCGTCGGCCCATAAGGGCCACGGTTCAGGACAAGGCCAAGCGGCACTTAGAGCTAATGGAACGGTCCCTCCCAAGGTCAGCCCGAAAACGCCAGAAAATGACCGAGTTGGCCCACGGTCAGCAGGTCCGAAGCTGCGAGGCCCAGAACGGGAACACAGGTCCACGGCCCCAGTACAAATTGGGGGACATCGTGCAGGTACGGAAATGTGCTCGTCAGGGTAAGCTAGCGCCACGATTCTTCAGGCGATTCCGCATGATTGAGCTCGGACCGAACGGCGTGAACACTGTACGGCTTGCGCCTGAGGTCTCCGACAGCCGATTGACTCGTCCGATCATCCGCCACGTGTCCTATCTCAGGCTACGTCCCCTTCCTTCTTCCCCATCTTCGCCTCCACCTGACTTCTCCTTCGCTACAGAAGAGGACGACGACTTCTTATCACCTATATGTCCTTCTTCATCTCGTTCTTTCCCAGATACCCCGTCCCCGTCACTATCACCATGAGCTTTTTCACGGAGCGAGCCCTCGGCGACCATCTCTTAAGGCCACGGTGTTACATCTTTGCGATCCGACAGGTCCATCATCCGCGGCTTAGCCCGTGTCTTTGGCGACTCGCGCAATTCTTCTGTACTGAGGGAGTGTACGCAACAGCTGAGTTTCGATTTGCAGGCAGTCCCCGAGCGGTTGTTTTGGCGGAGGCGGTAGCGGTTCATCGACGATCAGCCCCCAGAATCAGCCACGTGTCTACGATTGTCGCCTTCAGTAGCGACATCAGCACCATCAGGCGGTTGCGGCATACGGCTATCAAGACGACGCTTCGGCTGCGGGCGCAGCAGTTGGCGTCAGAGTGGAATCGTTGGCTCACGCCCCACGGGGATAATCTTTTCCCCACGGACGACATCGACCTCGACGGGATCCGAGCTTTCCAGCACGAGCCGGCGGTGCTGCTCCCTGAACTTATCCCCTTCCAACATCCCCAATGAACCCGTCCCCAATCTCTACCTTCGACCTCCCTTCCTTCTTTCCCACCTTCTGGCAATCCGGAGTTCATCCGCATTTCTCCTTTTGTCTGGAATCACTCGCTGTCCCCCTCCTTGATGCCCAGTAGTGGAGGAGTTGGCGAGAGCATTTCGTTGATTTGTTGGTGTGTCTGGTCGGGGTGAAGATCACGTGGATGCGGCACGGGGATCACCACCAGTGGGCTGAGTACCTTGAGTTGCTTATCATCCAGGCGTGGAAACGGGAGTGGAGGGCGATCTACTCGGATTCCTTTTCGGATCGGTGCGGCCCGACCATCGCCAATTGATCGTGCAAGAGCTAACGGTCCTCCTCGCGCAGCTGGCCGACGATCTCCGACTTGAGATTGTCTCACAGAGCGACAACAGCCTAGTCCCGCACGTTCTCACGCTGACTTTGGCGCCATATCTTCAGCGGTCAGCGTGCTTGGAGGAACCGGGAAGTGGTCGCAACCCACCGTCACAGCGCGATTATCTGAGCCCATACGAAATAGTGGATCTCGCCTTCTTTCAAGATCGAACGGCTTCCGAGAACGAGGAGGTAGAGATTGAAGCGGAAGAGGAAAGCTCGGAAGAAGAAGAAGCTGAAGAGGAGGACGCAAAGGAAGAAACTCCCGAGGAGGGGAGTTACAGCGAGCACAACAAAGGGGAGCAAAGTGAGGAGGAGGAGGAGGAAGAAGAACAAGACGATCAGGAGGAGCTAGAAGAGTCAGAATGGGAAGGATTTGAGGAGGAGGTGCGCGCGGAGGAGCTCGACCGAACGAAGCGGAACAGGCGGAAGACCCCGAGGCGGCGCGCAAGAGAGGGGGGATCGTGGCCGGAAAGCGACAGCTGGAATTAGCTAGTGGAGCAGGTCCGCCGACCCTCGACGATCCTGGGCGAGATCCGGAGTCGCCCAAGCCTTAACATGGGGACCCAGCTGCCGAGACTTCGGCCACACCGGCAAGGCGGCGACGAAGCCGATCCCCCTCCCCCTCCACCACCGACCGTCCACCAATTCGTCCACGGACCGATGTGGGGCATCGGGCTTCGTCCCCGGTCATTATCCCGCTGTCCCCTTGACCACCTCTCTTTCCGCCAGATTACCACTCACGTCACCTTCCCTAGCAATCCCTTCCTCATCGATACCTTATGCTTTTTCTACGCTACCCGCCTCTTCTGCCTCCATGTCCTTCTCCTTAGCGCCACATGGCGAGGCCACAATATGATCGAGGTATACTGCATGATCACGGGGACTATCCCCTCTTGTGAGAACCACAATCACTTCCACGTGGCGCTCTTCCAAACCTTTACCACTCTCTACCCCGATTACCTTGCATCCCTCCCTCACACTGGCAACCAATTCCCCCGCTTTCACCGGATCGTTCGTTATCAGGAACTCCCGGTGACGGTGGCTGGAATGGAAAGCTTCCTTCCCCCGCTACCAATCAACCCTCCCCCTCGCCATCCCTCCATGTACCATCTCCCTTTTCCCCTCCCTGGCGCTCGCTGATGTATGATTGATGGACACGCGTCATGGCAATGGCACGTGTAATCCCCTCCTTGGATTGTCAATGGCCCTTCTTGAGGAATTTGTAGTACAGATACGATGGATGACGTCCACACTCATTCCAACGGTAAGTGGCATAGAGAGAAAAGCTCCGCGTGTCGGTCGATTAGAGAAACCGACACGTGTCAACAAGCAAGCAGGAGCTTGCTAATACTGAAACCCCCTGGGCGTCACATATGTGACGAACCACTTTCTATGGTGCGCGATTTTCTGCGCGGTTGCAATGAGGCGTCCTAAGCTGGGAAGGTTGGGTCAATTACGGGAGATCGGGATCAGCGGAAAATTGCATCAGTGCCCTTGTTTCTTCGTCTTTTTCATCGTCTCTTTTTCGGATGGTTGGGCTCAGGGTCGGGTGAGTTCAAGGACGATCGATTGGTTGTCGGGCTGTGTGAATGGCGCGTTGTCATGCGCGCACATAATAAATGTTGACGTCTCTTCTTTGTTTCGGTTTCGGACCTTTTAGGTGCGGACATGTCGCGGGAATTCTGCTTCGTCCTTTTTGAATTTTCCTTTCTGAATTCCTTTTCAGATTTTGTCGAGCCTATACGGCTCTCGGAATTTCGGACTTTCTTTCCTAAACTTGTGCTTTTCACTTTTCTCGCATTAGTTAGGAATTTAGGAATTTTTGTAATTAGGATTTTATTTTGCCGCGCGGCGTTTTTTGCTTACGCGCTTCTTTATGCGACCGCAACGGAACTCTGATTAGTCGGCGCCTCTAATCGTGTGTGTAATTGTAATTTTAGGCAGGCGTCATTACGACCATTGTAACTGTATCTTTTTCTTCTTGAGCTTCGCCTTTCCCGCCCTTCTTCTCCTTCTTTTCACTGAGTTTTGGTAGTCGCGCTCTGCATGATCGGATCGATGCGTGGAGAGTGGCTACGTCCCCCACGCCGCGATTGGGCCATGCAGAACGTAGGCGTCCCTTCTCTAATCTTTTTTCTAAGTCTCTGTAATTCCGTGTTCTTCGCGCTTGCATGCACGCTATAAATTCCGGCTGCGCTATTAACCAGCTGTTGGAAGCTCGGGGTTGCGCGATCAAGAGACGGTCGGCATACGAGCGAAGTAAGAGGTCAGTAGAGCAGGAGTCGGGCGACCCGACGAGCTGGTGCTAAACGCGCGGCGTTAACGGGGGTCATGACGGACTGTGGGCGCGGGAGAACCCGATGGGTGCGGGAGGACTAAGCGGGGTGACGACTTCGTGGGTTGGTGCGCGACGACGGACTGTCCGCATCGGAGAGAGAGAAATAGAGGAAGAGAGGAAGAGGGAGATGAGGTTGATGGACGCGGATTTGTTGTTTCTTTTATTTTTTCTCCCTCATGTCTCGTGTATATAAATTTTGATTTCGGCTCCGGGTGATTTGCCCATTCTGTTTTTCGGAATCTGGACTTGGTTTTCCCCCACACTTGTCCTTGCGATTTCCCATCTCGGATATGGTGTTGCTGAATGAATGGATGAATGGATGTTATGTCTGTTTGCTGATTCTCGTACCCGATTCTTGCTTTGTTTCTTGTCTTGATGTACTCGTATGAAGGGTAGGAATTTTGCATAGTCATCAATGTTGTTTCCATTTTTGTTTATGTTTTGATTGAACTGTTGTGATTGTTGCATTATGCATGCTCGAAAATTACGGAGTGATTAGACGATCGAATGCCCATTGCCCCGCAAACACCGTGCGAACACGGGTGTAAACACGACCTGATCTGCGCATTTACACGTGTCCCCGTGCGTCAATTTGACAATTTCAAAAAGGATCATTGATTGAAGGAATACTGCTTGAGTGGATACGGCCATTTGAGGTCTGCGACGAACCAATCATCCCGTGTGAACACGAGTAAGCGCGGCTCGATTCGCGAAGCCAGCACGTGCGCGCACGAGGTGATCGCAATCGGCACAGACCCGCCCTTAGGCGTCTCGCAGCTCTGCGATGACATAATGACACACTCCGAGAGCTCAGAGTCGTTGTTGTACGACCCGGACTATTTTACCCCTTGGATAGAGGAAAGCCTCCGACAGAGATACCCTTGTCTAACAGAGAATCGATTGTGTCCTTGGGAGTTTCATTGCGCCACCACCAGCGACCCCCAGTGCTCTGATTTCCCCACTTCAGACCACACCCACTACTTTATCTCCCCCGGCTTCGTCGTTATCTCCACTAACTTCCCTCCCTTCCGTCTTCTTCTCCCGTATCACCAACTCAGGGTCATCTCGTGGAAAGTCATAGCCCGTTACTGGCCCAGCACGCCCTGTGGAAATTGCCGACAACGCGGCAACCAGAGAACCCTGGGACCGCGAGGGCCCAACCAGAACGTACGACGACCGGCACCACGTGGCAACTTCCGACGGCCTGACTCATCGGAACCCCACCCATCCCAGAGGGACCTTCCAGCGAACCGCCGTCCTCAAAACCGATGGATCGCGGGGCCTTGAATGGCCCGCGCATGCCATTTGCCTTATGACCGGAAGTGGTCCGCCCTCTCCGCCAAATTGCACTCGTGCCCCCGAAAAACTCTGCCACAGTAGATCTCAGTTCTGACCTGGGACTCCACCCCCACTTTTCCAAAAATCCTTGGCACACCCCTTGTCTCACTTCCAGGCCCACACTCTACTTCGATCAGGAAGTCATGCTGGGCGTGAGGTTGGACGTCACAACACAGGAACCCTACAAGCACCGGCCATAGATCAACTGTTCCTATTTCTAGGGGTGCTCTGTAAGGTCCTAGTTTTTTCAGACAGACATCGGCCATAGAGCATACTAAGCCTCACTCTCGTCAAGTGTTCCATTTCAATGGCAAGCTGTCCTAAGGGGGATCCCACATCCTAGCCCCTCCCGTGCCAAGTGGTTGACCGCCCCAGATCTGCAACTAGCAACGTGCCCCCTTCTAGTCTCTACTCTTAGCCCCTGAGGCCTACCAACACGGACCACAGACTATACTAAGGCTCACTCTCATCACCTGTTCCTAATTCTATGGGCGGGGTGTAAGTCTCTCGGTGCTGCGTTTCTTGCACTTTTTTTTTTTTTTTTTTTTTTTTTTTTGAGTCCAGGGTGTTGTAGAGGTCAGTTACTAGGCACACATTTGATTGTCGGGCGTGGTCAGCTGTGGGTGCTCTGAGGCAGCGGGGCCACCACCCCTTCCATCCTTGCGTCAATATTCCTAGCGCATCCCCGATCCCTACTATCCTACCTAAGTGTGACCAGCACTCAGTACCATTACCCTACCAATGGGCAGGTAACTTGGACCGAACAGTAGTGACTGGCACCAGGGCTAGCGACCCAGCCCTGGTTGAAGCATGGTCGAACGGACCTCGTATTTCGCTCGCTGTTGTGCAATTATCTCATTGGGTGGAGCCCTCCTTCAGTCACGCAGTATATGAAGGGCCCGGTGCCCAAGGCTGATATTACGAATATGAAAATTTGAGGTCGGGGTCCTCACAGTCTACCCGGAATGGCCAAACCAAAACACTCTTGCTAAGAACCGGTCTCAACGTCCCTTATGAGGAGACCCTCAAATCTGGTATTGAAAACAATAGTCCGCCCTACTCCCACTCGCACCCTTTTCCATCCCGCAGAAAAAGTAACACTACCTCTTCATCCATTTACCGGACGCCAGATAAATTTGTTAAAACTAGTAGTGTTAAATCTATAATCCATACCAAGAGCTTGGAACCAGGGCTGTTACAGGGGAAGGAAAGGGAGCCGGGAAATCTGACAAAGGGCGCATAGGGACCGAAGCATCAATGGAAGTTCAGTCCTCAAAAACCAGTTTATAATCTTTTTTCAATCCATCGTCATCTTCATTCTCAGCCCCATTCCACGTGACACAGCCAATTCTCTATCTCTGGTTTTCGCCCAGCCATTTACGGCTAAATTTACGAAAATGCATTTGTATTTCTGCTTTATCTGACAGGAATTGAACCTTTTTCTTTATACGTTCCCAGTTGGATAAGATATCCATTTGAACTTGTTGTTTAATAGTTTCTGTGAATTCTGGACCATCAAGCCTAGCCCCTTCCTATTCATACGTGCACCTCCTCACCCATATAGCCCATATCACCGCTCTCCTTCCCATGCGGAAAAGATTTTCCATAAACTCCTCATTTTCTCCCACCAATTCTGAGTCTGACTCCAGGTCTCCAAATGAATAACTTTCCAACTCCATGGCCAAGGAATCTGTGGGACTAACTGTGACCAAATTCGATCCCACCACCTTCAAAGCCATACTGATCTCGGACATTGCATAAAAATGTGTTCTATTGTTTCAGCATAGATTCTACTTAGGAAAGCTGTTTTACATAATTTACACCATCTTTCTGCCAGTCCTTTTTGTTCTAGCGAGGATCTGTCAATCAGCCAATCATTAACTGGTAGGCACCTATGTTCAATTTGTCATTGAAGAGATACTATTTTGGCTGGTTTTTCCTTGACTGATTTAAACCACCTGACAGACCTTAGTTCATCTTTACTAATATTAAGTTATTTCATCCATCTGCTGGAAACCTTCTCTTTAATATTGATTTTAGGACGAAACATTCGATAAGCTGATTTAACTTTGAGTGAATGCATGTTCATTTTGAATGATTTTCTATGTCTTCCTGTTTTTATATCCAAGTTCCACACCCAGTTAGTCGGGTCAAGAGGAAGTTCCGAAATAGGGCATTGTGGCTTGAAGGCTACCCAAGAGTCTTTATTTCTAATTACCCTTATTCTGAAAATCTGTTGTGCCTGAACCGAACAAGTTTCCTCTTGCCTATTTGGGATTACTGCATTTGTAGATGACGAAGAGAATATTTGCAGAAAAAAATTTTCATTTTGATCTTTATCCAGAATTAAGCCAATGAGCTCAGATTGATCCTTGAAGGCTACCCAATCATTTATTACTAATTTAGGGTCTTTCCTGAGAATTTTAAACCATTCAAGCGGGATGAGTTCAATAACCTTCTCAAGTGCTTCCAAAGAATGATGACAATACCTTAGTCTTGTCCTCAGTTTGGTTGGATCAATCCAGTCATTAATATCCTTGTCCCATATATCCCTCACCCTCATAATACCATTCCTAATCCAACCTCTCCAAGGCGAATGCATACAATGAAGAACATATCCTTGGGAATCACGAATCCACCTGTTATAAAAAAGGGGTTGTTGACACACCTCCTCCCACCTTTCTGATGATAATTTGTCCGTTAGAGGAAGTTGTCTCCAAGTTTTCAACATGGAGACCCAAAAAGGATCATTTTTTAAATCAAGTCTGACAGTCTTTCTACTTGAGGTCACTAAAGTTGTTATAGGCTTAGAATTTTCCCTAGGAATAGTCCAAGAGCAATTTTCCAACCAAGTCAAGGGGTCAATTCCTTCAGGAGCTGGAGGAGCAAACCTCCTGATCTGCTCTAAGGCCAAAGGTGTCCATGGTGTCTGAGGAATGAATAAAGGACGTTGAAGCCATTGGATTGAAAGAGCCTTGGCTTAGGTCAGAGGGTCCAGAATTCCCAAACCTCCCATTACTTTTGGTTGGATAATGGACTGTCATGCTACTCTGTTGATAACATTACTATGTTCATGATTACCTCTCCATAGAAAAGCAGTTAGTTGCCGCTTGAGAGATTTAAGAGGGCGTTTATCCAAGGACCATATTCCTGATTTGTACCATATAGATGCTAGGATCACATTGTTAATGATCATTGTTCTTCCAAAAATAGATGTATGTTTTTTCTTCCACATTTCCATTTTAGACTGAGCAGGTTGGGATATCCATTCATTATGATTTCTTGGCTTGCCTTCAGCAGAGAGGAAAATCCCTAATAACCTAATTGGGGTATCCAGAGACAACCATTTTATCCTTGGCCTTTCAGGAGGTCGCCCACCTTGATGATGTATCCACCAGCCGGTAGTCTTACTACCCAAATTGACTTTCATATCTGAGAGACGATACAATTTTTCCATCCTATTTTGAATATCTACCATATTCTCATGAGTAGCATCAACCATAAGAGATAGGTCATCAACAAAAAGAGAGGATACTGGAATTGCCTCTTCTGGTATGCTAGTAACATGTATTCTCTTAATATCTTTATGATGTCGCAAATTTGCCGCCAATGCCTCCATAATTATGACAAAAAGGAAAGGAGTCAATGGATCCCCCTGTCTTACTGATCTTTCTAGTGGAATGAGGGATGTTACATTGTTATTGACCATGACCCTTGTTGTTGCATTCTGATGCAAGATTCTCACCCATCTTCTAAAATTAGGACCAAAATTCATCTTCTCTAGAAATTTATCCAAAAAAAAACAGTCAACATGATCATATGCTTTCTCAAAATCAATGAAAATAAAAGCTGCATTATGCTTGGATTGACGAGAGATTTTAAGAAGTTCATTTACTAAAAGGATATTATCCTGAATGTTCCTTCCTGTTATAAATCCTGTCTGAGATGGGTGACTGATTTCTGGAATTATTGTAGACAACCGGTTTGCCAGTGCTTTTGCTATGAATTTATATACTACCGTAAGAAGGGTTATTGGTCTGTAATTTCTTATATTTCTCTTATCCCCTTTCTTATATAGTAGAGTAACTACCCCTTGTCCTACAAATTCTCCCATTACACCAGATTCCCATACAGCACTGTAGTATTCCATAAGATCTTCTGACATAAAACCCCATGTTGATTCCCAAAATTCTTTTGGGAACCCATCTATACCTGGGGATTTGTCTTCTTCAATCAACAAGAGTGTCTTCCAAACTTCTTCTTTTGCTAGAGGCCTATCCATGAATTATTTTTGTTTATCAGATAGCGACTTGTTCAATGAACAAAGAAATTCTGCTATCTCTAGGGTGCGCTGATCCCTAGGGACATGATTATTGTATGATTTGAAAAGAGATTTAAAAAAGTCTCTGGCTATTTTAGAACAGGCGGCAGTCGAGATGACCAAGTCCTCATTGGAATCTTCTGGGTCTTCTAAAGCATCAATGATAGTTTTACCTGTTCTGGCCCTAGCCATGACAAAAAAACGTGCATCCATAGAGCCTTTCATATTCTGTATTTTGAGTTTACCCCTAATTCTTAGTCCTTGTCATCTATACTCTATTTGAGTTAAAAGTTGGGACTCTAGACTTTGGAGTTCCTCAGATATATCGTCTAAGACTACTTGATCTACAACCTTTTCCTCCTTGTTTTGTAGATTCATAATTTTATTTTGTAAGTCAGTTTCCTTCGCGTGTTTTCGTTTAGCTAATAACTTTAGATATTCATTGCATTTACGGCCTAAAAACGTCAGGCCGTTATTGAACCATTTAATGTCATCCCTAAGGCGAGCTCTCTGCTCTCTCCAAAAATTCCAAACATCTCGAAGATAGTCAACAAAGCAGTCCATCTTGAGATGAGAGGTATTCGGATGATAAAATCTTTTACCTTGATCAGACTTTTTCCTAAAAGATAGTATTGCTACACACATGGCGTGATCCAGACCTGGGTAAGGACTTTTAGGAAACATTTCTGCCATTTGGAGTGAACCTTGCAACTCTTCAGCCATCATGATGAGGTCTTTATGAGATTTGGAATTATGATTAGCAGAACCCTTCCTAAAGCATGAGAAGGATTTGGTTGATGGATTTAACCTCCTATAGGAATCAAAGAGATTGAGAGAGTGACATAAGTCTGCTATAATCTTTTCATCCATTGTCATGTAAGCCGGACATGGATAGGGAGGACGCCACCTATCCAAAAGATGATCTGGAGCAGCATTAAAGTCCCCAGCTATGATTAGGGGAATACCAACAGGCAGGCGTGGAATGATGTTACCAAAAAAGGATTGTCTTTCCCCTACCTCATTTGGCCCATATACACAAAGAATCCCTACAATCTCTAATTCAAGCATGACTAGCACGTAAACCCACCTCCTTTGTTCCTGATCAGCCACCGAGTAGGCAACCTCTGCTTTGGAATGGGGAGGAATCCATATGGCCACCCCCGAACTCCCTGGGTTAGTAGCATGAGCTCTATACGCTTGATGAGGCCATATTTGTTTGTGAAGGTAGTTGTGCATATCAGAATCCATCAAATGCGTTTCCTGGATGCATATCACATCTGGCCACTCTTTACCATTAATGCCTTTTAGTTGGTCATAAATTGCTTGTCTTTTACTTAGTTTAGCAGACGCTAGACCATTCACATTTAACAATCTGAGATCTAGGTCTGCCTGACGCTTAAGCAGTTTCCATTCTTTATCTTTATTATATAAGGCATCAATAATTCTAATCCCTTCCATCAAAAGCACAGTAAAAAAGGGGAAAAAACTGAAAATAGAGCAATAGTATGTGGGAGTACCCTACTGGGATACCCTTCTATATATTTTCCCATTGCCCTGAGTCTAATGCCCCTCCCTTTTCTATAATGCCACGCTTTAATATTCTTGCACGGATGATCCCCACATCCTCCTCTGACCAAAAAAGGCCAGCTTTGATTTTGAGGATCTGAATCTCTTTCAGAGCTCCCTGTCCAAACCATCTTAATTCCTCTTGTCTCACTTCTTCATACTTGATGTAAACATCTCTCTCTGCTACCTTTTGCTCTTCCGTTGTTAGAGACAGGATAGCAACGGCCCCTGGAGGGAGGTTTTCCTTTATGAATTTCAATATTTCCATTTTAGTCCATGATTCCCCCGCTATTCCCCCAGTCAATGACACTAGGGATAGGAATTGGGGTTTAGTACCCTGCACTGTAATTTCTCCATATACCGCATCCTGTGGCTCTGATAGACCAACCTGCCAATTCCCCCCTTTACATCTAACAGGTAGAATGAGCACACCTGTTTTGGTAGGAGGTATGTCCCCTTGACCTTGAGCCATCCTTTGTCTGAGTTTTTGCCTTTTGCTGGTGACAATGAGGTCCATTGATCGTGAATCCACTATTTCCTTTCCACTTGGTTCCTCCTTCTTCTACAATACAGGCTTATCCTTAGCAGGTATCTGAGTGGTTTGTCTTACAGCTTGGCCTGTCAATAGCAAAAATTTTCTCTCTCCTGTGATTTCAGATACAATTTACTTTATTCCATGGACAGCGTTTGTACTTTCCTTAGTATCTGGCTTAGGAGGGTTATCCTCACAGACCTGAGACAGCAACATGGGAGGACTAAGTTCATCACCAAACACTACCCCACCAAATCCTGACGATTCCCCACTATCACTATCCTTGTCTTGGATGGTTTGGTTTACATTTGGTACCATTACCTCCTCAGACTGATCACTGCTGACAGAAGTGAAGTTTATTCCAGAAAATGTGGCAGTTGCTTTCTGGTCTGTTGTTGCAACCAAATCATCTGATGGCTGGGAAGCACTCTGTCGTGATTTCAGGTGGGAGGTCTATGTTTCTTTGTTTTGTTTTTTTGCCTTCTCTCTCACCCCAGAGATTCATAATGAATCTGTCTGGCAGCTGTCACTTAGTGTCACACTGGATCGCCCACACTCCAATCCGACTGTTAATGGGACCATGCTCCAGTCCTTGCATGGGCTGATAGTCTAGGTTTTTTTATTTTTTTATTTTTTTTTTTATTTTAATGGGCTACCAATGATACTTTTTTCTCTCCCCTCCTCTTCCTCATATCTTTCTGCTTTCCTTTCTGCAACCCCCCCCCCTTCCTTTTTTTTTTTTTTTTTTTTTAATGGGCTACCAATGATACTTGTTTTTTTTTTTTTTTTATTGAACAAAGCTCCATCTATTGGTGGGGAGCAACACCTACTGGAAACTGGGTCCAGCGTCCCATAGATACAACCATATATCACAAATTGGCACAAACTGGGAACCGGGCCCAGCGTCCCATAACGAGTATGTTCAGAAAACTTCATCAGAAAAATTCTACTAGAAAGTCTAAATGGCATTTGGAACATGAGATACCGGGGCCAAGCTACTTCAGACATGTCTATGACAACATCATGATTAAGAAAAATTCGAAACGACTCAGAAAAAACCCCACAAGCCACTTCACCTCCCTCCGGCAAGACTGACTGCAGCGGAGCCACCATCTCTGCTGCTGCTATGCCATACTCCCATCCTACCAGCTAGCCCCCTCACTGGTAGGMCGCGTGATAACCCACCATCTTCTCCAACTCACCTTATTTTCTTTTTGAAGAAACTGAGAACTCTTACCGTCGTTCCAGAGGCAAGAGAACAGGCCACAGAGGTCCTAAGATTGCTCCAAAAAAAATGAAATCCCGCACAAACCCTTCGAACGTTTTCCAAAACTGTCAAGCTCTCTGCCGATCTCTTCTAGGTCTCACACCCCCACTTCTGCTGGGTTACAAGGCAACGCAGCTCACCCCAGCTCCGACCAGCATCGTCCTCAAGACTTCCCCAGATCTCTCTACCAGACCTCACGCTCCTGCATCGCAGGTTACAGGGCAACACCCCAGCACCGGTCAGCATCGTTCTGGCATCGAACAACCACAGATTACTGAGTATAACAGCATTGGAGCCCCCTCGGAAGAGTTGGCAGGGACCCCAAAATCTTAAAAAACATTCCTAGGACCGCTAAGCACATTCAAAATTTTTTTAGGGTATTTATACGGATGGGGGGGGCAAGACTAAACCTACCTACTATCCGAAATTCCCCCTTCCAACTGATGGAGCGTCGGGCCAGGCTTTCAGTCTCGTACCAGGACTCACTTGATCTCATACCCCCTTCTGCTAGGGTAACAGGGCACCACAACCCTCCTCAGTACCGCGTGCCAAGCTCGCTGAACCTTATGTATATGAAACCATCAGCCTGAGGGCAACAGTAATGTAGCATCTGGTGGCACCGTAATGTTGTGGTCAGAAATGGCGAGCCTCCTTCAGTTCAGCAAGTACTCCATAGAGTGAAGACAGACCTTCGGCACATCATCTGCTTGGATTGAGGCAAAAAGAAGTTGCGGGCGGTCACATGGTTCCGCCTTCATCAGGCCAGCCGCCCCTCCTTGGTATTCATTGATGCTTGCACCAGAGATTTTCAATTCGGTTCTTTCTTGCAGTACATCAACGACGGTTTTTTTTTTTTTTTTTTTTTTAATGGGAACAAGGCTCCAATCTATTTGTGGGGAGCAGCACGTGCTGGGAACCGGGCCCAGCGTCCCATATGAAAATTTACAGGGAATTTTGAAAATTTGAGATACCGAGGCCATTACCCGGCTTTTGGCTTAAGAAAATTGGAGTTACTTAGAAAATCTCTACAAAAAGCGTCAGAAATAGGCGAAAATCAGAAAATGACTTAGAACCCCCTATCCATTCTCTTTTACCCCACTCCGACAAGACTTACTGCAGCAGAGCCACCATCTCCGCTGCTGCTGTGCCCTATTTCCATCCTACGAGCTAGCCCCCTCACTAGTAGGACGCTTGATATCCTACCATCTAGTTCTCCCACACACCTCTTTTTTCGAAAACTATCAGAAAAAACTGCCTATGGTCTACCCAACCACAGTCCAATCCTGGAAACATAAGATCCTAACTGAAACCTCCCACTATTTACACCTCCCTTTCAACAAGCGAAAAGACGTTAGGTCCAAGTGTTTAGTCCTCGTACCAGAACTCGATTGATCTCATACCCCCCTATGCTAGGGTTACAGAGCAGCACAAACTTTCCCAATATCGGCCAGCCTGATTCGGACGGCAAAGAGTGCCTTCCTCCCTCAACACTCCCGAATAGCCACACGCCCCTATGTTACAGGGAAAAAAAACCGGCATCAGCTACGTCGGACAACCTGGTTATGCCTTCCTCCCTCGACATAACTCCCCAGACCTCTTGCTCCCACAGGTCACAGAGCAAAAGCTCCAGCACCGGCCTGTGTCGTCCCAACATTGTCCTTCTGACCTACTGACTTAGACAAACGTCCCTTCCCCTGTTGAACCCCCCTTACTACCTCCCATCTTTCAGTTCTAAGTTCTAACCTTCTCCTTCCCCACCTGACGTTCTATCCACAATCTCCTTCGGCTGAGAAACCCCTTAGACAATTACCAAAAATGAGCGACCATCTTTTTTTTTTTTTGAAACCCATCAGAAAATTCCATACCAGCGCCCACTATTCCCACATGGAGAGCAAGAGAGGGAAAAGCACAACCCTCTCTCCCCATGGAGACTTCAGCGTCTATTGGGGTCTCAGATACTTATAAAAGGGGTCACAAGAGCCAAAGAGATTACTCCCTTCCTCCCAAAAAACAACCCCCTGTTTATTTACTGCCTCCGCATTAGGCGTCCCCTCACCTCCCCGCCCCAGTTCAAACAGCCCCCAAAATACCCCTCCAGCTCCCTTAGTATCACATACAATACCCCCTAGAGTATGCCCCGCAGAGCAGAAGATCCCCCTACCTTCCTGCCCCACCCCCTCCAAGAGGAACAACCCTCTCAACTCTCACCCTGTTGACGTCAGCACCCCTTGTCCTCTCTCACCAACCGCCATAGCTGATCCCGAAAACCAACGTAGCCCAAAAAAGGACAAACTGTCAATACTGTCCCTACCCTCTAAAAGATCACACCACCCACCTTGTGTAACCTTCGCAGGGAGGGACTCCAACCCTAAGGGAGATATCCACTCCATCACCTCTGACCCCGCTCTCAAAACATCACAAATTGAGACTCCCTTGCTAAGACTAATTGCTTGAGTAAAAACTGATTGGAAAAACCTACATCGCAAAAAAAAAAATAGAGTCATGCCAACGAAATTTGAATCATGAATTTAGTATCGAATTCAAAAACTCATTGCTCAGACAGTAAATCAGGAATCAAAAGAAGTTTGAATCATGAATTTCGCATCAAATTCATAGAATCAATTGAGATTGAACATACGCTTTGATAAGATTTGAAAATCCAAAATAGGGGAACACAATAGAGAATCAATTTTGATGTCCGGACAGACTTACGACTCTGATTTCCAGAACCCAAGGTTCAAGAAATCGCTCAGACAGAAAATCAGGAAATATTAAGAGAAAAAAAAAATCGACAATCAATTTTGTACAAGAGAACTCGCTCAGACAGTAAATCAGGAAATACTACGCAGAAAAACAAATCAACAATCGATTGCGTAACTAATTGTGTACGAGAGAAACCATAACGATTCTAAAAACAGATCGCGAAATCAACAAGAAAAATTATGAACTACCGATTAAGATCAACAAAATTAGGTCATGCCTCAATCTTGATTATCAAACCTCAGAATCAGAATTATTAGTTATATTTTCGTTGCATACCTAAACATTCAAGGGTAGAAAAACTAGTAGGTATTAAACTAGACCAAACTATCTAGGAGTCACATCGTTAAGAATCTCATCAGGGTCATCACAAGATCACCACTACAAAACGGGGAGAGAAAGAACACAACTTACCCTCGACATCCCTAAACGCACCCCCCCCCCAATCCAAACCTCACTTCCTCCTTCGTCGACTGTCAAGCAACTCGGCCACCTCTGGTTGACGACTATTCAACCATCCCAAGGACCGAACGATGAAGATAATAGGACCGCAGCCAACAACAGCCTACTTGTTGTCCCCGAATAAAAACATATACCTGTATCTACACGTAGACTGCTTGTTGACCAATGCATGCACACAAACAAAATAGTTTGCTGATGGAGAATGGTGCACCTACGCCCTCAAGTTCGCAGCCAGGATGGCTGCGTATACACTGATGTCTTTTGTCATGTAGCGATCGCATTCCATATGGGGAATCTCGTCCACCGCTAAGTGTGTCTCGGAGGGGTATACAGGGAGTCGTTGCATGCAAAATAGGGTTGCGGTCGCCAACAGGAGACCGACCGGTCGTTTCCTCCCGTAATGTGGCGGCGATCGCAGGAGAGGGTGGTGTGGTCGTGCGGTGAAGAGCAGGGAGGTGGAGATTGTTGGAGGGTTTTCTGGTATAGGAAAGTTTGATGTTTGATGTCGCTGCTCTGGCAGTGTGCATCACGACCCGTAGTTAGTACATAAGGGATTTATGTGGCTCCATGCAACCGTAACGTCTGCCAGATTCGTCCGGCTACGGTAGGGCGCATCTTGTCCGGGGGTGGACGGAGTTGCGGATAGTATGCAGAATTCTGGGGGTGGACGCAATTGCGGGTAGTATGCAGGTTTCTGGGGGTGGATGGAGTTGGGGTGGACAAATCACTTTCCTCTTTTATTTATTTAACCAACCAATCTCTTCCTTCATGTCTGTGGTCGGGGGCCATGTCCACTTCTCGAGGTTTTGTTCGGGTTTCTAGTGTGCATGGCTCCTCGCCATCAGATCTGAAAATCTGACGGCCCTAGTGTGTGCACGTTGGAAAATACACGGAACATAAACTAAACCCCCGCTAGTGGGTCACGGCCCGGGGTGCACGCAGGTCTAGCCTGAGGGCATGCTCACACTTTTTTTTTTTTTTTTTTTTAACACGTGCTCCATCTATTGGTGGGGAGCAGCACCTGCTGGAAACCGGGTCCAGCGTCCCATAGATACAACCATATCCTCTCGAATTGGCACAAGCTG
>BFEA01000762.1:359809-370249 GCA_003427395.1 Chara braunii | reverse complement strand
TTGAAACTACCTAGAAGAGATTGCCAAGAAACCCCAGGATCCGGAAGACAGTTTAAAGACAGAACAGACTACCCCTTTTTTGAGAATTGGATTTAACTACGTAAAAATTCGTAATTGCAAACATAGAAGAAGACCTGGCGGGTCCTACAGATGTTCAGAAACCCTTGGGATCCCTAACGCCCCTTCCAAGGCCTTTCAACACTGTCCTACTCCCTGCCGAGCTCTTCCAGGTCTCACACCCCACATCCTGCTAGGTTACAGGGTGAAACAACTCACCCCAGCTCTGACCAGCGTCGTCTCAGCAGCAAACCTTAGCTGTTCCGTAGGATGCCCACCCCTAAGCATCCCCAGATCTCTCTACCAGGCCTCATGCTCCTGCATCACAGGTCACAGGGTAACACCCCAGCTCCGGCCAGCGTCGTTCTGGCATCGAGCAGCCACAGGTTCCTGAGAATAACAGCGTCAAAAATCACCTAAGAAGAGTTGCTAGGGATCCCAAGAGCCCAAAAGCATTCTTACGACCCCCGAGCAGCCATCTGTGAAAGGAAAGAAAGAGGGGGGGAAGGTCAAAACTAAATACCGACCAACCTAAAATCCTCCCCTCAACAAAGGAGTCGTCGCTCTCGACTTCCGGTCCTCGAACCAGAACACAGTTGGTCTCATACCCCCTTCTGCATGGGCAACAGAACACCGCAACCTTCCCCAGTACCGACCAACCCAGTTCTGTCGGATAGGAAGTGCCTTCCTCCGTCGACAATTCCCATAGCGACTAACCCCTACACAGGTTACAGGGTCAGAACCCCGGCGCCGCTTGTGTTGGACGATCTGGTTATACCTTACACCCTCGGCATAATTCCATGGGCCTCAAGCTCCCCCCTGGGTCACAGAGCCAAGCTCCAGCACCGGCCCATGTCATCCCAGCCTCGTCCTCCTGACCTACTCACCTTCGCCGACATCCATCCTCTGATTGAAGGCCACCTCTCCTCCCATCCTCCCCTTTTGAATTCCCCCCCTCCTTCCTTGATCAACATCAGAATTATCTGAGATCTCCATAACCAAACTTGTGGTTATATAGAGTCAGAAATTTTATAGAGCTTCTCTAGGAATTTATTTGAAGAATCTTTTCGAAAATTTCTTAGAAGCTTTTATAGGAAAATATTTCGATAATATTTTTAGAAGGTTTTATAGGAAAATGTTTCGAGAAACAGAAAATTTTTGAAGCCTTTCAAGTTGTAGAATCAGAAATTTCTTAGAAGCTTTGATAGGAAAATATTTCAAGAATATTTTTAAGAACTTTTATAGGAAAAATTCAAGAATCAGAAGTTTTTTTTGGAAGCTTTTATAGGAATTCCAATACGAGGTTTGAAGTCTAAACTAAGCATGTCAATCATCAGAAGGATACCAATTGAACAGCGGAAAGAAAACATATCAGGCAATCGTAAACTGAGAAATTCAGAAGAGTACCAAATAGACAGCGGAAAGAAATCGAATCAGAAACTCGTCGTAAACTGAGAAATTCAGAAGAAAATGGACAGCGGAAAGAAATCGAATCAGGAAATCGTAGACTGAGATCTTCTGATTATCCACCCTTATAAAATCAATCATTAGGACCCGTGGATTAGGAAATCATGGTGATGAACGGGGGAAGGCTGCCCTCCTTCCTTTCTTACAGCCGTGTTGCTTCGTGAAGCATCTCGTAAGAAGAAAACCCCTCTGTCTCCCCTTCATCTACCCTCACTCAAACCCAACCCCTTCACCTTCGGGAGGGAGGAACCGACGCAAGAATTGAAACAGCTATTTAGAAGTGAAATTTTTTGAACACAATTTAGGAATTCCGATATCGAGTTTGAAAATCTGATTTGAGAGTTTCTGTAAGCAGATATCAGAACATATTCTGTTAGTCATCCGAAGAGAGGACCGATCACGAATCATGAAACGAAAAACCAAAGTTATTTATGAGTGAAAAAACGGCTCAATCCTGGGAAAACGAGTCAGAAACGAGTCAGAAAACAAGTCCGAATTAGGTGATGAAATCACAGTTATTGTTAAAGGAGAAACACATGCATATGAGAAGTTAGTTTGGCCAGTACATGATGATAGAGGCAACTATTCCAAATAAAAAGCCCCCCTCCCCTCTTCTCCACCCTCCCTTCTTACCACGCATCCCCTCGAACCCTGCCCCAGCATCTTCGGGGGAGGAGGAAACCTCCTTCCTCCCATTGCTAGCCACCAGACGCTAAACGGCCGTCTCCTGCTTTCCATCAGAAAGAAACCGTAGACGGTGTGGCTCCTCCTACTAAACCCGCTAGCAGGACGCCACAGGAGGTCCAAACCACCATAACCTTCCACTTACCTCGCCGCTTGGAGAAGAGGGGAGAAAAAGACCTCATTGCCGAACCAGCCAGTTGCCAATACTCCAGACTCATGCCCAGCATGGAGATTCCATGTATGTAGAGCTGATTGTAAGAGATTCCAATGCCAGTTTCCAAAGCATGCACCATGATGCGCTGTTCCTTCCTTCACACCACCCATCAACTCACCGCTGCGCACTTCGAACCATTAGCGCACGGTAAGCCAACTCGAAACTCCCGCGCTATCCCCCAAAAAACGCACGCCACCCCGTAGTAATCAGACAGCCCCCACTCGCGCTCCCTCGACATCCCCCCCCTCTTACTACGGCCCCACATACTCACTCGTGCTCCATCACTTTGGCATCTCGCACGTATGTTGGCAGCGCGCCTTCAAGATAAGTACTGGATGCAACCATCTCGGACGCCATGCACGGACGGAGCGGTACTCGCACCATCTCGGAGCTCCCACGCGGCTCAGCAACGTCACCAGATACTCACGCAGATACGGCGCGCTTCATCGCTTCAACATGATCTCACACATATCACTCGCGGCCGATGCCATACGCTCACCAGCTCCATGTGCGCTTGCTAGCTTCACGAAACAGCGTCGTGTGAACCCGCCCGATCGGGCCGGGCGCAGCGCTCCCTCCACCCCTAACGGGCTGCTCAGTAGGAATCCCCGAGGGCATGCTCACACTGCGATACCAGATCCACAATTTATGAGAAATTGTGGAGGCCCAATTTGGGGTTTTAGCGGTGGCCCAGGTCACACCATGTCCCCAATCCGGAAAAGACACAGTTGAGACCGCCACACGATTTTGGGAAATGGGAATTGGGCAGTCCACGATACCAACCGCAATTCTGCAGCTGTGTTTTTTTTTTTTTTCCTCTGGGATCTGCGGCCGCTTGGCATCAACGGAAAAGGCTTCAGTTGTAGCTCCTTGCACGGTGTTTGCCAATAGAGCTTGCCCGCTGGTGCATGTACAACGGATTTTAGGAAAGAGAGAACCGTCATTCATACCTGCCATGCCAGATCACCGCAATCCACTCTGACTGCACGTGCGTCAGCAGTCGAGTCACTTCCTCCTACTGCACTGTTGCCATGAAGCAACAAGATACAGCTTCATCTGCGTTAAAAATTGCACTCATGCAACAGGTTCCATACTGCCTTCAAGCCTCCCCTGGGACACACGCACACACACACACACACACACACACACACAGAGAGAGAGAGAGAGAGAGAGAGAGAGAGAGAGAGAGAGAGAGAGAGAGAGAGAGAGAGAGAGAGATCTGCAMTAATAGAGCAACAAGCTACAGCTTTGGAGCCGTGAAGAATTCGCACTGAATCCACTGATGCAACGACCTTCTCACTGCCAGGAAGCCTCTACTGCTGAATCCACTGATGAAACGAGCTTCCCACTGATGAACACTGATGAAACGAGATTCTTACGGGATACGCTGATGCAACGAGCTTCCCACTGCCCTTCGACTCCCAATGATGCTTTCTATAATATTGCCAAGTAAAAGACGAAGGGAAAAAAAAAAAAAAAAAAAAGCGCAAGCGTGCTGGTGAATCCCGTCCTCTCCATGCACCCCTTTACTCCCTCCACACGTCAAAGCCACATATCAACCCCGTCAACATCTGATGTGCGGACGCCGGACAGTGCCGTGCCATTTTCGCGTCCATCCCTGCAGCATGCTGCCTGACACCAACACCTCCACTACGCTGTCTGCTCGTTCATCCCCGCAGCAGCCAATCCTTCAGCTTCATCCCTCCAGCACGAGCCATGCCAAAGGGCTGTCTGTGATACGCAACCTCACGCCCCCTCGCGGCTTCCCGTACTGGGTCGCCGATCAGAGTTCTAGGAGGGGCGTGGCCGAGGATTTTTGGCCGTAGGGGTTGAGTCTCCCGGACGGAACGGGAGGCTCTCGTTTCCTGCCAGAGGTTACCCCGGAGTCGAACTGTCGTCGCGAAGTCCCGTGGGGGTCAGATCACTTCGGAGCGATAAAATCAGAAGGGTTTCCGCAAAAACGAACTGCCGTCGTGCATCAGGACGGGAAAAGGCATCAAGGGGAGAGGGCCATGGCGGCGGAAGACAGAAACTCCGGCCGTCATGGGTTTGAGGGATAGGTGGTGGGTTCGAAGCCTTCAGGCCTCGTCATCGGCCTCATGAAGTGACCGGACCATCGGGTTTTTGCTGTAGAGGTGGTTTGTTCGAGGCCTTCAAGCCTCGGCGTCGGACTCGCAAAGTCCGCGCGGAAGTTTCCGAGAGTGCGAAGCGGCGGGAGGACTCACCGACGTCCGAATTCGAAATTGCGCGGGTAGCGCCCCCGCATTACGGGAGAGCTCGGGGAAACGTGTCGCTCCCTCGTAACCCAGGACCAAGCGTCGCCAAGAACACGAGTCCCCCTGGCGACACCAGCGACAATCAAACTGCGGCCGCCACGCGGCGTGAGCGGCTGACCAGGGCAGCACAGTCAAACCCGTATAAGGCAATGTTAGAGTCGGGGAATCAAAGCAATCAATCAAGACAAACCCGTTCCCCCTTATATTACACGCCCGAGGCGGGTCTCGCCAACACACTTGCTCCGTCCATCTCTATGCGCGCCGTACGTCCGCATCGCAGTAGACTTTGTCGTCATCTGCAATGGGGAAGGTCGGTAGCGAGATGAGATGATCGGAGGTGCGCGATGAACACGGGCAAGATCCCGCGCTCCCGGTCATCCGAACCAATACCGACTCCATACAACACTCGATGCAACCCTTCTCTCTCAAAGTTGGTGCGTCGGGAGAAGATGGCGAAATCTAAGCTCTCTTCCCCTTGCGGGGGCTTCGACCGCGCGCGCGTGGACGCCGGCGGTTGACGTCACCGATGCAGGGATGAGAAGTTCAAAAAAAGCGATGATTACCAGTTCAAAAAGAAAGGCGAGAGAGAGAGAGTTACACGAGACTGCACGTGCGCGCAGGAAGGGCCGCGGAAGGGAGGGGAACAACGAGATTAACACACTCATACTCCTAAGCAGACGGTCCTCCCATTCTGTCCCCCACGTCCCCGCCCGGATAAGTACGTACACACATACATGCATGCACTCAACAACCCTTGACAGGACATCCGATCATCCATAGACCCGCGGTAGTCTCGGGGCGAAGCAGTCGGAGGGACTGAGCAGTGGTGGGGATTGGACGCCGGCCGCGGCAGGGCCTTGTGGCTATGGTGGTCGGTGGTCTTGGGAGGKTTTGAAGGCTGCGCCTGGGGGCGGCAGTTAATTGAGAATTTTTGTGTACAAGAAGGACTCGCTTTTATCTCCACTGCTGCTTTGTCTATGCATGACGTGTGTGTGAGGCCCCGAGTGATGAGAGTTTGTTGTGCGCATGCACGTCGTTACTCCGCCCGTCCTTGGGCTCGTCGAGCCTGTTCGGCGCCGCGGACTTTCGTGCATAGCTCGCGCAGCATTGCAGCCGAGATCAAAGAGGAGGAGAGGAGAGGGTTGCGCGAGTTTATAGCGCGGGAGGCGGCGGGTTGTCAGCGCGAGGTGCGGGCAGCGCAGGGTGTAGATGGGCAGGGCAGAAGAAAGGTGGGGAATCAGAGGGTTCGGCCCGCGGGGTTGCATGGTCCTATGTGATTGGGGTGCTCGTTCAAGTGGTGCGCGGTTTCCCGCTCTCCATATTGATCCGAGCAACCCAACTACGCAGCCAATCACTTCGAGGAGGAAGACGGGGTAAGGATCAAGCTGGGCGTAGGGGAAGACGAAGTGTCCGGCTTGAGGGAAACGTGCGCAGTAAGAAAGGAAGATGGCGCGGGGATGCAAAGCAAGAAGCGGGGGTGCGAGACGCGCGAAGAAATCGGAGCTTAGGCGTGCGTGCACAAAAATTCAAAAAGTCCCAACCGAAACCGTTTCTTTGTTTTCATACTGCGACCGCTATTCGCCCGCGCGCGAGTTATTTAGCCAAAAAGAAAAAAAAAATGAAAAAGCCGTTTCAAAAAGGAAAGCAAAAAGCAAAAAGAAAGAAAAACCCCTTTTTGTTCGCATCCGTACTTCGGGGCTCCCGGGGGATTTTTCCTCAGGGATACGGCAAGCCGCGCAGTACGGATCTGAGCTTATCATGTGTCTTGCTCGTAGAGCTGATGGTAGGGGAAAAAAAAGAAAAAAGAAAAAATTGTCTTGCATCCACGGTCTGGACAGAGACGCATGCCTCTGCCAGGACACAATCTGCACATGCCAAGGAAAGCAGAGCGATGGCTTATCTGTTTCATCACGCTCGACATAAATGTGTTCCCAAACGCGATGTACATTCCCGATATACCAGTCCGGATACATCTGCATTTTCTGTGAAAGATGAGTGAGGAGCAGGGACAATGGGAATTCCGCTCTCTCATGGTCGCCACCTATCTTGCACGGTGTGTATAGAGTACTTGGAAGTGCGGACGTATGGGGACGATGACAGGAGGAATATACATGAATATCACTTCAAGAACGAAGCGAGAGAAAAAAAGGGGCAAGATAAAGTTTGCAATTGCACTTCGGGCACCCTGCCTGGCCAGAAAGTTGGGTTGTATACATTGCTCGAACTGGAATTGCAAACTGTATCTTGACCCATACCGCAATTATAACTCATTTTTGTGACTCCCACGTAGTTTCCAACAAAAGGAACAAATAGCAGGAACAGGAGAAAGCCATGGCACTGGTGCGGTCAGAGACTGCCGCACGTGCACTTTGAGACGGCAATGTTGTCACTGCACCCAGTGCACCATGGCAATGGCGCCCATGTAAGCAGCGATTTGCAGGAGCAGCTGGCCATGGAGCGTCCGCTGCGCCGCTTTTCGACAATTCAGACGCGCGGCCGGGCATGGAAAGGCAACCCCATGATTAGTTATCAGTTTTCTTCCCAGATGTATGCCGAGTGTTCGTCTCCCCCATCTCCAAGTTGTCTACACGACCGTGGACGCATCCGCAAATGACCGTGGGCAGGTCCGACACGCATCCGAACTAGTTTCGGGATAGATACATCCACTGCGCTGTGGAGTCGAGCACGGAACACAGAATATGAGTGCATCCGAACTCGTTTGTGGACCAGGTACATCCACATCGCAGTGGAGTCGAGCACTTAACATAGAGCACAAGCACATACTGGTGAGGTAAGGCACAAAAGTTGCATTCAGGAGGTCGTGGGTTCAATCCCCAATGGCCCCACGTACGTGCCTGGGGAAGCTTGGTGTTCTAGCAGCTAGAGATAACCTATTACATGCCCAATCGGGCGATGTACATAATAACCGAGGATCCGCAATGTGATAAAAAGGACTGAATGGACAATGCAGTGCAAGTAGAATCTCAACAAGCAATGTGCATTCCGATACATACAAAATGGTGCTGAATAGCGCAGGGAAGACTTAGATACAAATCCTGACCTGACCGAAACTGACCTCTTTCACGTAGTATAAGACAGCGCAACAAAGTGCTCGAATACTACTGACTAGCCCAATCAATGTTGCAACACAGACCAAACATACATCATGTCCATCACAAGGTGTGAAGGAGCCTGGCGCTATACACAGAAAAGAGGCGCCAGGTCCAGACATACACAGACGAAGAGGAAGGGATCAGACGAAGAAGAGGAAGGGGGAGATGGGAAAGTCGTCAACACCAGGTCTCGTTACAAGTCCCAAATAATCCCTCGTCAAAATGTCTGAAGCCCAAAAGTCGAGTCTGGATCCAATGTCAGAGAGCTTTCTCTCTCTTTCTCTCGTAGTCTGCTGATGCAGTGAAGTTAGATAGCGAGAGGGTGAGAAGGAGATGGTGGAATGAGAAGAGGAAGAAGAAGAACTCTCTCTCGCGCGAGCCAGGTACTAACCTGTGAAGTTAGTGCTGTGCTGCAGGTACCTCGAAGACGAAGCTGGAGCAACGGTGCTGTAGGTAAGTATCCCTAGCCTCCGCCCAATCTCTCTCTCTCTAGCACTACTATAGCTATGGCGCCCAGCTCTGAAGACTACAGCTAGCGCTACTAGCGCCCAGCGCTAAAGACTGATGCTAACGCTACTACTACTCCTCCAGCGCTCCTCCAGAGTGCTGCTACCGAATCCTGAAGACTACTGACTGCCTCCTGCCTACCCGTGAAGTGCATGGGAAGTCCCTATGTACTATCTCGGCCTGCCTCCTGACTGCCTCCGACTGCCTGCAGTTGCAGGGCGGGCAGTCCAGGAGGCTGCTCTTGCCAATGCCGAACTGAGCCAAGGGCTGGCGCTGCAGCTGTCATGGGAACAGGCCAAGAATAGCCTGTTCCTAAAACCCTGGTTTGGTCCCTGAGTTTCGGGGCAGGTCGGTCTGATGAGGGCCCGAAAATGGCCCTCAGTTTCAGGCTAAAAAGGCTCGTGCCGTTTTTAGTCTGAAACGACACAGGGCCTGTAGGCCCCTGTTTCCAGCTTTTCGAGCTGAACAGACACAGGGCCTGTAGGCCCTAAATTTCAGGCTTTCGGCCTGAAATTCAGGCTTTTAGCCTGAAGGACGCAGGTCCTGGAAAATGGCCCTCGTGTGCAGGCGCAGCATGTAACATAACCCGTTGGCCCCCCAAGCCAGGGTTGGCAAGACGTTGGCTGATGTTGTTGGTTGCTATGCAGCAGGCCTAGCTCAGCTGGTAAGGCACAGAAGTTGCATTCACGACATCGTGGGTTCAATATAAAAAAAAAAAAAAAAAAACAGCGGTGGAGCATGGAATTTTGGCGGGTCGACAACAAAAGTGCAGGGAGGCTGTCGAAGGCCGATCGCCGGTCAGCCACCGTCCTGGCTGCGCCCCCACGCCCCGCGTGGTATCAGTTCAACTTATTTGGGGCGTCGCCACACGGCACACGAAACGAAAACGAAACGAGTGCATCTGCCCACGAAAGGTGGAAAAGTACACTCGTTACTATTTACAGCAAACCGACGAACCTGGCCATTTTCTGCAGGAAGATGCACTCGTTTCATTTTTTGTCTCGTGTGCCGTGCGACGCCCTTGGTTGCCTTCTGGAGCAGGTGCATTCCCAAATTCCCAGTAACGCCCTTCTGCGAAGGACAGACAGGAAAAAGAGAAAAAAAAAAAGTGAAAAAGAAAAGAACAGGCGACCCCCTCGCATCCCCTCCCTCCCTGCTATCTCCTCCACCCTTCCTCCCAAAGAGGAAACAGTTGACGCGGACCGCAACAGACAAGCACGACCTACCCAGCCTACCGCAGGTCGCCCACCAACTGCTCTTCGACTTGCGGGCGACCAGAACCTTCCACGTGAATTTCAAAAGCCCGAAAAGACCGGAAGGTCCTGGTCTTTTCGGGCTTTTGCGGTCGCCCACCAACTGACCGGAGCTTCATTGCAGTGGACGACGTTACTGGAAAGGGAAACTTTCACAAAACGACAAAAGACAATCGGACTAAACGCAGCCGTTTGGCTGCGAATTTATGTACACCTATATATGCCCACAAAAGGAACTCCTCCCTGGAGCCACCTGGGGCACGGTTCCACTACAGTCTTCCCCCTAATACAACGCACGGTCATTATAGCTGAATTTAGACTGAAAAATAGACCAAATTCAGCTATAATGACCGTGCGTTGTATTCGGGGGAAGACTGTAGCAGAAGAGTAAAGGCCTATTTGGACCTGTGCAGCACTGTAAGAAAAGGAAGAAAAGTAATTTTAAAGACTTGAAAAAAAGAAAAATGGTGGAGTTTCATTTCCCAAGATGGGAAGGAGGCCTACTTTTGAAAGTGCTGCCGTCCCACTAACCCTCCCGTCGCCTCCCCCTGCTCCCCACCCAGCCAATGCCTACCCAGGACAGAGTGGTACTACGCGACTGTTGCAGTCTCGCGTACCACCGCGAGGGAGTCCCTTCGTGTGCCTGATGGGACTCCCTTCTCTGACGGTTGCCATGCTGAAGCGTGCATTTCGCATATTTTGAGGGAAAATCGAAGTACTGGATGGGGTTAACAATTGACCCGGAAAAAGAAGGGGGTTAAAAACATGCTCTTCGACTACTCTATTTTTTTTCATCTTTTGAAGAGCTGGCAATCAAAATGAGTCTTTCCATTTTCTTTTCCCCCCTTCCATTCTTCGGAACTGGAAAG
>BFEA01000762.1:287866-327343 GCA_003427395.1 Chara braunii | reverse complement strand
AGAAAACCGTAGCAGGAAGCTAGCGAAGTCGTAGTATATATCGTCAAATAGAACTGCCCGGTAAACCGTAGGCAGAGAGGGAGAAGAGGACAACAAACGAGGGGCTGTGACAAACTGTTTCGTCTATATATATATATATATATATATATATATATATATATATATATATATTGTCACATAATATCAGAGGGCCAAAGCAAAAAAAACAAGGAAAAGAAAAAAACTTTACATTAGTTTTTAATCTTCTTCCTTACAATTCCCCCTGTTCCGAACATCTTGCGTACAAGGCTGCCCACGTGGATGTAGGTTGAGCGGCGGCTGCCCCCACCCCCATGTGTCATATCGACCCACTTGCACGCAGCCAAAAAGCAAAGAGGCAAAGAAAAGAGGAAGGGAACAGCCAAATAAAACAGAACAGGGGGCAACAAAACAAACATAGATACCAAAACATTCTTGTCCACAAAAAAATCAAAAAGAGCTCCGATCCACAGTGTGACAACCAAAGAAAAGGAAAAGACAATCCCGGATGACAATTCCCACATACAAGCACCGCCCCGCGCTCAAAAGGCCAAACAACGGGAACCAACCAACCAGGATGCCCATTCAACAGGATCCCGGATGACAATTCCCACATACAAGCACCGCCCCACGCTCAAAAGGCCAAACAACGGGAACCAACCAACCAGGATGCCCATTCAACAGGATGACAATCCGAGATGACAAGTCCCACATGCAAACACCGCCCCCGGCAACTACAGGCCAAACGACGGGACAAGACCAACCAGGATGTCAAAACACACTTGCCTGCAAAACGATAACCCGATGACCAATCCCTCATGAAGCACCGCCATCCCTCCCTAAGAATAGACCAAATAAGGGGACAAGATCAACCGGAATCGAAGCAGACACGATTCTCATTCAGAAAACAAACATTCTACCATATCCGTAGTTAAAAAAACGGAACCATTCAGTAGGCCCACAAAACGAAATACCCCTAAAAAGGGGAAAAGGGAAAAGCAACAGGAGAAAATATGGGATGATAGGACAAGGATTCAAGCTATTTCCAACATAAACCAATTCTTGAGTGCGCTTCCAAATAAATCAAGGAAACATTTTCTACCATAACCAAAGAAGAGCCTGCTAGTACAGGCCCGATGGCAGACCAATTTCATCCAGAATTTTCAATCCGGATGAAATTTCCGGATTACTTCCGGATATGGAAAATCCGGCCCTGCGCAAAATATTTTTTCCTGCCAAAAAAAAAAAAAATCAAAAAAATCTGGAAAAAAAGTATGTTGTTCATATGAATGATACGAACAACGTTTGGCTTGAGGTCATCTTTGACATCTCTACAGATAGAAATATAAAAAATAAAACAGAAGAAGAAAATAATATTTAGATAAAAAATTATACAATGAATTAAGCATCCCCCCTCTAAACCCCTTTATTCCCTATCTTACCCCCTTTGAACCCTTCAATGCCCCCTTTGAGGTCATCTTTGACATCCCTACGAACAACGTTTGGCTAGATCAAGCTTTTCATGAAATAAGAATGTAGTCTATTGTATTTTGCATGCGCAATATCTTTTTTTTCTTTTTTCTTTTTTTTGCTTTTTTTTGGCCTTTTTTTTTTTAATCATCCGGATTTCCGGATGATCCTACCCCCTATCATCCGGCCAGATTATCCGGCCAGATAACCCAGATTATCCGGCCAGATAACTACCGATATATATATAGTCAAACAGAGCTGCCTGGTAAATATATATACGATATATATATAATATATATCGTCACATATATATATATATATAGTCAAACAGAGCTGCCTGGTAAACCATAGGCAGAGAGGGAGAAGAGGACAACAACGAGGGAGGGGCTGTGGCAAACTGTGTCAGTGTTTCGTCGGAGTTTCACGGACTCATCAGGAGCCTGAACCCTCAAAAAACAGTCTGCAGAAGCCCCTAACTGATTACACTGTAAGTGAATCCACCGTAACCCCGGCTGTGATTAAGCATCAACGACTGCCCGACAACTGATAGCCTTCTGAGGAGATGGGGACCACCAACCACTGCCATCAAGGTACCTGTGGAAAAAATCCGATTATAAACTAACTAGACATAACTAGACATAACTCATCGTGAGAAATTCCGATTATAAACTAACTAGACATAACTAGACAGGCCACGCATCTGATGGCAGGAATTTTTTTATTAAATGAGCCAGGGCTGTGTACCTCTGATGGCGGGAAAGTTTTTGGCTAAATGAGGCTCTCGTAGGTTCTCTCTACCATATGCCGATCATATTATCATTACCGAGAGAGGTTATCCATCTAGATACAATAACGAAAAAAAAAAGAAAAAAAGCAAAAGAAAGAGGTTATCCATCTGATCGAAAATGGCGGGAAAAAAATGAAACGCCCTGCTCTCTGCTGATCCTGCAGCAGTCAAATTAACGCAACGGCGGTCAAGCTCAATCCTCCGTCCAATCAAGCTATCGTCGTCGTCGTGGAAGTACACGATAGATTAATTGAGAGCAAACAAAGCGTGATTAGTACTGCTTGCGAAGTTCCTGATCAATCAATCAACGGCCAATCAAACATTCAGTCAATCTAATCGTTCGCTAAATCAATCAAGCAAAATATAATCATTGAATAAAGAAATAAAGAAATCAATCAATCGAGTTAGTGCATCCAAACAATCAAGCAATCAATCGAATCCATCCATAGATCAATCACCCGAATCAATCAATCAAATTAATCATATTAAGACATCAATCAATCGAATCAGTCGATCGAATAAATGAATCAACCAATCTAACCGCTCAATAAATCAATCAAGCAAGCAAACTAATCAGTCAATCAATCAATCAATCGAATCAATCAAGCATGCCATCCATCCCAACAAAATCAATCGAATCCATCAATCAATCCAAGCAATCAATCGAATCAACCAATCAGGCAAAATCTCATACTTCAATCAATCAATCAATCCATCCATCCATCTATCTATCCATCCAAACAATCAATCGACTCAATCAACTCAATCCATCCGTCCATCCATCCATCCATCCAAACAATCAAACGAATCAATCGATCAATAAATCACACAATCAACCGAAGAATCAATCAATCACTCTATTAATCAATTAATCGATCAATCACGATATCCATCGACCAATCATCCATCCAGTTAATTTCACTCACTTAAGTTGGCGGTCGTTGAAAGGAAAACGATGGATCCATCAATAAATCGATTAATCCACACATCTATCCATTCCATCCATCCGTCCATCCATAGATCAATCAAGCACAATTAATCCCCAAATTCGATCTATTCTATTCAGCCGCATGCCTACCATCACCAATCAATCCACCAAATCGATCGATCAACAGATCGACCAATCAATCATCCAGTCCTACTATGACCACCCAACCAAGGGCTACAGATGAGCACATGAAGAAGTCCCATGTAAGTGGTCTCCCCCCCCCGTCCTATTACCACCCAACCAAGGGCTACAGATGAGCACATGAAGAAGTTTCATGGAAGTGGTGGTCCCCCACCACGACTGCTCTGACTCTGCGAGGGCAGGGACAGACGGCACCTGTTTTCAAGCACGACGACGAGAGGAGAGAGGAGAGAGGAGAGAGAGAGGAGAGAGAGAAGAGGAGAGGAGGAAAGAGAAAATAGGAGGAGAGAGGAGCGGTGTTGTGAGTGGACACGGCACAACTACAAGCGAGACTGGATCCTTAGCTCGAATTGATGATGATGATGGTGATGATGATGATGAAGAAGATCGAATTGATGATGATGATGATGATGACGAAGAAGATCGTAATGACAACGAAGAAGAAGACCTAGGGAAAAGCTAAGCGAAACGAAGAGCACGGTGATTATAAGGAAGTAAAAAAAAAAAAAAAAAAAAAAAAAAAAAGATTCTATCGTACACTGATCCACGAATTTCTGGTCTGTCATCGCACCTTCCGTCAGACGGATATTCTGTCGAAATATTGGACAACGCCATCCGCCAGAAGATTCATTGGAAATGTTGGCGGACGGACCACAAAACAGGGATAACGAACAAACTGGATATCGCCATCCCCGAAGATTCTGAATGCATTTGGACAGAACGATGTCCAGATGCATTTGAAGTGTTTTTAGACGGACATTCTTCCCACAAAAATTGTATAAGCATATTAGAGACTCCAACGCTGGAAGACGGAGGACCACGCCGCAGCACGCACCAAATGGGAAAAAAACAAAAACTATGACGGGTGTACCTTTCCTCTCTCTCTCTCTCTCTCTATCTATCTATCTATCTATCTATCTATCTCTCTTTGATTTTCCACATTTGGTTAGTAGTCCGGCGAGGCCCATATAGAATATTATTTTCAGCTCACATGGCGGGCCGGCAAACTAATCACACATTCATCTCTCTCTACCTTCCTTTCCTCTTCCTCCTCCTCTCTCTCTCTCTCTCTCGCTGTTCCTCTACCTTCTTCCTTTCATCTTCCTCCTCCTCTCTCTCTCTCTCTCTCTCTCTCGTTCGCTCGCTGATCTTGCACATTTAGTAGAGAGTGGAGAAAAATATTATTTTTTCAGCTCACATGGCGGGCCAGCAAACCAATCACACATTCATTGCATCAGGACAATGTGAACTAACCGGACTCAAAGCATAGACCAAACGAGTCCATCACAAAAGAATCGAACGCGCGACCTTCAGCTTGAGAAGCAAGCACTCGACCAGTAGTCTACGAGCCCCAAGTATATATCACTCAGAATATTCCAGTCATCGACAAGAATTTACAGAACGATCTTTCTAGATGCAATTCACATGGCCGCCGCCGGTAAACCAATGTCGGGTGCATCTTGCCACAATTCAGAGAATTATGCATTTAAGAGGATTTTGCATTTCAGAGAATTTTGCAAATCCGGTGAGCAGCGCGGATCGATCGATAGAAAATAAATTTCCTTATTTCAGCTTTTATATGGCGGGCTGGCAAAAACCAATCACACATTCATTGCATCGGGACAGAAAAAGAATGAACCAAAGCATATATCATATTCAGAACGCTTCGACACCTCACTCGAGGCCTAATTGCAACAGAATTTAAAAAAAAAAAAAAAGAGGAGTTAGTCGCCATCCGCCAAGATTTTGAATGCATCTGGACATCGGTCTGTCCAGATGCATTCAAAATCTTGGCGGATGGCGGGTGGTGCAAATACACCCTCAGTGTCAGAACAGAGGTTTTGGACTGTGCCAACATTTTGAATGCATCTGGACATCACTCTGTCCAGATGCATTCAAAATCTTGGCGGATGGCGAGTGGTGCAAATACACCCTCAATGTCCGAACAAAAAGGTTTTGGACTGTGCATTACGACAGATCGATTCGAGAGAACAATCATTGCAAATTCCTTAAAGCCCCTTTCAGCTGGGGCATCTTCCCACGTTCTAGCGGAAGATTCATTCAACTGGGCAAATCCGGGTCAAGGCACTACTAGTGGGTTTAAGATCTCGCTCCACTCTCCACTCACCACATGCACAAAAGAAAAAAAAAACATGCCGGTGCATCTTCCGGCGTTCTAGCGGAAGATTCATTCTCGTTTCACTCATTTTGTGAGCTGTGGATCGAATTCCTGGCCTTAAGACCACCTCGCTCCACTCTACTCCCAAAAAACACAAAAGAGAAACTAAAACTATGCAGGTCAACTTTCAATAATGCATCTTCCCACGTTCTAGCGGAAGATTCGTTCTCATGTTTGCCCATTTGGTTTAGTGCAGCGAAAAAGCCTTAACGCTCAAAATGAATCGCGCAAGCTACAGGTCGCCTTTTCAACTCTCACACGGCCGCCGGCAAACTAATCACACGTACTTTTCCTCTATCACACGTTGATGAATACACACAGGTTTCCCGGTCAGGTTCGTACAATGATCGTGGATGCACAGAATAAGAAAAAAAGAGAGGACGACAGGGAAGAGGAAGAGGAAGAGGAAGACGAAGCGGAAGAGGAAGCGGAAGAGGAGGCGGAAGACGAAGCGGAGGAGGAGGAATTACAACGTTGATGAATACACACAGGTTTCCCGGTCAGGTTCGTACAATGATCGTGGATGGACAGAATAAGAAAAAGAAGAAAGGACGACGGGGAGGAAGAGGAAGAGGAAGAGGAAGCGGAGGAGGAGGAGGAGGAGGAATTACAACTGGACAAAGAATGAACCAAGCCTATCATTCAGAATATATTCCAGTCACCGGTGACAGCAATATCCTGGCCACCATCTTCCCCGATCACAACGCACCCCCTTTATGGCTGTACGGAACCGGAAAGATAGCGTGTATACATTCTCAATAACAGAGCGCTTTGTGTTCAACAAGACGACAGGACGGGGTAATCACCTTATCACCTTAGCGGCAGGAAGGTCCAAGTCCTCTACGCAACAATTCCGTTGCAAATCTTACACAAAGCTTGTGATGTACCAAAGCAGCTCCCACAAAGCCAATCAAGAGCTTTGGGAAACTAGAGTCGAATCGTCAGTGTCATACCCACCACCATCTTCCTTAGCGCCAAACATCCTTCTCTATGCATAAGCATACCCCCCTCCCTCCCTCCACTGTTTCCGTAACATCTCTCTCTCTCTCTCTCTCTCTCTCTCGCGCGCGCGCGCAGGCATATCCTTCACAGACAACTGAGAGAACATTGTCACAATGTCCTTCATCAGTGAATTGCTCCAAAAATGATAAAGAATACAAAAACAAACAAATTTGTCTACCCTCTCTCTCTCTCTCCGCAGAGAAGCCCGTTAGCATTCATTTTGCTCACGTCCATCATAAACAACTGAGAGAATACTGTCTCTCTGTCTCCGTCACCAGCGACCTACCCAAAAGAATTAATACAGAACAGAAAACAAAAGAAAACCAATAACAACAAAGGAAAAACAAATACGAACGGTCCGATCGAAGAGGAAGAACGGACCCAACTTCTCCACCACCCATCCTCCTCCTCCTCCTCCTCCTCCTCATCATCATCATCATCATCATCATCATCGCCATCGCCATCGCCGTCCTCTCGACGGCAACGGATCAATCAGAAAAGTCTTCATCGCAAGCACTCTGATGATGGCTCTCGTGCTGATGATATCATCATCATCATCATCATCATCATCATCGTCATCATCATCATCTGCTCCTCTCCTCCGGTGCCAAAGCACAAACGAACGAATGCGTCTGGTCCTCCTTTCAGGCGACATTCCTTACAGCATCATCAATCGCATTTGCAAGCCTTGGAACCGTCGATGTGCTCAGCCCCGCCATGCTAATCCGACCGTCTCCAGTCATATACACATGATACTTCTCTCTCATGAAGTCCACTTGCGTCTTGTTCAATCCTGTGAACGTGAACATGCCGATCTGCTTGAGGATGTGAGTCCAATTGCCCGGCGTTCCTCTGGCAACGAGAGCTTGGTAGAGCTTCTCCCTCATGTCTATGATTCGGTCAGCCATGCCCTTGAGCTCGACCTTCCACTCCTGGAACAGCTTCTCATCACCGAGCACAGTTGCAACGATAGCGGCGCCGTGAAGAGGGGGACTGGAATACATGGGTCGAATGACAAGCTTCAGCTGGCCCTCCACAAGCCTAGCCGCCTCCGGCGTCGCGCACACCATACTCAATGCCCCGACTCGCTCACCGTAAAGACCCATGTTCTTAGCGAAGCTCTGGGCAAGGGCCATCTCGCCGCCGTCGGCAGCGAAACTTCGCAGAGAATACGCATCAACGTCCAGATCGCCGCTCGCAAATCCCTGATACGCGCTGTCGAAGAACGGCAGCTGGCGTTTGGCCCTGATGACCTGTCGAATGGCATCCCACTGCTCCGGGAGAGGATCGACGCCGGTGGGGTTGTGCGCACAGGCGTGCAGAAGGATGACAGCTCCATCGGGGGCGGCCTGGAGGTCATCGATCATCCCGGCGAAGTTGAGCCCTCGCGTAGCCGGATCGTAGTAGCGATAAGTGAGCAGCTTCAGGCCGGCCTTGGGGAACACCTTGTTGTGATTGCCCCAGGTCGGGACAGGCACGTAGATGACGGGCGTGTGGTAGTGTTGGGCCATGAACTCCGCCCCCACACGCAGAGATCCCGTCCCCGACAGACATTGCACCGTGGCTATGCGGTTCGACAGGACGGCAGGATGATCGGCGCCGAATGCCAAAGCCCTGCTCAGCTTGTTGAACGCCGCCAGGCCGACGATAGGCAGGTACTCTTTGTTGCGGCTCCTGTCGCCCACGAGAGCGGCTTCGGCCCGACGTACGACATGAAGGACGTACGGCTTCCCTTCGTCCGTACGATACGCACCCACTCCAAGGTTCAGCTTGACGGGATTGGGATCCCTGTTGTAAGCGACCGTCACCCCGAGAATGGGGTCCTCTGGAGCTTGGGCCAACTTCGCCCAAGCAGAAATTGGCGCGCAATGGACCTCCTCGCTAGCCATCGCCGCCAACAACGAAACTTCGTCAAAACGTGAGACTTCTCCTCCTCCTCCTCCTCCTCCTCGATCTCCTTCTCTATCTCCTGGTCCTCCTGCTATCGGACAGATGTGACCCGCTATAGCTGCTACTCTCTCCTTGCCTTTGCAACCAATACCACTACTGCTGGTAGCACGAAGACGGTCCGTCATCCCCCTTATTCGTTTCACGGCCGGCGGACCAACCGAAGGAATGAACCAACGTACGAACCAACCGACCGACCGAGCGACCGATGGAGAAATGAACGACCGACCAACGCGGGAATGACCAGCAGCAACGAAATATACCGACCGCCCATACCAAACGCGGGAACTCCTGACTGACCGACCGACCGAGCGACCGATGGCGAAATGAACGACCAGCTAACGCGTGAAAGACCAGCAGCAAGGAAATTACCGACCGCCCATCCAAACGCGGGAACTCCTGACCGACAGACCGACCGACCGACCAACACGGCGACGACAGACCCACCGACCGGTCGAATGAAGCAACGTCCCAGCCAACCACCAACCAACGGCGAAGTGAACGACCAACCAACGCGGGAACGACCAGCAAGGGGAAATTACCGACCGACCGACCACCGCGGGGACGACCAGCAAGGAAATTACCGACAGACCTACCGACCGCCCAACGCGGGGATTCCTGACCGTCCTTCAGGGCGGCAGCCGTTAAAATTGGAACGATACACAAAGGAGGAAGACGCCAACCGACCGACCAACGGCGAAATAACGACCAGCGTCGAACCTACCGACCGACCAGTCTGTACATCACCGAGCGACCGACCGACCCACCGACCGACGCGGGAATCCCTGACCGACCGACCAGACGAAGGGCGGCCTACCGGTAGGCCGAGAGAATGAATGAACGACTCGGGCAGAACGCAATGAACGAACGAACGAAAGAACGGAAGAACCAGAAGACCGAGCGACGAAAGGGAAGAGGACAAATTGCGCGTTTAGCTTAAGGAAGGAAGAAGGCTCGCTCGAGGGGGGGAATTATTCCACCGTCCTGCGGGGCATCCGTTAAAATAGCCGCGGTAGAGGGGAAAGGGACGATTCGCATGATTTCGCATGATGGCGCCTACGCCAATTGAAACGCTACAAAGAAGATTATACCTACAGTAGCATGGCAACAGGGCAAGGATGACACGCAGGAAAGGATGATGACATGTACATGTACTTGACACGCTGACTGAAAGTGGAGCACTACCGAAGGTAGCCCTTTGGGGGGAAATCCGTTAAAATTGGATTGGAACGACGAGACGATACATACACAGAAGATTACCTACGGTAGCATAGCATGGATGACACGCACTAAGGGCCAGATCCCACTAGCCCCTATTGTCCATTTTTGACCCTCGATTACGAAGATCAACGGTGAGAAGTGAATAATAGGGGCCAGTGGGATCTGGCCCTAACTACTGACACCGGCTGCCAGGGGCTTGCGTACGAAAACTACAACAATATATAAGGGCATCGCCACACTACTCTCGAAATGTGCAAAATGAGGATGAACTTCGAGCTAGAACATGGGCAGATGCAACGGCCACGTTTTTGTCTTTTTCACATTTCGAGAGTGGTGTGGCGAGGCCCTAATTCTCCATCCAAATTTATGCGCGTCATCCTTTCGCAGGGGCCATGCTACCTTCGGTAGTCTTTGGGCCTCGTTCCACACCACTCCACTTCAGAAATACTTGAGAAATTCTTGGTTCCACACTGCACTGCACTTGACTTTCACCTTCCCTAATCGCCATTAGGCTTTCCGCCTCTCCCGGCGCCCGCCAAAAACGTCAAGTGCAGCTCAAATGCGGCCCAGGAGAATCTGTGAATTTTTCAAGTCACCTCTCCGACCACACTTGAGCCGCACTTCAAAACGGCGCAAGTGAGAGTCGGGAGGTGGTTGTAGGTGCTGCACGTTCTCCCAGTTTTTTCTTTTTTTGTTTTATATCCCCCCTTCCCTCACGCCAACCGCCTCTGCCACTTTCCCGCTCCTGTTTTGAGTGTGGAGTGGAGTGTAACGTCGAACGGTGCCAGGCTCAAGTGTTTTTTAATGACGATTACCCTGTGACGCGGCTCAAGTGCCACACTTGAAATTGAAGTGGAGTGAAGTGGTGTGGAACGAGGCCCTTTCTCTTTTCTATGGGCTTTGCTCCACCGCAGAACACTCGATATGTATTAATCATAATCATCCAGATACATTCAAACTGTTGAACTCCCCCTAATGCACAAGTGCAGAAATGCGTCCAAAGTCATGTCATGTAGAATGTTGAGTAGTGGAGCAAGGCCCTATATAGTTTCCCCTTCGAAGAACAGATGTCCTGACGGACGGCCTGCTTACTCTAACTCAGCTGGTAGAAAAAAAAAAAAAAAAAAAAAAAAAAAAAAAAACATGACCTGTTGAAGACCAGGGTTCGAATCCATTCCCATGCAACCAGCTGAACAAAGGGCCTCGCGGGACGGCACAAGAAACGAAACGAAACGACCATCGAACTCGCGAGGCTTCGCGAGCCACTAAATCATCTTTTCGTTCCGTTTATGGCCTCACCGACGCACAGCACATTCGAACTGCCACACGGGAGCGACCTAACGAGATCTGGCATGCGCTAAGGTCCACCCCGGAGCACGGTCGCGAGTTCTGGCATGCGCTAAGATCCAAAATTTTGGACGGACTTCCCAGACTCATGGCGATTCACAGCACCTCCACCGGCCATCAAGAGGACCTGCGAGTTGCAGGCGGGCACGGAAGGGGCACGTGCGCAAGCTCGCGAACTCCAACTCTGACAGCATTCGCGACTTTCTCCTGACAGGTTTCGTGTGGTCACTGTGCGGCGAGATGTTCACAAAACGAAGTAGTCTTTTTTTCATTTCGTGTACTGTCCGGCCAGCCCCAAAGTAAAAACGGCAAAGAAAAGTAAAGAAGAAAGAAAAGAAAACCGGACAAGGGATCGGACCCACGACCATCCGCCTTTTGGTAGGGGAGGCCGTGAGTCTTCCGGTAGCGCTAATCTTGGCGCTCCACTCCGGTAGCGGTACCCAGGCGTTGCGCTACCCGAAGAATCTAGGCCCGGGGGACACGGCGGTTGGCGCAGATTGCGCTCTAAATTAGTGTCCTCGAGTAGGACCGAGGCAGCCATCACCACGAGTAACCAACTCGATGACCGTGCTGTCAGAGCGTCTTCGTGCTCGGTAATTCCCGAGCCTTCTCCATGGTGAGGAAGACCCTCGGGCTGTCCCCACGGTAGGTTAGCTTTCACCATTGTTGAAGAATTTGGGTATGCGAACAATTTGGACCATTTAGAAGATACGAAGGCATCAGCAGTGGGTGCGCGCCAACGACCGGCGCTCGCCTTTGACATGAACACGAGAGGAGAGTTCGAAAGCTACAGTTGGCGTGGTCAAGGATTACGTTGGTGGGTTGAGCGGTTGGCGTCGCAAGGAAGAACGTCAGGGCAATCCGAGGGAAGAGGACGTTCCCCTCCAGGCCAGGCAGATGTGTCGTTGTCCGACGAGGATAGACTGCGATTGTTAATTTCCAAGTGCTACGACGACGGGGTACTTCCGGAGAAATTTCGGTGTGGCGAATGGGTCGTTGAAGGAGGAGTACGTACCTTCGTTATCAACCCCCGCTTAGACGAACTCACTATAAGTTGGCTGAAGGAACGCACGATTAATGTCATCTTCCCAGGGGCGGCCAGGGACTTGCTGATGCGAGTGCGGGAGGATCTGATCTGGGCATATGAAAATGGATGGTACCGTCAATGGACCTTCGAGCGGAACACTGGCCGAGGGAGAGTGCATGCAGAAGGTCCGAACGTGATATCTTATGTGGCAAGGTCAAGAGAGGTAGCACAATGGATGGTAGCAGAGGCTGAAGATACCATCGTCATTCGAGGGGTGGAATACACCATGCAATTCAAGTCGTGGATGACTAAGTCGGAGTTAGAAGAGAGAAGACGCCTCGAAGATGAGTCCAAATTTTGGGTAATGGCGATCCGGGTGCCGTTGCGAGTGATGTTTCATGTGGAGAACATGGTAGAAACATCAATGGGTCGAGTAATCAAGAGCTTGCCGCCAGAACAGGATTGCACTAGACCCAAGCTCATGAATCTTAAATTCGAGGTTGTCAGGGAGGCAGAGAATAAGTTCGCGCCAGAACTGTCAATGCGTCTGGGCAGAGAGGTACTCCTAATAAAATTTGTGTGTAAGCACACTCTGTGGTGTGATAGATGCAGATGGTGGTTTCACACTTCGACGGAAGGACGTCCACAAGAAGGTGAGGAGGACGAAGGATCAAGCCAAGCGGATGGAAGACAACGACAACAACCAGCGAATCGTCACATCAGGGATGCAGCAAGACAGGAGTACACTCAAGCTCCAAGAAGAAGCGAGAGCAACTTAGCACTGAGAGATACGTGCGGTAGGAGACATCCTGCGAGAGCTCACACCGGGGATGCTCATGGGACCGTCCGACATTCCACGGGGGAGGGAAGTGGTGCTTATCGTCCCTCCTTTCAATCGCAACAAGGTGGACTAAGCGCTGGACCACGACAACCTCAAGGAGTTGGTCATGCTTATCCCATACCTCCCATCTATGGGACCGGAGTTGGGTTTCAACCCTATGTCCCTTTCTCAGGTCCTCCGCTGGGTTACATCTACTATCACGGTTACTATGGCTTGCTCGCGCCAGCCCAAGAGACTCCACATCGCAATCTATATGAGACTGGAGATGGACTCAACGACAAGGTTCTGCTCCCAGATGGAGAGTTCGACCATATGGAGAGCCCTGCATCCAGCAGGAGTACAACAGTGGGGGTGGGGAACCAGCAGCGCAACTCACAACCAGAATTCGGGAGAGGAGCTCCGGATGCGGAACATCAGGGATGCACAGGAACGCAAGGGGACGAGGAGGCAATGGGCTCTTATGGTGAGAGGGAGTCATAAGGCACCCCGACTTCCACTCCACTCCGCGGTGATATTATGGACGAATCCCCACGGGGTATTCCGTTATGGACGAATCCCCACGGGGTATTCCAGAGGGGGTGGCGACAGCAAATCATGATGATGGGGTGTTTGAAGAAGTTATGATTCTCCCCCTCGTTTGCACGATGCAAGGGTCAAATGCGTTTGTCATTGGCCTCCTGGATCGGAATGAGCAACTAGTGTTGCCTACTATAGGCACGAACGAACCTCTGATGCCAACGTTAATTCAAGAGAGAGTGCGCTATTTGTTTGCAGACAGATTTGATTTTCGTGTATTCCCAAAGTTTTTTAATGCCAAAACTACGCACCGAAGTTGCAATAGACAAAGTGGTCCGTTTCACGGTAGTCTTCATTGATGCGAGACTGTCAACCGAGGCATGGGGGAATCTACGTCAGGTGGGACTGGGTTATTTCCCACTGAACGCCTTGACTCTCCCCTCGATCGATATCCTTTCACAGGTTATTCTCGTACCAGGAGTTTCGACATCCTGGCTGGCGGATCAGAGTCCCAACATACCATGTGCTTTCAACCTGAAGTGTAGCTCCTTCACGCGCTGCCTCACAAACATATGGCAAATTCAAGACATAGAGCTTAGTGAGGAGGAGATCAGGGGCATGAACCCACCACCCGCAGGTATCCAAATTGCCAACCTGAACGAAATTCGCAATGGGTAGGATAAGAGTAGCAACCTGGAACGTTCGGGGAATGGGGGACCTATGGGGGAAGGCGAAGGGGAAAAGGATCAAATCATGGATTCATCGTAATCGAGTAGATGTGATGCTAATCCAGGAAATGAAACTATCTGAAGAAAAGCTAACCGAACTCAGAGAGCGGTGGGATCGCCCGCAACTTTGGTCCCCTGCAGGGGGGACGAGAGGTGGAGTAGCCATCCTAATCCACAATCGAATTGAGGCTAGGTTGATGGACTTTGATAGTGATGCCTGGGGTAGATGGTGCCTGGTAAAGCTGGCACTAGGTGAGGTGCAGTGGGTGTTCGCCACAGTGTATGCACCGAATGGGATCAGGGAAAGAGATACTTTTTTCGAAATGCTTTCGTATCATGTTCTACCGAGACATAACAACCTCGTGATTACAGGCGACTGGAACAGAGTCTGCTGCCCAGGATCAGACTCAGAGGCAGACCATGGGATGACACTATACAAAGTCAAACTGCTCAGATGGATGGAAGCCTGGGAGTTGCGAAATATATACAGAGACTTACTTCCTCGGGCACAGGACTTCACTTGGATAGGGCGGTCTGCACAACTGGCAGGGATTCAAAGACGTCTATATTTCTTTTTGGTATCTACAAGTTTGGCCAGTGACATGCTGGATGTGGAGACGGTGAATGAGCCAATATTAGACCACAAGTTGGTGATCCCGGACTATGTTATCTCCTCTCTAGAGGAACGAGGCGCGGACTACTTCCGATTGAACATAACCTACTATCTGACGAGGGCCTGATGAACTGGGTGGAAAACTTCTGCCGCAACTGGAAGAATGCTAAGTTGGAGTTTGAGCAACAGGCAGAGTGGGTAGACGCAGGCCTGCTCATCATCAATTTGAGACTTGATGCCTTTTATCGGATTGCTGCTTATGGGAGAAACAAGGAGGAGTGGGTCGACGAAGCGGAGGAAAGAATTGGGCAGCATCCTGTGTCTGACCTGTTTTGGTCACAAGAAAGAGCGGCCAGATTAAATGAGTGGAACCAATTTCAGACTCATAAGCAGGAAAGATGGCACCAAATCCTAAAGGTCAAGGGCATAATATCCTTGGATACAATGACCAAACAAACCTTCCAGAGGTTGCTACCCAATAATAGAGCGGTCCACATGAAGGAACTGTGTCACCCGCACCATCCTGGCTGGCCTATGGCAACGACAAATGAGGACATGTGCCGGTATGCAGCCAACTATTATGAAGACATCATGACGACGAGGAGACTCTTTGACAATCTGGATGATGACATGTCGCAACTCTCAGCAATATGGGGCAATTTCACAGTTCGAGTCCCAGAAGAAGGAAGGCAGTGGATGGACATACCACTATCAGAGGACGAAGTGCTCCAAACGGTCAAAAGGATGGCAAGGGGTAAGGCACTAGGAGACAATGGTCTCCCGGTGGAATTCTACGCAGTATGCTAGGAAACCCTGGCGGAGGACCTGACAAATCTCTTCAACGGCATCCTGATGGGAGGAAAATTAGGCCAGTCCATGACGCGAGGCATCATCTCGTTGCTCTTCAAAAAAGGCGACCCCTGCGAGATTCGGAATTGGCGGCCCTTCTCACTGCTAAATGTGGCTTACAAGCTGCTGGCTAGAATGCGTGTGACCAAACTAAGTTGCCTTTTGCCTAGCTTAGTCCAAAGAGACCAAGGTGCTTTTGTGCAGGGTAGGTCCATCTTCGAGAATGTGGTGACGGCTATCGAATTGCTGAAACTGGTTGATGGGGAAGACGCAGAAATGACAGTTCTACTGTTGGACCTAAAAAAACCTACAACAAAGTTAACTAGACCTTCGTTCTGACGACCCTGTGCTTTGGTGAACCTTTTTGCAGATGGGTCAAAGCATTGTACGACTTCTCCTCGGCTGCCGTGTGTGTCAATCGAGTCATCTCCAAAGAGTTCGAGTTGTCAAGGTCTCTACGGCAAGGCTGCCCCTTGGCCCCACTCCTCTTCGTTCTTCATCTGGAACCACTGTTGTGGAACATCAGGTGTCATCCGAAGTTTGTAGGCCTCTGCATGGGCAATGGCAAGGAAAGCAGGATCAAAGCCCTTGCTGACGACCTTTTTGCCATCTCGGTAAATACGAAGCCTTCGTTGGATGCTTTGAAGCAATGCCTGATTGACTTTGCAGAGTTCTCTGAAGCGACGGTCAACTAGAGCAAATCTACATTCTTTCTGCCTAAACAGTATCCTTTGGCTGTCCACTGGGGAATGGAACGGGTCCCAACAGATACAGCGGAATGATTCCTTGGTATACAAGTGGCGTTGGGCGACTGATCCTCGTCACAGGAGATGATTCTAGCGGAAAGAGTTAAGAAACGGATTCGGAGCTGGGGTAAAGTTTTCACCTCTCTCTGATCGGTCGAGCCCTAGTGATAATGACTTCAGCGTTTTTCGTGCTATAATATGTGACGACAGTCAGAAAGCTCTCTCCAATGGTAGTGAAGTCGATCAAGACTATGGCCAAGAGGTTCATTTGGAAGCCTGATAGCAAGGAAGATGAAGGATTCATTTGCAAAGTGGCCTAGGAAACGATCTGCACTCCATGGGAAGAGAGGGGCTTATCGTTGATCGACCCTGTGGCACAAAATACTTTCCCGCTGGCAAGATGGGTGACCAGAGTGGCAAAAGTTGAGATAGAGACCAACTGGTTTTGTTGGCGGAGCGCCTGTTATCTAAGGACTGGCACCTTTTTCGCCCATTGGATGTTTGGGTAGCTATCATGGCTGATACTTTTGTGCGCAAACGACCTGCTTCCAAGTTTTGGCGAGATGTGCTAGCTGCTTGGAAGAAGGTTCAACCTTCATTGCGAATGCCCCCGGAATCCAAGACGGAGGTGAAACGTCAGCATCTCTTCGAAAACAAATGGATCTTGAATAGTGAGGGTCAACCATTCGCTCTCGGAAGAAAGCTTGGAGAGTTTGGTCTGAGCTGGCTTTGGAAAGGGGTCTCGACGGTAGGTGACCTATGGGATGAGACGGTGAACCAGTGAAAATCAAGCTCTGATCTGAGAGAACATATGGGCCAGCTACCTAACCGAGATGAGAGGGCAGACCTTCTGAGAGCAGCTTCTAGGCCCTAAGGGCATCGACCCCCCTTGGACTTGGTTCCAATGGAACAACGACGAATCAAGCTGGTACTGAAGACTCGAAATCTGGTTCGATGACAATTCAGGCTGCTGCTGGCTGGAAACATACAGGCACAAATCCACCAACCAGCCAACCCTGGAAAGAGAAGGCATGCGCTTCTAGTATGGCCTTGGCAATTTGACGGAAGTAAGAGTAAGACTGAGGCCGCCCACAGAGGAGGGTCTCCCTATGATCCCCCAGCTCATTGCAAACGGGACCCCACTAAGGGATTTGAGAATAGACCCCGCAGTTTGGGGCTGGCAGCTGGGGGACGAGAGGATAGTGGGTCAGGAGAACCTCAACTCAAAGGTCATTGACTCGTTGCAAGGAGGAATACCACCTCCCAGACCTTACAAAGGAGGGTTGGGCAGCGATGGAACAGAGTGGCCCCGGAGTTGAATCCTCCTTCAGAGCATAAGCTCTCCAGGCTGTGGTCTCAGTTAAGTTCAATCCCTTCACAAAAGTTGTCTTCGCTGCTTTGGCTCCAGTCTCATCTGGCAGTACCGACCTCAGTTTGGTTATCGGAGAGAGGCATGGATGTCGTCAAGCTCTGTGACAGGTGTAAAGTCAGGGAAGAGAATTGGGCTCACCTTTGGTGGGACTGCCCAAGATCAAGGAAGTGGTGGAGATGGTGGGAGATGCACTAGCAACGGTTCAAGGGCTAGGCTGGCTTACTAGGACAGAGAATGGGTCGTGCTTGGTGTCGTTCCGGTGCACTGGGGAGCAGCACCTCAGAAGGTTGGGGATACATAGCCCAGGTGGGTAGGGCTATAATGATGTGTCTCATTTGGATGGACAGGAACAGCCTGAGATTCCAAGGCGAGAGTCTAAATGAGATTCAGGCAGAGGCCACATTTAAAGGCATGTTTGCTACGACAATCAGGGCGGATTGGGTGCGTAGGGTGGTGCAGAGTGACCGGTGCACAACCCTCGACTGGTTCAGGAAAACCTGGTGTTTGGGGCATATCCTCAGATCCTCTCCCACGTCTCTCTGGAAGGGAAGCTGGTTTTGTGTCAATGGATCGAGCGAGGGTAGAATAGTTGCGAGTACTGGGGAGGTAGTTAGTGGTTTTTCTTTCCTTATTTCTTTTTTTGGTTTGTTGGGTTTTGCTATGGTCTTGAGGGTGGACCGGTTGTTGAACCAGGTGTACTCGGTTCCAATCGGTGGTCGCAGTAGACCACAATGGTTAGGTGAGGGTTGGAGAGTGTCATTTAAGACAAATGGAACAAGGTTCCTCTCGACCGCATTGGGCCGAGTGTCAGTCCGGTCAGTAGGACTGTGCAGTAGGATAGAATAGGATACATTGTCGGATAGGCTAGGTCAATAGAAGAATTAGGTAGTAGGCTACAGTTGGCAGTCAATGGATAGTAGTGTTGCTTGCATCTCAGTGGATCGTTTGATGGAATTTCTTTGCTTGGTTGAGTTGTGTTTGCTTAAGCTTAACCGGTTGATGTTGTCGGGATAACTCCGGGTTGAATTGTGAGGTCCCCGACCTCAGTCCAGTTGATGTGGCTCAGTGGTTAGAGCACCGGTTGGAAATGCGCATTGTGGTATAAGGTTGCGGGTTCAAATCTGCGGTCTTGTGCATGGACACCGGCAGGGCGTTAAAATGACGCACGGCTGGACCCCCCCCCCCTTGGGATGACGCACGTTAGCTATTACAAACACTAGTTGTGCACCACCCAAGGGTTGTTCACGGTGTTGTATGTTGGTTCTGGGTTTCACATAGGTTGCTCGGGGGTGCTGGTCTTGGGTGTTCTGATGATCTCCCCAGTCTGGCAAATCACACGTTTGGGCCATTTCCACGGGTCGTTCACATGATACAGTCATTCGATTATATGTTACAAGGGCACGGGTTCGAGCTTGGTTTGGACCTTGGGGGGGTCCCTGTCCAGCTTACCCCATTCTCTCTCTTCGATATACAAAGTATACATAGCCTTCGGACATAACATAGAATTATATATCACCTATGGGCTATATATACACACATTGTAACGAACCAATTCCTGTTCCGCACGATTTTCTGCGCGACGACAATGAGGGGTCCTAAGCTGGGAAGGTTGGGCCAATTATGGGAGATGGGATCCAACGGGAAAATTGCATCAGTGTCTTTGTTTGTTCTTCTTTTTATGTCGCTTCTTTTCAGATGGCTGGGGCCAGGGCTGGGCAAGTCCCGGGATGGTCGATTGAGTGGGTGGCGCGCCGATGGAGGAGCGATTAATAATGGTTGACGTCGGTTCTTTCTTGTTTTGCTGTCGCGATTTCGGCACGGTGATCGCGCGTGAGTTTTGTTTATTTCTTTTTGAAATTTTTTTTCGAATCTTGTCGAACCCTCGACGACTCTCGGAATTTCGGATTTGTACTTTATTAAAGTTCTTTTTGCATTTTTGCGTTAAATAGGAATTAAGGAATTTAGGAATTTGGAATTTCTTTTGCCTCGCGGTGCTTTTTGCTCACGCGTTTCTTTTTGCGGCTGCAACGGAGATCTGATTAATCGGCGCCTTGAATTTTGCGTGTAACTGTAATTTTGGGCAGGGCGCCCTTGTAACTGTATCTTTCTTCTTGAGCTTCGTCTTTCCCGCCCACTCTCTTCTTTGTTGTGTCTAGTTGGTCCGCGGGCTGCATGACCGGATCTATGCGTGGAGAGTGGAGAGTGGCTACGTCTCCCACGCTGCGATCTGGCCATGCAGAACGTAGACACTCCCTCCCCTTCTCTCCTTCTAAGTCCTTGCAATTCCGTGTTCTTTGTGCATGCATGCACGCTATAAATTTCGGCTGCGCGATTAGATAGCTCTCTTAAACAGTTGCTGAAAGCTCGGGGTAACGCGATCAGTGAGGGTCGGCTCATGAGCGAAGTAAGAGGTGAGTTGAAGGTGGAGTTGGGCGACCCGACGAGTTGGTGCCGAATGTGCGGGGTTGATGTGTGAGGCTACGACGGACTGTAGCGCGCGGGCGAACCCGACGGGCACAGGAGGACTAAGCGGGGTGACAACTTTRTGSATTGGTGCGTGACGACGGACTGTCCGCATCGGAGAGAGAGAGAGAGAGAGAGAGAGAGAGAGAGAGAGAGAGAGAGAGAGAGAGAGAGAGAGAGAGAGAGAGAGAGCGGAGGTTGACAGACGTGGAGTTGTAATTTTCTTTGTCTTTTCCTTTGCTTTTGTACATAAGTTTTGATTGCGGCTCGGACAACTCGCCCTTATTTTCCTTCTACATCTTTGTCTCGACGTTGACCCTTGTATGGTGTCCTACTCCGTCTCGATCCTTCCTCTTTTGTGTATATTGGATGGACGAGTTCTGATGGAATGATATGCTTGTCGTTTTCTGCCTAATCATCATCGTTGCTTGTCACTTTGATCTGCTGTCGTCACAATAAGAGTTTGATGTTGTTGCGGTATCTGATGTGTGCGATGTCATTTTGCATAATCGGAAATGATTGTTTGCAGGATCACTGAATGATTAGATGATTGGGTGATTATCTATGCCACGTGGCGATTTTGCATGTAGGACTGAACTCTCACTTTTGCACGAAAATTAGCCAACGGATCCATGTACGATCGAACACCTCGGATGCATAGTGTAAGCGCGATCTGATCAACGCAGCCTATACGTGTCCATACGCAGGCGATTCACGATCACTGATGAACTTGGCACCTCCAGTATCGGGATAAGTGCGAGATTTTCCTTTTGCAAGACTTTGAGCCGGTAGGAATTTCCGCCACCATACCCGGAAATTCCCTTGTCAATCGAAGCACGATCAGATGCGTGCGGAGGGTTCCCACTACGCTGCAACTAGCTATCCGCCAGAATGACAAGATGTCGTACGTCGCGGAGCAGGAGAGATTGCGGGGCCCAGAGTACCGAGAATACTGGGAGGAAGAACAACTTAGGCTGAGCTTAGGCTGAGATATCCGGAATTTCCCTGTCTAACCGCGAACGACTAACTGTGTGCCAGGGACTTTCACCGTGCCATAACCAATGACCCGAGGGCCCCCGACTACCCGACTACCTATAACACGCAATATTTCATATCCCCCGGCTTCGTCGTTATCGCTACCAATTTCCCTCCCTTCCATCTCCTCCTCCCATACCACCAACTCACGGTGGTACTGTGGAATTCCATAGCCCTGTATTGGCCCCACACGCCGTGCAGAAATTGCAGACGACGTGGCAACCGCCGAGCCTTTGGAACTACGGAGCCTAACCATAACGCGCGACGTCAATCGACACGTGTCCACACCCGGAGGTCCAACCCATAGAACTCGCAACCCCCGCAAACGGACCTCTCCCGAACCGCCGTCACTGAAACGGGTGGATCGGACGGCCCAAGATGCACCGCGCATGCCATCTGCCTTATGCTGCACGACATCGACCGCCATCAGACCGAAGGTAACCCGTCCTGTAGCCTCATTGCACCTATGCCCCTGAAACCTTGCCACAGGAGATCTCAGTTCTAACCTGGGACTCCACCCCCAATTTCCCAAAAATCCTTGGCACACCCCTTTTCGCACTTCCAGGCCCACATCCCACTCCGATCAGGAAGTCGCGCCGGGCGTGAGGTTATGGGCATCACAACATAGCCTTAGCCTTCGGACATAACATAGAACTATAATATATCGCCTACGAGCTGCATACACGCCTTCGGACATAACATTGAACTACACATCGCCTATGGTCTACACACACAAAGTTTCCACACATGATACACACATAGCCTTCGGACATAACATAGAAGTATATATCGCCTACGGGCTACATACACATATATATAGCCTTCGGACTTAACATAGAACTACACATCGCCTTGGGCGACATACACAAGGCTGGGGGGGTCTAGTCACTGGATAAGGGTCTAGTATCTGCAGTAGGTTCAGGTTGGTTGGATAGGGTGCCATTGGGTGCAGTTCCTACTGACATCCGGATATAACTGTCTAGTGGCCATATATTGGGACCTGTGGTAGATTGTCTGGGCCTGGCGTCCGAAGTTCCCGTTCGACAAGGTTCGTTCGCTTCCGCTTCCACCAGGGCTGGGCAAATTTTCAGCCCTGGTGCCTATCACTGCTGTTCGGTCCAAGTTGCCCACCCAACGGTAGGACAATGGTCCTGAGTGCTGGTCACACTGAGGTAGGATAGTGGGATAGGGGGTGCACTAGGAGTATTGAAGTGAGGATGGGATGAGAGGTGGCCTCTTTTTTTTTTTTTTTTTTTGAAATAGCATAGTTTCATTATACAATCAAAAGGAGGCCGGGAATCCCTCCACATCTCAACCCGGAAAGGGGAACCAAGCCTCGAAGAGGCTAACTGGAAACCGGGTCCAGTGTCCCATGCTCCAGTCCACAGTCATGCTATTTCTGAAACAACAGGGAACAATAGGCATAACAAACACTACCAAAGGCCACAAAAGATCGAGCTATCCCACTACACTTGATCCTACATTCATATCCGGGAGCATTACCCGGCTTTGCTTCAACAGAGCCTACCTGCAACTCACCACAAGCTCCTGAGAGCTGCTATCTGTCCTTCTCAAATTACACTCTGACCGACTGTAGCCTATTCCGACTAACTTCCTCCTGAACTTAACCAAGGTCCTATCACCAATTCAGATTTCTCTGAAATCCTTGCCAGTCGACTCTCTATAGCCCATGTGTTTAAAAACCAAAATGCATTCTTCGTGTGCCAATCTGCTCTCATCACCTTCCTTATCTGAGCCTTTATCGTAACCAGTGTGTGTGGAAATGACCAGTGCTCACCCTGAAAACAGGCAGCATTCCTTACCTGCCAAATTACCTCCATTAGTATTCCTCTGCATGTTTGCGCTATGTAGTCCCAGCCCTTGGAATATGATCCCGTTGTTTCTGATTTCCCTGTCAAAATCCAGCTATCTGTCCATTCTACAGTTTGGGGCGAGACCTGTGCCGTGATGGCCTTCCAGTGGCGGCGCCACCACTGCCACAGTCTAATTGATACTGGACAGTGAATCCACAAGTGCACTGTAGTTTCCCAAGCCCACTGACATTGAGAGCAGGTTTGGGAAATCTCCATACCTTTAGTAGAAAGCCATGTGGCCGAGGCCACCACCTGAAGAGATTGTAGCCACAATAACGCCGCTGTCTTCTGATTTGTTGCTTTTTTCAGTTGGGACCACAAACAGTACAGGTCACGTTCCGTCATCAGGCTAGGACAGTATTCGTCCCATCTTCTGCAGGCCACTGCTAAAGGGGTCTTCCTTACCCTAGATCTCATCAATTCTCTACCCGTCTTCGTAGAATATTGTACCAGGGGGACCACGTTACCGTGCTGGCTTTTTATTTTCCAGCCGTAGGTTTATGGTTCCATCTTATACTGATCAGCTGAAACTCCCCCTTTGCATGTCTCCTTACCTCTTCTGTCCCTGGTGACCCAAACTCTCACTTCATCCAGATTACTGATTGTAGGCACTATTCTTTCTTCTACCAGTCCCAGTGCCCTGTCCAGTTCCAGAGTTTTAGACGCATGTCCATGTGGCTTCCACTCTTGTATCCTCGTGCCCTGGTGAGGGTCGACCCCTGTTACTCTCCAGAACTTCTCTTCACCCGTAGGTGCTCTTAGCCATAGGTTAGCAACAGATAAATTCCCTCCCCTTAAAAGTGCGTTCCAAGTTTGAGGGATAGCAGCTTTCAGCGCTGCAAAATGGACCCGGACATTATGTAGTCTGGGGAGATGGAGTCTAAGGTTCTGTTCCGTGATCCAATCTTGAGCTTGTTCATCCCAGATGTCCTTGATCATCAAAATACCTTTCGCACACCAACTCTTACCAAAACTGCCTGGTCCCTGCGCTGCTGAAAAGGGTGTTCCGTCCTGTTGTAGGATAGCATCGTTGTCAAAAAGGAGTTCATTTAACACTTGGCCCTTCGACAGCGGTGGGACATGTTTTGTCGGTCTGATGTTTTGCCATGCAGTTAGAATGGATTTCCAAACTTGTGATTTTATCCGTCTGTTCAAAAAGGAAGGTATCAGCAGGCATCGCCACACTGCCTTGTGGTTTTCCAACTCCCACTCAGTTCCCAGTATATGTTCTGCTAATTTGATCCAAATCTTATCCTCGTTATCAAACATTGCCTTAATCGGCCATTTTCCCAATAAAGCAATGCTCTGTTGCCTTGGGTCCAGCAGGCCCAGCCCACCTTCTGCTCTTGGTTGTGCAATTGTTTCCCATGCTACTTTAGATAAGAATCCTTCACCTTCTTTGATAGCTGGTTTCCAAATGTACCCTGCTGCCACACGTCGAATACTATGATATGCCTTGTCTCCCAGCAAGTGAACCACCATTGGGAACCATAAGATCGAGAAAGCTGCTGCTGATAGTACCAAGGCACGTCCAACGAGTGACAGTTGGAATCCCCTTTCCCAGTATGCTATCCTTGCTCTTACCTTCACTTCAAGAATAGAATTTTGTTTCGCCGCCGCATTCCCCAAAGAGATCTGCACTCCCAAAAGTCTCTCAGACTCTCCTTCGCCCACCCGGTTCATCCCCCAGTCCACTGCCAACTCCCAAGATTCCGGTAGTAAGTACGAAGACTTGTTCCAATTAATCGAGGCTTCGGACAGGTCACAATATTCCTCTACTACTGTCCTTAACTCTGTTAGAGAGCTCACTGTATTCCTGCATATCAGTGTTAAATCATCAGCGAGAGCGTTTCCTTTCCAGTGGAGCGCCGGGGAAATGTGCAGGCCTGTGATGTTATTGTTAAATCGAATGTTGTCCAGTAGTACTTCCAGATGTATAACGAAGAGGAGGGGGGCCAATGGACACCCTTGGCGTAGAGATCGCGTTAGTTGTATTACCTCTGAAAGACACCCGTTCACATTTACTACTGCAGTTCCTTGCGAATACATAGCTTTGACCAACTTCAGAAAGTTTAGCCCAAAGTTCATTTTCTTTAAGGTGGTGGCCACGAACGCCCACCCCACCTTATCGTATGCTTTATCCATGTCTAGCAAGAGTGTGGCCACATTTCTGTTTTCCGAACTGATGATCTCCAAAGCCTGCAGCGTGGCCAAGATGTTTTCATGAATAGATCGGCCCTTCACAAATGCCCCTTGTTCTGGGCCTATTATACTTGGAAGGTGTCTTGACAACCGGCGGGCAACGACTTTTGCCAATATCGTACATGTTACATTCAGTAGGGATATCGGTCGGTAATTTTTGACTTCTTTTTTGTCCCCTTTCTTGTACATCAGAGTTATTATACCCTTCGTAAGTCCACTCAGTAGCGAGCCACCTATGAACTGTTGATTACAGATATCCGTCAAAAAGGGGCCCATTGCATCCCATGTTTCCACAAAAAATTCGGCGGGAAGGCCGTCCATGCCCGGGCATTTGCCTTTCTTTAGTTCCTTGACTGCTTCGTCCAACTCTTCCACCGAGAACGGTCTATCCATGTCTAATCTTCCCTGCCTAGAGATGGATAAATTTGTTCTGTCCCAGAATTCTGATCCAAGAGACAAATCTGTGTCAAAGTCCGTGTCTGGGAGTCTAGAGGTCAGAATATCAGCAAAATAGTCTCGGGCGTATTCGCACATTTGCTGTGTTGCTTCTGCCAGTGGTTTGTCCAATAAAAGTGGGTGCTTTAACTGTCTCATCATTGGTTTCGTCTGATGGAGTATCAGGGATCTAAATGTGGTCTTCGTCATTCTATCGTACCCCGTAATTCCTCTCAGATTTAGCCATTCTAACCATTGTGCTTGACGTTTCATCTCTACCGCCTCAAGTTCCAAGAGCAGCGCTCTTCTTCTTTCTAGCCAGTAATGGTCGGCGTATGCATCTTGCCCCAGCTTTTACTCTGCAAAAGCTATGTCTTCCTTCAACTGTCTTTCTTTCCTATTCCTGTTCCCTGCTTTGATCTGTGAGAACACGTTGAGAGTTTCCGGAATGATCCCGATTCCTACATCCGCCCAGTCCTCTTCCCTGTTGAAGAGCGACTTAGCTTTCTGCCAGTCCTTCATGTGATTGGTGACCCAGTTCTTAATACCATTGTCTTTTAAGTTGTTTACATTTAACCGGAATGACCCTCTGAACCGCCTCACCTGGTCTCCGGAGATTACATCCATCAGAACTGGGTAATGATCAGAGAGGCCGCCTCACCTGGTCTCCGGAGATTACATCCATCAGAACTGGGTAATGATCAGAGAGGGAAAGTATCTGAGAGTCTGCCCATATGCATCTATCCCATATTGCCCCCCTGGCCAAGAGGAAGTCGAGCCTCCTCCCGACCGAGGTCGCGCCAAACCAAGTAAAGCCACTAGTCTCAGGGTTCAACACCCGAAATACGTCTGTTAAACTCTGTGGTCTCATATTCCTGGACACCAAAAAAAAAAAAAAAAAACACGACCATCCACCACCTCCTGGCAGTCAGTTCGAGAGATCCCACAGGTACAAGAAGAAAAAGGGGAAAGGGAAAAGAAGAGGGGAGGGGGGAGGGAGGGGGAGGGGGAGAAGGAAAAAAAGGGCAAATCCTGGAAAGCGCCAAGTGTAGAGGCCATGTCCTTCGGAAAGATACAGAGAATTCATTGATTAGCATGATTTTATATTTTTTGGGGGGAATGATTACCATGATGGCGCCTACGGAAGGATGACAGATGACATCAGACACGCTGGACCCGTTTTCCAGCAGGGTGCTGCTCCCCACTAATAAGATCGGAGCGACCATGAAGCTCACTAGAGGGGGATGCTCTTATCACCTCCTCTAGCGAGGGGACTTGACAGAAAACTTAAAAAAAGAAAAAGAACAAAAAATATTGCCGTAGTGACAGATGACAAGCATAAATTGAGAAACTGTTCACAAAAAAACAAAAAGGAAAAAGAAAAAGAAACTGTTCACACTTGACAAACGCATGGAGAAGAAGTGAATGAAAGGTTGTGATGTGAACGCGCCAAAAACAACCCCTCTCCGGGCGTAACCGAACTAGGACTTCCCTGCATGTATATGACCGCATTTCCAACCAGGCGTGCATGCACCTGGCCGCAGTTACGTTCACAGAGAAGTGGGAAAAGTCCTACCGTAGTGCGCCAAGTATGCCATCCCACTTCACTGCCAGGTAAACGCGTCACAACAGGAAAATTACTCGTACACCTCCGGAGCCAAGTCCCACTAGCCGCGTTGAGTTTCCTCAACGCCTGAATCTGGACGGGTTTCCAGGGAATGTGCAGTTGAGGTAACTCACAGCCATTTCTGGACATATCCACATACACATCCAGATTCAGGCGTTGAGGAAACTCAACGCTGCTAGTGGGACTTGGCCCCCGGAACTGTTGAAGTACAGCCCTGTGAATCCACATGAACGATTTTTTTTTTTTTTTACTTTTCAAATTCTCAAATTTTGAGGCAGTTTTAGGGTCACACTGGGTCCTTCCCCTACCCTATTGTACCTTTTTTTTTTTTTTTTTTTTTTTTTTTAAGAAACATAGCTTTTTTCATTCCAAATGAGACCACCTGGGGCCGGGGAACACACCCCTACATATCAACCCGGTACAAACTTGCCGAGGTCAAACTCAGCTTAGGCACTAAACCGCAAATCTCGAAAATGCCCAAGGCAATTCACGGAAATTTTCCAAATGAACCCTAAAATGATTTCCAAGAGCATGCCAAATTCGTAGATGCAGGGGGGCAAGGTCGCACTAGCAAACAGGATAAGGGACAAAGTTGGAGGCGGCGCCGTAGCCCTCCAATCCGGCGACGCGAGTGTGTGGCTGGCCATCGCGGAGTTCGATCGTCACGCCCCGGGGCGCTTAGCACGGGGGAAGGCGAGTTGCATGGCTGGCCATCGTGGAGTTCGATCGTCACGCCCCGGGGCGCTTAGCACGGGGGAAGGCGAGTTGCACAGCTGTCGGGCGTGACGCTTAGCACGGGGGAATTCAAGGCGAGTTGCACAGCTGTCGGGCTTGATGGTGAGTCCGAGCAAGGGCGACATGGACTTGTCCCTGGGATGAGGCGAGGTGAGGTGGTGCAGTAAGGGTCAGCGGAATTTCTCTTTCAAGCTATCCTCCTGAACTTTCGAACCGAAGATCGATGCAGTGGCAGCGAACTTCCTATGGAACCTGTATCCCCCCTATCGTGAGGGTCTCCGTACGGTCTCTCACAAAGGGGAGATATGCCGGAGCGGCCAAGCCTGGTCTGTTCATGGTTGGAATGACAAGTGGTTGCCCACTAGTTGTTGGCGGCGACAGCACATGAGGAGTTGGTTACTTGTTTGGCCTGTAGTCCGGGCATATGTGAGTACCCTGCCGGCTTCCTGACAGGTGGCCCAGAAGGCTCCATCGGAGCAGAACAATGAAGAAGCCCTCAGCTCTGTTTGGATCAAGTGCGTAGACGCCTGGAGTTCAAGCTGGTTACTGCGAGGTATACACTCTTGCTCACATCACCTCAGCAAGGGACTAAGCAGCCCCAGGGAGACAGCGGGAGCATTAAGATGCAGAGGAGACGAGACATGCAGAAACCAAGTTTGAAACAAAGAAGTCTGAAACGAAGTCTGAAGTACGGCAAGCTGGCTTGGTAAGGCCAGGTGGGAAGGTATCTTTACAGCTGCCTAGGTGAAAGCTCTCGTCGGAAGAACGTTGTGACGCCCAACCTCACGCCCAGCCCGACTTCCTGTTCGGAGTGGGATGGTGGCCTGGAAGTGCGAAAAGGGGTGTGCCAAGGATTTTTGGGGATTTGGGGTGGAGTCCCAGGTCGGAACTGAGATCTCCTGTTTCAAGTTTCAGGGGTAGGAGTGCAACTATCTTCTGGCTCAGAGTTGGGGCGATGACCGATCGTGCTGCCTGGGCCGGGGTGGGGTGCTACGGGTGTCTCTGTGGGAGTGCTCATACCACTGCCGACCGTCGCACGTCTCGGGGTCCGACGAAGACGAGCTGGGTTCTCGTCGCTCGGCCTTGGGATGTGCTCGCTGCGCGACCCTCGCCTGCCGATGCTCGTCAGGCTGCCGACACTCCGAGCACGGCGGACGGGGCCAGAACCCGACTATGGAATCCCAGGGGACCACGAGTAACCGGTGGTAGGGGAGGACGGTATAGTAGGGAGGGAAGTCAGTGGTAATGGCAACGAAGCCTGGGGTTAGAAGATATTGCTGATTTCGGCTGTTGGGATAATCGGGAATCCGTGAGTCTCTATTGATTGCGAGCTGGAAGTCACCCCTGCACAGTCACTCGTTTTCAGTCCGACAGGGGTACTCAAGATACCCGGGGTTCCGTAGGTGGCGATGTTGTTGGATTCGCTGCTGGCGGATCTGTTCCCACTCCCAATACGCTTGGTATTCTGGGTCCCTCAGGCTTTCGCGATCGGTGATCTAGAAAGGATAATCTATCGCCATGTCTTGTTCAACCGAATTCCGGTATACACATCTTCCTACAGGGCGAGATTGGGGCTGGCTTTTGCGGCGCACCTGTAGATTGCACGTCCGCGGACGGCCGCTGTCTTACACGTGCGTGCGCAAGGGCCAGCGGATCAGATCCGGATCTGAGCAAATAACCAAGGAACGATCCGACAGCGTACCGACTCAGTTATGCAGCTAATTCCCTCAGGCTATCAATCTCGTTCTGTTTTGGTCTTGCACAAAGCATACACACTCAGCGATCCCCGTATGTCTGAGGGCGTCGGGACCTTAATTCGTCCTGACCCGTATCGTAGATTAGGATTCCATCATTCACGTCGAGACTTGTCGTGCTAAGTCCATTCGGGGTTGCGGGCCGTCCTTGTGGGTGCGCGTTGTCGGCGCGAATACCCTTACAAGGGTATCCGCCCTGGTTTTTGCAAATGACAGAAAAATGAGTTTGGCTTAAAGTTAAGTATACCGCGCGAGGCGCGACTGCGTCTGTGTGGTTACGATGGTCGGATGGTTGACTAGAACAAAGAGTATGTGGGCGTGCAGTTTTAAGGCGCGCGTGTGATTTTTCTGATTGAGCGGACGGTCGGTCTAGTCGACCGACCCGGACCGTGTTACGGATCTGGGTAAGGGACAAAAGTTTGTTTTTGGTTGGTACGCGCAACCGACGGAAGGGCTGGCGCACACGATGGTGCGCGGGGCAGCCCCGGCGCGGTCTAGGTAGGCCTGCATGGGTGCCCGGCGATGGCACGCTGGTTGTAGGTGGAGAAGGGGGGGCCAAGGCTGTCCTTCCCAAGCCTAGGCACCGCGCGACACCACTTCATATTGAAGCCCGCGCCCGACTGTCTAAGGCTTGGGCTTAGCCCTATAGGTTACGGCATCGGACTTTCATCAGAGAGATTCATGAATCGAGGTCGAGCGGCGGCAACGTGGGGATATCAGAGTAATGCAAAGGGGATTGAGGGGTTGAGGGTCCGGCAGGGCTGTCCCTTTTGGTTTCGCCATTGGCGGCGTCAGCACGGAGCGAGTGTATCCCTGTTCCTAAGTCGTGATACTCTGATAATCAAAAGTTTTTGATATTTTTATTTTTTGTCGTATTATTATTTTGCTCCGGCACCCTTTGACTCAGACGCGGCGCTGGATTTGGAGGCCGTCGTGGCGGTCGAGGACCTTGGGCGCGCGCCTCTATGTTCGACCMGCGCATTCCCGCGCGTTCGGGATACTGSCGGAATTCCTCGACCTTGTCCGTTTTGAAACACGGACGAGGAGTTCAACGCACATCTGGRCCRGCGGGTGGCTAACTCACGAAGTCGGAAAGGATCTGAGTGGCGRGGACCRTTTGCGAGGGYGCTGCCCAGTCTGTGCAGCCTTCCATAGGAGGTTTTGAGTGCGGGCGTACCTGTCGGGGCCTGGAGAAAAGCGGGYTGTGCTTGGGCGGAGTGGCCCAAGGCGCCAGAGAGGGGGGCCGCAGAGCTGCAGCGGCTGAACGTGTGGGGCCCGGTCCGTTTCGGTYTTCAAAGTTCTCATTTGAATACTTGCTACTACTAGCAAGACCTACGTCGCGGCCCCGTCACCAAGGCTCGCCACTGATTGCAGTGGGGTCATGCCCGTCTTCGTGATTGTCCTCTGCGTAGGGGCTGCCCATCCGGGTTTCGAAAGATGGGGCGGCCTGCTCAGACAGGGCATGCGGGGAGCGCCGTAGCAGTTACATYTGTGCTCAAGCCCCCCCTTAGGAGCATCAACAATTTCTGCTTGGTGCTCTTCGGCAGGGGGGGGGGCCGACGGCATGTCACTGAGTAGTGGGGCTGGCCAGGTAGCACTCGGTAGCAGCGGGGCGGGCCTGTGCCGGGGCACTGTCGGCTRAAGGATGGCGACGAGGTAACCGCAGGAGGGGAGCGGCTGGGACGTTGGGAAACATGGGGCTGGGTCATCATGACCACCTGTAGTAGCGGACGGGGAAGACAGCGCAGCGGGCAGCGCTACGCAGCAGGGACAGGGCGATGTAAGAGGCTAATAGCGCAGCGGGCAGCATTACGTAGTAGTAGACGGGCGAGTGCGCAGGACAGCCAGAGCTAGAGCTAGCGCGGTAGGAGTGAACCGGGACAGGCAACTGCACCAGGCGGTGTCGAACCGAGGAGGGTGGCCGGACGCAGCGAAGTGGCAAAGGTAGGTTGTGGAAAGAGAGTGAACCTGGGCGCGGAAACACGCCAGGTGCATGTGGAACGGGAGGGAAGAAGGTGCGCTGGCCAGAGAGAAGGGCAGCGGGTGGAGGCAGAGAGAGCGGGGCCGATGGACGGACCACAGCGGGGCGCTGTCGGGGCACAAAGGTGAGGATGAGAAAGAAGAAGGAATCGGGACGGAGAAGTGCGCTGGGTACGTGCGAGCTAAGTATGGCGGGGGTGGAAGATCACTGACCTCGTTCGTTTTTTGACAGAAACGAACAAGTGAAGACTCAAATCGGGGGTTTTCAGGTCTAGCGACCCTGAATATGAAGTTAGATAGGCGAGAAAGTTAGTAGATTAGGAGAGAGTTAGAAAAGTTAGTGTACGGGGCTATGGCGGAGCCAAAGGGGGAGGGAAGAAAAAGATGCTCACCTCGTCCGGATTTGACCAAATCGGATGAGGGAACATGCGATCCTACCATTTTGGAGGCGGGCGAATCCATTGGCGCGGTTAGATTTCGCAGCAGAGGAGTCAGGGAGTTGGTGTATGGATATGGTGGTGCGCGGAGCCATGGAAGAAGACGGGGAGAAGGAATCAAGCTATCACTCGGGCTTTGATGAAATCGATGGAGTAAAGGCTGAGGTGGGGGTTTTCTGACGGGGTGAATCTGTTGGTAAAGTTAGATTGGATGGAAGTTTAGTAGAATAGGAGTTAGAAGGGGAAGTTGGTACGTGAAAAAGGGGGTGTATCTAACCGCGTTTTAGAGGAAGATCCATCTGATTTCGTTCGTTGCTTCTATGGGAGTTGTGGCAGGCGGGTTGTGGGTTCGGAGACTTACCACTTGGCCAACGCGTGCTCCTCTATCGATGGGAGTAGCATGAGGGCAACGAGTGCCAGGGACTTACCTGCTTGGCCGGTGCCCCACACACTCTATCGATCCAGATTGTAAGACTTACCTCGAAGGTTGGTGTGCGGGAGGAGTCGAAGTTGAGCTACGGTGCCAACCAGGGGGGGCAGGCGCGCGAACAGGAACAGCAGCAGAGCCCGGGGACTTACCTGCTGACTAGGGTGCTGCCCATCCCATCGTATGGAGCAACTGCAAGAATAGCTGCGAGGTGCAGACGAGACAACTGGCTGGTGCGTTGTTCAGCCTGTCGAGGAGGGTAGCCGGGGGCCGGCCACAAGGCTGTGTGTATCGGTATGGAGGCTTGACTATTATTCAGCCTGTTATAAGGGGTGGTTAGAGACAACAGAGGGTCTGCATACTTACCTGCTCGACTAACGCACTGTCCATCTTACTGAGTAAAGTAGTGGGGTTTGACTATGAGAAGGGTGCTTGGGGGCATCAGTGCGTACTCCGTCGCTGGGCGGACAACTAATCATTGCAAGGCAGCTGGCTTGGTTAGAGGCTGGAGTACAGTCACTGGGGAGAGGGGTCAAACGTTTGAAGGAGGATTGGTGTTGCGAGTTTGAGAATCGCCAGAGTGCCACTTTGTGCTGTATTTGACTGGTGGTTGCATACCTTGGCCAACAATGCGGGGCTGTTAGCGTTCGAGCCGATGAAAACAGTGTTATTGGCAACCCTTTGAGTGGATGGATGTGGCGGGCTTAGTCGGACTATGTGGTATGCTCGAACCTCACTGTTGGAACTGCTACTAGCTGTGCGCGGGTGCCGTGTTCATTGGATGGGCGCGATCAGTTGCTGATGCGGGTTGACTGTGTGGGGACTACGCCACGAGCTACTCTTGGCCGTGCACTAACCGCAGTTGCGTATTGAGCACAAAACTGCTAATGCTGCTTGCTGATGATTGCTGCATGCTGTTGCATGCTATTGCCGGCTATTACCAATTGTTACAAGCTGCTATGTGGGGCGGTTGGGCTTGAGAAGGGAGGTTATTGCTGCAATTTGGGAGGTCATCAGAGAATTGGGGTTCGACAGTTGACTTCAGTTTGACCAAGTAGTGTTGCACTATGGCCATCATTGCGGGGCCCTCAGGCGAGACAAGATAACAAGGCCCTCTCCTGCGAGTCTGAKAACACCCTTCTTGGATCTTAGAGACTGGAAGTTTCTACTGCTGCCCTTCTTACTCTAAGTTYAGTCCTGATCTGAGAGGAAGGMGGCAGGCGGGATTGCAACCCGTAGGAMCGCGGCAAGGCCTACGTGGGAGGTTACCCCACCGATTGCGGGAGCTCTGCCGGAACTCAGGAGGAGTTCTGGAGGCAGGGAATTGAAAGGTAACCATTGCTTTCCCTCTATAAACCCAKATTATAACCCCTATCTGTACTGCCTGTTGTGTTTTGACTGAGTATACGGCATGCATTCCTACTTTCACTTTTTGGTTTGACTTTCCTGACTTAAAACCAGATTAAGTAAAGGAATGCATCCAATCTCAGTTTCAACTTTTCTTGACTGTCTGAAGGCAGATTGTGAACAAAAGGGGAATTGCATCAGGGGGAAGGGTAGGTGAAAGGCAGAAAGGGTCCTGTGGGGTCAGGCATGTTCCATAAGATTGGATGGCCTGACTGCTGTGTTTTATTTGTCAAGTTGCATTGAGAATCAGACAAGTTCCATAAGATTGGATGATCTAATTGCTCTGACTTGTGAGGGCTTGACTGTGGTTGACTTTCAGGAGCCAAGCCTGTTCCATAAGATTGGATGGCTTGGTTGCCTTGTTTAGTTGGGTTTTACCCTGTTTCATTAGTTTCAGAGCGAGGGGGTCTGAGCAAGTTCCATAAGATTGGATGGCTCAGCCTCTTCCTGCTTTTGTTCTGAGGGAGTAACTTTGGCTGGGGGCGAGGCATGTTCCATAAAATTGGATGGCCTTGGGCTCATGCCACGCAAAACTGAGCCAGAGAAGAACGAACCTGACAGAGGGCCAAACATGTTCCATAAGATTGGATGGTCTGGCCCAACGCCTCGCACATGCTGGAACCCAAAAGGTTATAGCTTGGCTATACTTTATTAAGATTCTATCTAAGAACAGGCTTGTCAGACAAGGATTCCATAAGATTGGATGACCTGACTATAGCTTATAATGAATCTGAAGAATGGTTGAACTTGGCTATACTTTATTAAGATTCTATCTAAGAATATGACTGAAGGTAACTTTGGGCAGGCTGATCTTTGTTTCTAAGATGAATGGCTCAGTCCTACGCCCACCTTGAACACTAAGTTCAAAGAGGTATATATAACTTGGGTATTAAACAGTTCAGGGCGGCTAAACATTGTTTCTAAGATGAATGACTTAGTCATATGCCCAAAGGAAGAGAGAAGTAGTTGTGCAACATGTTCGTGTATACCTAATGGCTGAGTCAAACATGTTCCATAAGATTGGATAGTCTGACTTTATGCCTTATGTAAGCAGGGTATAAATGGTTAAAGCATTGAAAGATTATGAACTATTGTCTGCAAAGTTGACTTGGGATGGTGAGAGTACTTACCTTGGTGGTTTGGGTTGCATGTGACTGAGGGAGAGAACTACTTAGCCTGAGTTTCAGTTGATAGGTAGTTGCTTTAGTCGCTCGCCACGTGCTAGAGCTATAAGAGTTAGTTTCAATTCCTGCAGTTACTGAGCTAAGTTTTTTTAACTTAGATCAATTCTCGCATTTTCTGGGATCATTTCTTATACTTGGCTTTGTATAAATCTTGGCAAGCTACCTTCCCTACGGGAAGCGCTGCCGAAATTTCTGCAAATCCAGAGAGTTAGTAAAATTTTTGCTTTTCAAAGTTCAGTTTGTCTAAATTTCATATATGACTTAGTAAAAATCTGGGAAGTCTCCTTTTCTAAAGGGAGTGCTGCCCAAATTTTCGCTAATTCAGGGAGTTGGACAAAATTGGACTTTGGAAAGCTGAAGACTATTTATGTTTTAATATTTGGACTGATATAAATTCTGAAAAGACACTTTTCCTACGGGAAGCGCTGCCAAAATTTTCTTAGTTTAAAAGAGATAGATTATATTTTGACAGGTGGCGATTCTGGCGACCCACCCTGAATAGGGGAGATTCTGCCATTAGTCTACCTTTTGCTTTGAGTACTGGCTTAGAGGTAGACTTAGACTTAGTTGGCAGATAATCTTGAGTGAGAATGTGCTATGGAGGTTCATCCTCCATATGCTGATGATTTAGCTTGGGGATTGACATGTCATGTGTTACAGGTCCTCTTGACTGTGGTTCAGGATTTGGGCTAGATTCTGCTTGATCCTACAAGGTTTATCTTCTGTTATCACTGAAAAAAACAGTGTTATCACTGATAACAGGTCGGTTGCCGATTCGTCGGTTGCGATTCAACTCCAATCCACTTCTGTCACTCAACCTAAAGGTTTTAGCCCTGTGGTTTGAACTGTTTCATTGTGTTTTCACCCGGACTTTATTGAATGACCATTTAACTTAAGTACTTAGTTCTTATTTTGGGGAGTTGCACAAGAGTGAGACTTGTATGGCCAAAGCAAGGGGTATGAGCATAGAGAATGGTTAAAGTTGACCCCGTGTAGTGCGTGGACTTTTGTTGGATCTTTGATGTGATTGCAGGTGCGTTTGTGGTTCGGACTCTGGATGTGAGTGTCTGACATATATATATGGCTGAGAGAAGCTTCACAGTGACTGTGAGAAGTGATCGTTCTATATAATTAACCCTTATATAGTTATAAGTGCCCCGGAGTATTTGTGAGGCCTACTGAGATCGTGCATAAGGGTTGACTAGATTATGTCTTGAGAGAAAAAAAAGATTTTCTTTTTACCCTTGCTTCTTAAAGATTTTTATGGTCGAACGTTGGTCCTGGGCCGGGATTCAAGGTCCTTGTCCAGGACATCCCAAGCCCTAGACTCTGCTGGGAAGAAATTTGCCCCCATGCAGAGCCTATTCGCCCCACTCTGCACAGAGTGCAAAAGAGGGTGTGTGGTCTTCAACCGTGCTTGACAGTTGTCCAGCGTTGAGAGGTTTACGCTCAAGGCACGTGTCAACCGACACTTGAGTGTCGAATGGGACCCTCGAGATTAACGAGGACCGCATGATTATGGGCACTACATAGTATGTCATCATTGGGACTACTTGCGTACGCTTGCATTGCGAGTCGATATGAGTTAGCCCTGTGTCCGCGCAGTTTTATGCAAAGTCCCGCGCGCGACGCTTATCTGATTTCCGCATCGAAAAGTTATGGGATGGCTACTGAAGGGGCTAGGAGCGTTGTCGTGTTGTTCGTGTTGTGTTGTTTCGTGTGTATGTGCGTGTGTTTCTTTTTTTGTGTTCGTAGAGTGGTGTGCACCTGGGCAGTGGCATGCGTCCTAGTCGACCGACGACGGACCGCGCTTGGAACTTCAGCCCCCCAAGATGTCGGTTCGCGTGCGGGTCCAATAGGCGTATTACCGCGCGTACCCCCTATGCTACAGCGAACAAGAAATGCCCTCGGCTGGTCCACCTCTGCGATTGCAACTGATTAGTTTTCGTATTGTGCACTGGTACCTCGGCGGGGATACGCCCACCGAAGGGAGGTGACAACTCCCGTAAGGTGGAGGTAAGTTGTGTCTCGCGTAGACCCTATCCTGTCAAGGGGCTCACGAGAGGTATGGCTGGCGCACTCGGCCGGAGCGGGCTAAGGAAGCTCCATTTGTGTGTTCGCGGCAAATTTGGTCCAAATCCTGCGTGACGCGGCCGAAAGGGTCCCGCGCTGCCACGTGCGGTGCCGGACCGATGCGCCTGACAACGTGTAAGTCATGCTCGTCAGATCGCGGGGTTGGTCCGTTGTGGGTCAATCCATCAACCAATCACCTGTGCAGAAGAAGGTTCATGCAACAGTCCTTTAGACAATTTTGTTCGAGCAGAAAGCAGTTATGTGGCCATCAGGAGGATATCTCATTACCATCCAGACATACATCGAAGCACCGTAACAGTATCAAACTCCTTTCACCTACCAATCATCTGAGTGAGAATAGATCGGTGCTACGAGCGCTGGAATGATTCAGGATTACACGCAAGACATCGGGTATTCAAGCATTACAAGATCATTCGACCCATCTCATCAAGCGGTTGCAAAAACGAGAGAGGGAGGGCAGAGATTGAGCCGCACATCACAAAAAGCCGAAAGAAATATCAAAAATGCAAAACAAGGGCGTCTCGCCCAGAGCAAAAAATTCATACACAAGGTCAGAGAAAAGACAAAGAAGATTGCAATCCCACATCCGCCTGTTTCCCCTCTCTCTCTCTCCAATACGGACAGTCCGTCGTCTCGCACCCACCAACGAAGTTGTGACCCCGCTTAGTCCGCATGCGCCCGTTAGGTTCGCCCGTGCACCACAGTCCGTCCTGGCCTACACGTCAACCCCGCGCACTTGGCACCAGCTCGTCGGGTCGCCCAACTCCCACATCAACTCACCTCTCACTTCGCTCATCATCCGACCCTCACTGATCGCGCTAACCTCGAGCTTCCAAGATTTTTAAGAGAGCTATCTAATCGCGCCGACGAAATTTATAGCATGCATGCGTGCATGAAGATGCGAGATTGCAGGGATTGGAAAGAGGAGCAGAAAAGGAAGTGCCTATGCTTGGCATGACCAGATCGCGGCGTGGGGGACGTAGCCACTCTCCACGCATCGATCTAGGCATGCCGCGCTCAGACCAATCAGATGCAGCAAAAAGAAGGGGGAAGGGCGGGAAAAAGGCGAGGGAGTAAGAAGAAAGATACAGTTACAATGACGTCCGCCCAACGATTACAGTTGCACGCAAGATTAAGGGCGCTGCTTAGTCAGAACTTCGTTCCCGCCGCAGGAAGATGCGCGCGAGAAAGAGGCGCCGCGCGGCAAGAAATTCAAAAAGTCCTAAATTCCTATCTAAACTCAAAATTGCAACAGAAAAATTCCGACGAGATGGAAGAAAAGAAAAAAGAAATCAAAATTTCGAGAGTCTTCAAAAAGAAACCGGAAAGCTCCCGCGCGATCATCGTGGAAAAAAAAATCTGAGTTCCCTCCTTTTACTCCCAACAGAGCAATAAAGAACCATCACCAACCGTTATTGATCGCGCCCAATGGGGCGTGCACACTCAACTGTCCGTCCCGGGCCTGTCCCATCTCCGCCGAAGGGGAAGGAGCGGAGTGAAAGAAAAGAAAGAAGCGAGGACACCGTCGCAATTTACCCACCGATCCCACCTCCCGTATTTTGCCCAACCCTCCCATCCAAGGACCCCTCATTGTCATCGCGCAGAAAGTCGCGCGGCACAGAAAGTAGTTCGTCACAACGTATCAAGCCGTTCGTGACAAGATATGGACTAGCCGGAATTTCGGAGTAGGCGCACACACAAGGTCTCAACAGGAGAGTACTATCCAGCTGTTCATGGCCGGCAACGGCGGGAGATGAGTGGCCCAGGAGAGAGAGAGAGAGAGAGAGAGAGAGAGAGAGAGAGAGAGAGAGAGAGAGAGAGAGAGAGAGAGAGAGAGAGAGAGAGCATGTAGAACATGATACAATACCTTAGAATCCTTAGATTAAAGCTTTCGTTTGCATTTTTCCTTTTGTAGGGTTTCTGAATATGGGATTGCGTAGAAGATGTATGAAGGAACACGAAGGTCGAATGGCAGGGGTGGGAAAATAATGAATAAACAGGTAGCGCGCTGGCTAGATCAGAAGGCTCGGA
>BFEA01000762.1:275352-286991 GCA_003427395.1 Chara braunii | reverse complement strand
GAGAGAGAGAGAGAGAGAGAGAGAGAGAGAGAGAGAGAGAGAGTGAGTTACATGCTGTGCCTGCAACAGGCTGCACAGGCCATTTCCAGGCCCGTGATGTTTTCAGGCCAAAAGCCTGAAAACAAGGGCCTACAGGCCCTGTGTCGTTTCAGCCCGAAAGCCTGAAAACAAGGGCCTACAGGCCCTGTGTCGTTTCAGGCTAAATCAGGGCCTTTCCGGCCCTGAGTGTTTTCAGCCTGAAACCGAGGGCCATTTCCGGGCCCTCATGAGTTCGGCCTGCCCCGAAACTCAGGCACCAGACCAGGGTTCTAGCTCAGGCCATTTCTGGCCTATTTTCAAGACAACCTTTGTTTGAGCTTCAACCCCAGGGTCTGGCACGTTGAGGCATTGGCAAGAGCAGCCTCCTGGACGGGCCAACACTATATAGGACTGGCCCGCCCTGCAGGCCGGCAGGTAGTTCCTAGGTACTTATCAGGCACTTCACGTGCAGTTCAGGAGGCAAGAGGTAGTCTTCAGGATTCGGCAGAGTGCTGCAGGAGTAGTAGTAGTGTTAGTTGTAGTCTTCAGCACTGGGCGCCATAGCTAGAGTAGTACTGTAGGGAGAGAGATTGGGCGGAGGCCAGAGGGACTTACTTGCAGTGCCATCGCTCCAGCTTCGTCTTCAAGGTACCTGCAGCACAGCGCCACCTTCACAGGTTAGTACCTTGCATTGTTGAAAAGTGTCTTCACGATCTGGGTTCATTGCAATTTGGTATCGGAACAGTACTCCCGATGACGTGACTGACGACGACGACCTGTACAAAACGACGACCACGAAGAAGTGGTGATGCCTACATTTGAACAGAGGAGCTGACGTGGATAAGTGTGGGACAGCGCACGTTAGGTGCTGATGTGGCATTGATATCCCGACAGGGGAAAGTCCAGCAGGATTGCCCTGCGATCCAGATCCCGATCGATCACATCTGCGATCGGGATGCATTGCTGACATGGCCGGTGATTGTTGAGGTGTGTTGTCGCGGCATTGCTGACTCACCACTCGTCTACTGTGGTGAGGAGCTTCAGGCTGACGTGACACTCCATTACCTGGGTGACGTGGCATTATACGACACGTTGGTATCACTCCTAACGTGTACCCCACTGATGATGCTGACTGGACTATCGTGCTGACGTGGCAGACTCAAGGTGCTGCTCTATTGGCATACCAGGGGATACACGTCGCATGCAGGAACGTGACAAACTCGACGACGACATCGACGCACATTGATAATGTGCACTCTATTGCTGACCTCGATTGGACTGGACATGCTAACGTGGCATACTCTATGAGTTGCTGAGATGGCATGCCAGGGGTGACATGTGGCAGGCACGGATGTGCCTAAGTAAGAGTTGCATTTTGATGACTAAAGCGGCACGACTGGAAGAATGACTTGGCTGAGGTGCCAGACGTCAGATTGGGTGATGATCGGAAAAGAAGCAGCAGCAAGGGAAAAAAAACAGCATTAGGGGGAAAAACGCTAACTATTGTTGTGATTATTTTGTTGGCAGACTTACCTTTTGTCTCCTGCTGTGTTGTGTGCTTGTGTACTTACTTGTGTGTGTTGATGATCATGCAGGCCTGAGTCGCGGTACCTGAAATAGAACAGAATGTCATCGCAAGAAATAGAGCAGCAATCAAGATTAGTAAATTTTTTGCTCCTTGTTATTTAAATCCTTATGTTCATACAGTGTAGATTTTGGTTCGGGATACCGTTTAAATTATTCTTTTTTTTTTTTTTTTTGCGGTAGACCAAGTTGGCCGACGAACTTTCTTATTTTTGTTCTTCAAAAATGTCTCACTTATGGAAAAATCTGCAGATGTCTATTCTGGCGAGGTTTGTGACCACGTTTTTGTTTCCTATTGCGATCACGCTCTTCGTGGGCGATGGACCTTCCAAGCTCACGACTCGGAAGCAGGCCGAAGATAGGGAACAAGAACGGTTATCCTTGTGAAACCAACTGTTGATTGACTTACGTCTATCCAGACCGGATGCCGAACAACACATCTGTAACAGATTTGATTTGAAGACGGTTGAGGACCGTCTGAAGAAAATTGTTACGGCTGTGGAGGTTGTGGCAGGCGGGACCGAGGTCTCCAAACTGGTCGCCCATTGTCGACAGGCGCTGAACCAGTTTGCACTAAAACAATTGGAAGAACTGATGGAACTGACTCGTAAAGGAGATATTAAACCAGAAGTGCCCGAGGCGACAATTGATGCAAACATCCAGCAATTGAAAGAAACGTTTGGCCGCTGAAGAAAGAAAGAAAAAAGAGAAAGCCAGGAGGAGAGAACAGGAACAAAGAAGTTAACATAAAGTTAAAGAAATCAGACAAGTGATTGAAACAAAAACTGGGGAACAAGCAAACATGTCTCATATGTTATCTCATATTGTGACTTACCTTACCTTTTTGGAAGAGAAAATCGACGGGCAGCAAACTCAGTTAGATGAGATTGTTGTAGGACTAAGAACAATCACAAATATTGTGAAAGGAAAGAATCAGGTAGAAGGTAAGGAAGAAGAAAGACAAGAAGAAAAAAAAGATAGGAAAGAAGTGACGAAGTTGATGGGAGATGTCATCAAGTCTGCTGGCCCAAGAATTAAAACGTCAACCAATGGGAATGGACCGTCGAATCCACCGTCCTCTCCGTCGAACTGCTCTCATTCGTCTCCTTCTCCTAAGTCTCCTTCTTCGATAATTCCGGACAAGACAAGTGCAAAACCGGAGAAGCCAAAAAAGAAAGAGAAAGTGAAAATGAAGTTGCCTTTTACGTTTAGTAATAAGAAAGATGAGAGTCTGCTTCTATGGATTGCTGAAATCCAAACGTATGTTAGCACTGCTCCGGTTGAACCAGAGTTCCAAGTGACATTCACCACCTCTTGCATGGGAGGTGAGGCCAAGTAATGGGTGTTGGCTGAGGCTAATGCCACGGGGTTCGAAGACATCGACGAGTGGGCAAAGACATTCACCCTGAAACAATTCTTGGCCAAGATCAAGGACCGTTTCCTCGACAAGACAACGACCGACAAGGCATTTGACCAATTAACGACAATTGGTCAAAAACATTGAACGTCGGTCGAGACTTTGTCCCGCGAGGTCGACCGATTGTTGCAGGTTCCAGGATTGAACCTGCATGACAGCCAAGTGTTGTATATCTACTCCCGCGTGTTGCCTGAACCCATCCGGGGACACCTGGTTGCCGAAGCAAAGTCAGGTAAGTATAACTATAGGCAATTTCGAGACCTCGCTTTGCAAAGGGAGCAAATAACTTCTCAAGTAAAAAACTCCTATGCAGTTGTAGTTAAACCACCGGTCCCCCCGCCACCGAAACCCCCTAGTCCCTGTGAGTTAGGGCCGGGTTGTACGGAGGGGCGGCGACCGTACGGAGGCGCCAGGTTGTACGGAGGCCGACGAGTCCAATCCCACCATTTTGCAAGCGGCAACTTTGTCGATTTTTTGTGCTAAGAAAAAAAACATCAAAATGTTTGAAAATTTAAGGGTCCGTAGATTAGGTCGTGATCTTTCAGGGAAAAATATCAGAAAAAAAAAAGAAAATCATTTTGACAGTGAAATATTAGCCCCGCCGATTTGGTTTATTTCCAATTTTTGTCGCAAATTCTATATGGACGGGTCCAATATCGCCATTTTGCAAGCGGCAACTTTGCCGATTTTTTGTGCTCAGAAAAAACATTCAAAATATCTGAAAATTTGAGGGTCCGTAGATTAGGTCGTGATCTTTGAGGAAAAAATATCAGAAACAACAAAAATCATTTTGACGGTGAAATATTCGCCGCGCCGATTTGGTTTATTTTCAATTTTTGTCGCGAATTCCGTACGGAGGCCCACCCAGTTTTCCACGTTGTACTACCTGTACTCATCGTGAAACTGCGCTACCGGTACCCCTGAGGTTTTCTGACGTCAGGAGGACCGGTGGTTTAAGACTGGAGGAGGAGGGGGGGGGAAGACGTATAATGAAAAACGAATTCTCTGGCGACAAAAGTGCTAGGACCACATCCTCGTTGTCTTCGATGATGACACGGTGGAAAAGTGGCCTAGGGAAGATGAAAATCAAAAGGATAGCAACAGATGTGGTCACCAAGGGAGGGCCACCCCACGCCCATTTCCATGACACCCTTGCATTGCGGAAGGGAAGTCTTTGTTAAAAATGAGAATGACTCGTGAGACTTGGCATGAGCGCATGGACAATGCGCAATGTCTTAAGTGCGGCACTCCGGAACATGTGATCGCATACTGCCCCTTGATTAGGAACCCAAAAGCGAGCAGCTAGTAGGAGTAGCATCTGCTCCTACTGAGATTAAGGGTGAGGTTGAACAAAAAGGTGTGGCGCCAACGAACCCTTCTTACCCTTCGTCTCATATGGCAGAGGATGATTCTTCCTTAGCCCATCATCCAGACCGCTCTGACAATGTCTTATGTTTTGTCTCTCTTGATGACTCCCTTGATGGGTTAGGTAATGGATTGCTGGCCTTACGTAGCTCATGGGCTTGAAAAACAAAGTCTAAGGGCGAATTGTTGTTTACAGATGTAGAAATCGCACGATCACGAGTAGGCGCGTTGTTGGACCCCGGATCGACATGGTCCTATATATCTGAGAAAACAATCCGCAAGTTGCATATCGGAATGAAGGTAAAAGACTTGTCTCAACCAATCACGTCTATGTTAGCAGACAAGAGTACGATCATTGTTTCCCTGTATGTTGATCGTATTAAGTGTCAGTTTAAAACTAGAGAAGGAAAAAAAATTATGCATGAGTTATCCTTCCTAGTTGCTAAAAAAATGTTTTTTGATCTCATTCTTGGTATGGACTGACACGTGGAAGTCAACCCAAATATTGATTTCAAAGGTAAGGTTGTGCAACTTAAGGATGCACAATCTAAAATGAAACCCATCAAATTGTATCATAAGTCTGACTCTGGCTCTAGTTTGTCTTTTTGTTGTGTGAGTTATCCAACTTTTTGTTCGATGGTTTCAAAGAAGAAGTTAGAACAAGAAGTTATGATGGTGTTGGTAAAGAAAGTCGGTGAGTCTTCTTCTTCCTGCCCTCCAACTATTGAAAGTCTTATTTCTAAGTTTAGGGATCTGCAGACTGAACCTTCCGGAATCATGGAACGTGCTATTAAGCACACTATTGAAATAATTCCGGGTAGCAAGATTCCCAAGGGCCATATCTATCGAATGTCTTCTATGGAACTTGAGGAATTGAGGAAACAACTGCATGACCTTATTGACAAGGGATGGATTTGCCCTAGCTCATCTCCTTGTGGTGCACCTGTCTTGTTTGTGTCAAAAAAGGAACTTCAAGGTGAACTGCGTCTGTGTATTGATTATCGAGGGTTGAATGTCGTCACTGTCGAAAATGCCGAACCGCTTTCTCGCATTGACGACTTACTTGATCAACTGCAGGGTTGTAAGTATTTCAGTAAGATTGATCTAAAGTCGGGGTATCATTAAATCATGGTGGAACCCGCGGATCAACACAAAACTGCATTTAAAACAAGGTATGAACATTACGAGTTAATGGTAATGCTTTTCGGATTGACAAATGCCCGTGCAACATTTCAACGGTCAATGAATGAATTGTTTCGTCAATGGTTGGATCAGTTCATTATTGTCTATCTTGATGATATTCTCGTGTATAGTAAAACCTTCGAAGATCACGAGAAACATTTTCGTCCAATATTATAATTTAGAGAAGTTGCGAGAGGACAACTTTAAGATAAACCCAAAGAAGTCTGAATTCGCTACGTCCGAAGTCTTATACTTAGGACATATAGTGAACGAAGAAGACCTCAGACCGAAAGAAAAGAAGATATCAACAATTCGAGATTGACCACGACCTAAGTCTGTAACTGAACTACGATCCTTCCTATAGAAAGTTCGTCAGGAATTTCTCACTGATCACCGCACCAATGAGAAAACTGTTGAAGAAAAGAACTATCTGGTTATGGGACAAGGACTGTGAGTCTTCCTTTAAGAAGGTAAAGTATGCTTTGACTCACTATCCTGTTTTGAAAATTGTTGATCCGTCACTTCCCTTCATTGTTACTATTGATGCAAGTCAGTATGAAATTGGCGCAGTCCTTCAACAGAACGACGACAATGGTTATAAACCAGTTGAGTTTATGTCTGCACGATTGTCATCGGAAAAGGTTGTCAACTCCACTTATGAAAGAGAATCGTATGCCTTAGTTTGTGCACTGGACATATGAAAAAATTATTTGTTAGGGGGACATTTCACTGTCTACTCAGACCACTCAACGCTGAAGTGGATAAAGCCAAAGCCTAACTCTCCGATAAGTTAGTACTATGATCTGCATTTATTGATACTTTTGATTTTGAGTTTAAAACTATCAAAGGTAAGTCTAATGTGGTTGCAAATGCGTTGTCCAGACGATGTGATTTCTTTGGTGCGATTGTCTCTTATTTAGATGTTGGGAATGAAACGAAAGGTATAATTTGTCAAAGATATGTTACTCACCCTATCTGGAAACCTATCATGAATGCCCTTGCGAAAGATCTAACTTTACTTCCCAACTATAGAATAACCGATAGTTTGTTTTTCTTGCGAGACCAAACTGAACAGAGATTGTGTATTCCCCACAAAGAAGAACTTAAAAGTCTGTTGATTGGGGAATGTCATGACAATGAAGGACATTTTGGTTTCAAGAAAACTTATGCTGAGGTTAGGGAATGTTTTGAGTGGAAGGGATTGAAGGAAGACGTACTCACTTATGTTCGTACATGTCTGGTGTGTCAAAGAAACAAACCTTTACATGAGAATCCACTTGGTTTTCTGAAACCATTACCGATTCCTAGCGAACCAAGTGAGTCTATCTCGATTGATTTTATGAGCCTCACCAAAAGTCGGAACGACAATAGTCAAGTAATGGTTATTGTGGATCGTTTATCTAAATATGCCATGTTTATTCCCTTACCAGGCTTACCCGCAGAAGCACGAACATAACTTGTCATCCAAAAGTTTCAGATGCGATGGGTGACTGAGTATGGTTTTCCTCTCTCTATTATATCTGATCGTGATGCCATGTTTACAAGTATGCCATGACAAAAACTTATGGAAGCATACGATACACGATTGACCATGTCGTCAGGGTGACACCCTAAAACGAACGGACAAAGTGAACAGATGAACCGTTTGTGTCAGCAACTTTTGCACATGTATGTGAGACCCGATCAGATTGATTGGGATGAGAACTTACCCAAGATAGCAAGTGCATACAATCATAGTGTTCATACCGCTACAGGGCGTACACCTAATGCACTGCACAAGGGGTGGAAACCTAAGCGTCCCATTGATATGTTAACACGAGACCTGTTCGTTAGGTTTTCTCCAGAGACCCGAGAGTATGCAATATTGTTTCAAGAAGACATTAAGAAAGTAAATAATAACTTGAAGAAAGTTCAGAACCAGATGATTGAACAAGCTAACAAGCATCACCGACCATTAACATTCAAAGAAGGTGATCTAGTCCGGGTCACGTCCAAAGAGTTTTTGTTGGAAGACGATGTCTCTCAGAAACTTCTGCCCGTTTATTTTGGACCCTGGGAAGTTCTCAAAGTAATTGGCGATGCAGAGGGACTGTCTTATCGTATTGATATCCCTCCTCACCTCAAAACGTATCCTGTCTTTCACGCGCCCAAATTGTTACCTTATGTAGAAGGAAATGAGTTTCCTAACAGACCATCTATGATTCCGCCATCCATGGAAGGCAAATATGAAGTAGACAAAAATCATAGAGCATGGGTACTTTTCTACAGGTGGACGTGGACGACCCCAGAAGCAGTTTAAGGTACGTTTTAAATCTCAGGCACCATTTGAGGATAGATGGTTTAGTAAACGAGAATTACTTGAAACTGCTCTTGATAATATATCCGCATATGAACATGGGTTAAAGTCTTAAATTATTTCTGCGATGGAACTCGATAATGGGTCGGCAGGAATGCACTAACCCGTGTTCTGCAGCAGTCTGGGCCTCAAACGGAGCCCAGACAACACAGGCCAAACTCGGCCTACACTAGGCAGTGTGACCACGCACTGCCCCTGGAAAGTCAAGGGTCAAAGTTAACTGTCAGGTGAAAGGTACCACGCCCAGACGCTTGGTTGAATACACTCACTTGTTGTGCGCAGGTACCTAGACAGCATCAAGGCCACATGTAATTCTGTTTCAGACCAATCTGGGCCGTCATCTGCATTGAGATCTCGACGGTTGAGGGAGGCAGCACCTGGGGTTCACACCCCGTGTCAACACAAAAAAAGTGTTGACCTCTTGGCTTGGAGGACATTCTGTCTTGCGTCAATGCTGACTTCACACATTGACGACGACGCCAGCGACACTGTGACGCTGGCTCAACGCTGGCATTTTGGGCGACTACGACGACGTACTGCTGACTCAGCATGGTGGCTGGCTGGCAATTGTCTTCTGGGCATGCTGACGTGGCAGCTGCCACACGCCGCTGCTGACGTGGCCGCTGCCACGTATATTGTTGCTGACGTGGCGAGGCTACATGACGAGCATTGCTGTTCTGATTCATCGTCACTCGGGAGGAGATCATGAATGTGGGGCGATAGTGGATACATACCTGGTTATCTTGACATCAACATTGCTCCATCTCGTTGATGAGGACTGATTGACGTGCCACGTGGCACATTATGATAGAACTTCAGATGCGCGTTCAGACTATTGATTATTGAGGTGGCGATCATGGAAGGAGCCCTAAGCAGAAGTGGGCATTGTTTTTTTTTTTTGTGTTTTTTTTTTTTTTTGGGAGAGGGGGGGAACCCCGCCAGTGTTAGTGGTGCTGATAAGAGCAGATACCACTAGCACCTGGGGAGGGGCTCCATCTATTGGTGGGGAACATCACCTGCTGGAAAGCGGGTCCAGCGTCCCTTATGCAAAATGAAGTTGGAATACATCAAAACACAATTGTGGGATATTCCTGCCAGCATTGATTACCCTGAGATCCAGGGGATTGACTGAGCAGGACGCTGATTACCCAGGGATCCAGGGGCTTGACTAGGCAGGATATTGGGAAGAGGGGGGAAGAATCTCTTCGCCTTAGAAACCGTTGTCAGGTGTCTGCTGTTACACGCTATCTCCTCCCCTCGCCAGGCATAGAGAATTTTTAAGGGAAAAATCAGGTTCTGAGAAGCCCACAGATACGGGGGGTTGTGCTCACCACCACATTTTAGGAGGATAAGCCAGGAGTGAAGGGGAGTGGGGAGGCAGGCTCAGCATCCAGGGGGCGGCCGGGGCATACCTGATCCTCCTATTCCCTTTCTCCATCCGGACTGGTCCCCCCAGGATGATGTTGGGCAGGCTCCACCGTATCTCGACCATACCAGCTCAACTCAACTACGACATTGCTTGGTGGGGGGAAAAGGTCAAGGAACTCTTCCACAAGGGGGAGTGGGATGTCGTTGGGGATTTTAATCAATTTACGGAAGAGCAATCGGTAATCCTTCTGCGATGTAGCCAAACAATCATTTCCATCTGAAAGTCAGCCATCCCATTGTATCCATGCAATCCATCCTCCCCGTTCCCCCCCCCAACCATTCCATGCAGAATTCGTGTAATTTTTGAATAATGTCTGATCTTTTGGTAAGAGCTTTCATCCCTTGTATCTTCTTTTTCCACTGAGCTCTAATTGTTGTTTCAACCATATCCTTAATCCTTTCTGTTATTTCGCCATTTTCGACGTGGGCACTTTCAAGTACTAAAATGCATCTGCGACGCCATATAGCCTATAACACTGCTGCCCTCACAATCCTACATAGGTTAACTGTAAACGACGAGGTTTGGGCAGTCCAATGGCCGGTTAGCTGGGCCCTCCATTCCCACGACCAATCTCAGTATGTACCTAGTTGATTCCAAATCCGGACTCATCTTCGCCACGTAAGGATAGAGGCAGGGCACTGCAGAAAGAGGTGCTCTTTCGTTTCGTTATTCCTTCGAGAGGGGAACCCCTCCTTGCATGCATGACACCAGGGGAGAGCCAACCCTTTCTGCTCCAGGTGGGTATGGTCAATGAGTCATGCATTCGTCGGAAGGCAACGGTGAGTAATCTGCCATTGAAGCAAAGCATTTTTGGTCGGTTTATTCTTCACCTCTCTAAACCATTTAATAGGTCTCAGGGTTTCCAATGGGACGTTAAGATGTCGTGCCCAGCGATCTACAACGCGATCTCTTAGTTTAGTCTAGTCCTGAGCATCCGGTAGGTCGCTTTAACCTCCAATGTATGAAGATACCGATATCTGGATCATCCATTCCTTGTTGGAATCTTCCATCTCCACTCAACCACATCTATGCGAAGATCCTGAATTGGCACCTCCGACCTGAATGCTACCCAGGACTCATGATCCTTTAGGACTTTTACCCTATGGACCATCCGGACGTCAATCCAAAAAACTTCATCAGGCACACCCTTGATCAAGTGGTTTAGCTGTGTTCGATAAAATAGGTTTACCAGCCCCTCCCCCGGCCTGACTGTCAATACTTGGCCCACCCGGGTTGCATCCCCTCTTAACACCACCCTGTCTCCTTCCACTATTGTAGGCCCCCGTCGAAGAGTCCGCACCCAGCCGAGTGGAAGGGCAAAGAGGATCTGGTCTAGTCTTTCTCCTATTCTTTGACAGTGGGGGAACTTCTCTCTCAGCTGCTCCTCTGAGATCCAACCGTTTTTGGATTGGTCTCATAAGTGGCCAACTCTTGTAACCCCATTTTTCACCCATCCATTCCATGGAGAACATGAGCTGAGCAAAACCCGTCCATGTCGATCCGTTATCCAACGGTTACCGAAAAAAGGTTGGCGAGCAACTTCTTCCCACCTTTCAAGGAACGGCCTGTCCGGAAGCGGGAGCCTCCGCCAATACTTAATTAGTTTGGCCCAAAAGTCATCTTTTCTTAGGTCCCTGCGGGCTGCAGCACGATCTGAGTGTGGTTGGGGCTGGGTGGGGGGCCTGGGAATCGTCCAAAAGACATCATGTAGCCAAGCAATAGGGTGTGTTGTTGGTGCGGCCACTGGGGCCAACCTCGACAGTTGTTCCCAAGCTAGAGGTTCTCAGGTAAGGTCGGGGGAGCAAATAAGTCGTTTCAACCATTGGAGAGAGAGTGCAGCCGTTTGGGTGGCAGGGTCAAGTATGCCAAGTTTGGTCATTTTTTATCACGAGGGACATGGTCGCTGAGTTGTCCTGTATTTTTTTAGAAACGTTTTTCGGGTTTGTGTCGGGAAATTGTGTGTTTAAAAAAAATGAAGATGCAAAAATTGAAAACAAATAAAGAAAAAAAGGGGTCAGGCTGGGGTTGGTGTGTGTGTGTGTGTGTGTGTGTGTGTGTGTGTGTGTGTGTGTGTGTGTGTGTGTGTGTGAGAGAGAGAGAGAGAGAGAGAGAGGGAGAGAGTCAATCCATCAATCAATCAATCAAATCAATCAAATCAATCAATCAATCAATCAAACAATCAAACCAATCAAGATCCTATCGATTCGATAGGATCTTGATTAGTTTGGTTGATTGATTGATTGATTGATTTGATTGATTAATTGATTGATTGATTGATTGATTGATTG
>BFEA01000762.1:240080-264533 GCA_003427395.1 Chara braunii | reverse complement strand
GAGAGAGAGAGAGAGAGAGAGAGAGAGAGAGAGAGAGAGACGATAACTCTCCGACCTCGCGGCTCGTGCCATGCTACTTCCATCGATAGGATGAGCAACATGCAATGATTCTTCGGCTAGAACATGGAAACATACACTACCTGGGCGCAGCGCAAAAACCAACCCCCCCCCCGCGCGGCGAGAAAAAAAACGGTAGCGAAAAAAGAGGCTGTTCGCGCCGACACCAACCGCCCCCCCATAAAACAGAAAACCCCGCCGGGCCCACGAAGCCGCGCAAACACCAACCCAAAAAAAAAAACGGCCCTTAACAAAAACCACGCCGGGCCCAAGGTGCACCGGGCCCACGCGGGAAAGGTCTCAGCGGGACGAGTCACGCGAGACCCGCGTTTTCCTTTATATGTATAGAGAAGTGTGGAGAGAGGGGTGCGGCAATTGGCTATTTTGCGGTGTATGGGCTTGCTCAGACGGGCCTTTTATGAGTGATGTTTTTTGTTGTCTTCATCAAGCCTCTCTTGACCGTCGCGGAATGGGCTCCGTTTCGGGACCGGTACGATCACGGGTTCGGCACAGGTACGGTTTACTGATCCGGCTCGTCGTGTTTTTTTGGTACGCTTTATTGGCACGGTGCACTTGTACGATTCATTAGATAGTACTTGGTGCGGATCATGGTGTGGTTCTTTTGGATGGCGCATTGCAACAGGTAGGGACCCATTAGTGTCGAGTCTCAGCTGGAGGTGCAAACCTGGATGACTGATGCGGACTGTGCGGACGGAACAACCACTAGGCCAAGGACATCTACGGTACCCGAGCCGCAGCAGACTGTGCTCCTGGCACAACTATTGGACTAAGAGACCACTGGTATGGACTCTGTATTGACACTAGGACTGCAGCAGGTGGGGGCTTCCGGTATGCTGATCGTACCAGGCCTGGATCTGCACCACAAAACCGTTGTTGGACCTGTTGTTGGTACTATCGCTACCAGACCAGAGGTTTGTTCACCGGGCCTGGATCTGCAGTCCGGCCCAGCAGCTGGTACCGGGGCAGCAGTTGAACTAAGACGGGAGTGACAATTGTTCGATGGTCAGCACCATTTGCCAGCGGACTAGGAGGGAGCGTCGCGAGCAGGCATTGACAGATTCATTGTGTGCCGAAGTCATTCTCCTTTATGAATTGAGACATGAGTGACAATCGTTCGGCAGCCAGCACCATTTGCCAGTGGAGCGAGCGACTTTTACTGGTGAATACTCTTTAAGGGTGGAGAGCAGTCGCTTGAGGGGCATCGATGTCGGTGAACAATGGACATAGAGACTACATGAGAGAGTCTTCCCCGAAATTCCCTGTAGTTGTTGTTGATAGGCGAGACGATGACAATCCTCATGAATCTATGTTCGGTAGAGACCGTGGGCAGGCAATGAGAGGTGCGTTGTGTGCCGAGGTCATTCACCTATATGAACTGAGATGGGAGTGACAATCATTTGGCGGTTAGTACCATTTGCGAGCAGACTCAGAGGGAGCGCTGCGGGCAAGCAATGAGAGATGTGTTGTGTGCCGAGGTCATTTTCCTTTATGAACTGAGACGGGAGTGACAATCATTTGGCGGCCAACACCATTTGTCAGTGGAGCGAGAGACTTTTATCGGTGAATACTCATTGAGGGTGGAGAGCGGTCGCTTGAGGGGCATCGATGACAGTGAACAATGGACATAGAGACTATGTGAGAGAGACCCTTAGCCACCAAGAATTTGTGCAGGAACTCAACCTCTCTCTCCATCTTCTCCAAATCTTGAGCCAACGCATACCTCTCTCTCACGTAGTCTCTATGTCCATTGTTCACCGTCATTGATGCCCCTCAAGCGACCGCTCTCCACCCTCAAAGAGTATTCACTGGTAAAAGTCGCTCGCTCTACTGGCAAATGGTGCTGGCCGCCGAACGATTGCCACTCCCGTCCAGTTCATAAAGGCGAATGACCTCGACACACAAGGCATCTCTCATTGCCTGCCTGTGGTCTCTACTGAACATGGACTCCGATTCAAGAGGATTGTCATCGCCTCACTTATCAACAACAACTGCAGGGAATTATGGGGAAGACACATCTGACACCTTGCCGCCCTTATGAGTCATGAGGCAGGTCGCCCAACTCCTGGAGCAGATTATGCAAAACATAACAGGCGTGGAACTCCAGACCCTCTCTCGTGATGTCTGTCACGTGAGGTCAGTAAAAAAACTGAAAGCACATCCAAAAAAATGCTCGACCGCAGATCAAACTAATTTGTCTAGGGAATCGAATAACTGCATATCCGGTGTGACGTTGTCTTGCACGCCGTACGGTACAACTAGCCATGGGAGACTCGGATAACCCTGATCGCCCAACAAGTACCCGCTAGGCACACCAGGGATGACACACCACTCACCGCGACAGGAGTCATCATCTTCATCCAAGAACAACGCTCCCTTCAATGCTCTTTTTTTTTTTTTTTTAATATGCTAGCCAATCTTTGATATGGCATAGTTTTACTTTTTTTTTTTTTTTTTTTTTTTTTTTTTTTTTTTTTTTTTTTTAAGGCCCAGTGCCCAAGGCTGATATTCCAAATGAAAATAATGAGGCCGGGGTCCTCACAGTCTGCCCGGAGAGACAGAGCCAAAATTCACTGCAAACCGGACTCAGCGTCCCTCCTATAATAATGACAACGAACCTGATGATCCTAATGATGCAAATAAGATGCTGACACTATAGATGATTGTGATACTATTAAACTATATCATCTCTTCTGGCCCCCCAAACCTAGATTAACACCTCTCCTTCCCTTTACCAGACAAGAGATACTCAGAAACAATACTACCCTAACCAACATCTCACATTGCTGAACTCTTCTCACCACTGAATTGCCTTCCTCCCTCGGTAACACCCAAATCTCTCTACAAGGCCTCACACTCCTCCGATCTGCAGGTTACAGGGCGACACCCCAGCTCCGGCCAGCGTCGTTCTGGCATCGGCGAACCAGGGGCACAGAACAGAGCAACTCTGTTGACCTCAGTCCGGATTATACAATCTCTGAGCACCTATTCCCCAGCTAAGGACGAAGACTAAATGTTACCAGAATCCAAAAAAACAGAAGAGAGATGATACTAATGATGATGATGATGATGATGATGATGATGATTTATCAGTAGAGTACTACGCTAATCCTGGATCTTTAAAGACAACCGTCTGTCTCCCAGGATGTGCGTAGCACTATATTGTGGATTGAAGACTTAGTAATTCGAACTTTTGAGAGTCTCCTTCCTTCCCCCCCCTACTCATTTCCCCCCTGTCCCTTCATTGCCTCCGCCGAAAAGTCCTAAAATATAGGCCATCCCTTTCGGCCCCAACTTGGAACAGTCCCTCTCTTCCTCGCTATATTCCCAGAGACATTCAATTCCCACCAAAAGAATGTCTCTGCAGACCCCTTTCCCTATTTTGCCCCCGTTGAGGCTATCTACCCCAACCCCAGAATAGAGCATCCCTCAACATCTGCACATACCCTCTTCAGGGCATCACCTCCCTCCATGTGACACCCCTGCAGATATTAATCAAGAAATATAAGATACCAGCATAGGAGTAGACGGGAATAAGTCCAGATATTAATCAAGAAATGAATTAAAGATGATAGAAAAACGATATTGGCCAAGATTATGATTACTCGTATAAGATAGAAACGACCTGAAGAAAAAATTGAATACCTAAATACTACTGTTAGAAAAAACGCGAAAAAATATGAGATAGATATGACAACTTACCTAAGAGACGATCGTGGAAAAAATACCAATTACCAAATTGCCACAGTTAGCCTTCCCCTCTCCCCCCCCTCTATCCCTATTCTCCCCAATCCTTTCCCCCATTATGCGCCTCCTCTCCTCCAATCCTTCCCCCCCGCCACTTCTTACACAGAATATCCCGAAATCAGCACGCAGAACTCCCAGTATTGAAGTAGCAATCGGGTTAGATCAGGGGACAAGAAACAAGAAGAGAGAAACGAGAGAAGGGAAAGAGAGTTGGAGGGAAAAAGGTGGAGGGTTCAAAGGAGCGAGTGAGAAGGAAGACTAGCTGGTGGTGAGGTTGATAATGCTGATGCTGCTGCTGCTGCTGCTGATGATGATGATGACTTTAGTGATAATGATACCGCCTAAAGATGATGATGCTGATGAAGACAATGCCGATGAAGAAGACTTCAACAATGATGACGGTACCTCCTAAGGATGATGATGCTGATGAAGACAGTGTCGATGATTACACCTCCCTGCAAATGCAGGATTTCTCATGACGGAGGAAGTGAAACGGCCAACCAGCAGACGACGAACTCCGTACAATGACCTCCCACTTAGTAACTCCTGTCAATCCTCCTCCCACCCCATTGAACACACCCTGCTCTTCTCCTTCTTGCGCCGCGCAGACCCCCTCCACCCAAATTAGCAAGATGAAGAGCGTGAGTGATCACTCCTGAAGCAAAGCTTCGAAAGAAAACTTCACTCCCCTCCATATGGCATGCTGACCCGTAGCATCGCTCACATGAAACACAAAGCGGAGAGATGGCACCAGTGGTGCTTTCAAAAGACAGGAAATAGTAAGTAAAGCGGTGTAAGCATATTGTTGTCATCCACTTTCCGTTTTCGCAACTCCTGAAGATTTAGCCCATTCGCCGACAGTCAATGCCTACTCCATTCCTATCAAATGTTGCCACCTCGTCAGTGCTGATGTGTCGGCGCGACGAAGCTCGCGCTAGCATGCCACGCGTGCATCCTTGGCATCTCACGCACTCCCACCAGCCACGGTAGCAAGCAACACGAGATGCCTGCAGCCATTCAGCCAGCAACGCGTGCTTGAGCTGCCATGGAAACTCACCCAACCTGCCATAAGCACACCTTGCGTGCCAACCATGACCGCGCGCACCCCCAGAAGCGCGCGCCCAAATCAGCATCAGCACTCGCAACGCGCACGCACATGCACCCGATACTTCCATGGAGATAGCGCTAACGCGCGCTTGATCTTGTGTCGTGTTCTGAGTAGGAAGGTCTCTACGGTACAAGGAGGTGTTTTTCAACACGCGTCCATTGCCTGTAGTCCCAGGAAACCCTGGGAAACCCGTGGCTAAAATTTATAATCTTGAGGTCATGGTCAACAACCAGCTGCACGACCATAGAGAATTGAATAGTCCTGCCAGAACAATAATCATCACTGTTTCTCGTCCGGGGCTTATACACGTACACATGTGTACAATCAATGCATCCCCGACTTCTGCATGCGAGCGTGATGTTCAACATGCCCTGTGACGCCCCGATACCAACCTCACGGTCGGCGTGACTTCCTGATCGGAGTGTGAGTGGGCCTGGAAGTGCGAAAATGGGGTGTGCCAAGGATTTTAGGAAAGTGGGGGTGGAGTCCCAAGTCAAAACTGAGATCTCCGGTGGCAAGCTCCGGGATACGAATGCAGGAGGGAGCCAGGAGTTCTGTTTTGCTTCGGGGAACGGAGTTACCACCTCCGTTGGTTCCGTCGTCCGGGTCCGGGTCGTATCTGGTGCACTGTCGGGACCTATGGCTGTCCCGCTGATTCGTCACCTGCCAACGTCGAACGTCGCAAGTCTCCAAGTCTGATGCGGCTGACCTTAATCGAAGGTTGTGCGCCCTCGTTCTTCCTCCGAGCGAGTTCGCCAGATGAAGCCAGAGGCTCGGTACTCGTGGTCCAACAAACACTCTAAGCACGGGGGTTGGGGCCAGTAAGGAGCCATTGCGAGCTAGGGGACGATGGTTAGGGAGTGATAGGGTAGGATACGGTGATAGAGAGGGAATTCGGTCCCCAAGATAATGATTCCGGTCTCCGTGAGGACGTGACAAATGTATGAGCTAGACTAGCTCCGAAGATGGGGGTTACGTCCCAAGGCCTGGTCGAGGTCCCAGTCACCCGTCCGCACGTCTGGACGTCCGTACATACGCCCCCCCCGACGCCCGTACGGACCGTACGGACGGACTTCGGGCTGTCCGTACACGGCCTTCCGGAGGGGTGCTGAGGGGGTGGATGGGCTGGGGGGGGGTCGCATGTCAGGGGGTACCCCCCCATTCAAAAAAATAGTAAAAAAAAAGATGTTTTTGTTTTGGTCCCGGGTGAAGGGAAAAAAAAATGATTGATTGATTAATTCGTTGATTGATTGATTGATTGATTGTTTGATTGATTGGTTGATTGATCGATTGATTGATTGATTGATTGATTGATTGATTGATTGATTGATTAACATGTGCACATTGATTGATTGATTGATTGATTGATTGATCCAGCGTGGAAAAAAAGAAATGAAAAAAAAGAAAAAAAAATCCATTAAAAAGATTGATTGATTGATTGGCAGTGAGGGGGTCGCCTCCCCCCCGCGCACACACACACACACACACACACACACACACACACACACACACACACACACACACACACACACACACACACACACATGCTTGCAAGTGGTGTGGCTTTAGCCCGGATACGTGTCGTTTCGGCCGCATGCCAGAATAGGTGCCTATCCCAACATAATCATTCGCCATCGGAAATTACCCCTACACTAGTGAAACTTTCTCTTACCTTCGGCGAGCGACGAGAGAGACGAGGAATTCACCCCACAGAAATTGTCAGAATTGCATGAGAAAAAGAACCCCCCCCTGGCGAGGGAGCCTGAAGTTCTGGATTCCCTAGCCTATATACCAAGAGTGCCTCTAGGCCTCGGAGGATCCCGTAGCCTTCTAAATGGTGGTTTTTTTTATTGGGTCTCCTTTTTTGCTCATTCAACCCGGGCTCACTCTTCTGAGCTGGACCCCTCCCACGAGCCCTGGTCCCCTGATAACCGGGCCCCTGGCCCCCTAAGTGCCCTCTACCCTCCTGGTACCCTGACGCTCCAAAATGGGATTCTCGGACGCTCCTAAGAACTACGGAGCATATTTAAACCTGGRACGATCCTATACTCGACCTCTTTCGCCTTTTGAACTGGAGAGCCCTCCGCCTGCGCCTGTGTACTCCATCGTGAGTCGGCATTACTGCCCGCCTCCCGTACAATCCACAGGAACTAGCGGGGCGTTCTCCGCCATCGATTCGTGCTCCGCATGCGGGACCAGAATGACGCCCTCAGAATTGCTTCGTCCACCCCTGGGTGCACGCCGCGCCTCAACCCCCGTACGTTGATTGACGCACGCCGCTTGCCTCGTCCGCCTATTGCCCGCGAAGGTCTTGATGACGCTGCACCCTCGCCACCTATCTCTGGACGACTTACTACCGCACCATCCATGCTCTCCGCTTCGTTGTCGCCAGATCATTGATTAACGGAGGGCTGGTCAAGTGTACTGCTCTCCCCGGCTCGGCGCCACCAACGCCCCCGGATCATTTGGGCGATCACTGCCATACCCCGTGTATGGAATGAAAAGTTCCCTCCTCTTTCCCTCATTCTGCCTGTGCCCCCTGACCCCCTTCGTCATTATGTCCATGGATCTCGGGCTATGCCCTAGAGGAATCCAGTCCCTCTAGGTACGATATGCCAGAGGTTTTTGTTCTCTGATGATCTAGTTTGATGGGAGCTAGTGATAAGTACTTCAGGACACACCCCATCACCCTCTCTGCATTCGTCGGCTTTACATGTGCCGCCTGACTGAATCGGGACCTCGCGGCTGTTTCTTCCCCCTTTCTCCTTGATTGTGCCCTCTCCCCTACCCCATGGATGCATCACCCCCACCCCAAAGGAGAGAGGTCAGGGTTAACAACCCCGTGAGTGCCTATGCATCATATGATTGGTTGTCCGTTTGTTTGTTTGTGTTGGGTGCTGATTAACGTAGGCTTTCCTCTACGCGTGTTCGTTGGAGTTCTAGCTTCGTCCATTCAGCATAGGACCTGCGGAGTCATGCAACTGCTGTCTGCTGTACACGCGGCCCTGATCTTTTTGCTCTCCTTCATGGCGTATCTGGCCTTCCTCTCATTTTTGGACCTCCATACGATCCACTCGTTGTCGCTGTTGGGGATGCCTCGAAATTCGTCTTCGCTCCTACCTAAGCGGTGCAGGGTGGTGTGAAGTCTTCGGAGCGAAATCGTATATATTCTGTCGGAACGGCGTACGGTCGAATTTTGTAGGGAGGCCTTGGGAGGACCCCTCGACGTTAAGGAATGGATACCAGGATGCCTCTGCTAATGTCTTGATCGTTTCGGCTCGTCATTCTTTTTCTTCTGTCCTGCGTTACCCCTCTGCTTTCCCTCCTCTCGCTCTCGCTCCTTGTCTGGATGTCTTGGGATTCTTGCTGGCGACCATCATCGATGTGTTGTGCGCACCTTGGAGTGATGCCTCTGTCTTGTTTGATGAGCTGCTGTGCGTTAGTGGTATGGCTTGGGATTCACGAATTAGTCTCGCTCGCTGTTCTGCTAATATTGCTTTCYTGGCGARACCAGCGCGTGTCCATTTTCATGTATAGYTGATGAGGRCTTCCGCTTGAGTGGGGTTATGGGCCGTCGGAAGGTTGTTGCRGTAATTTCCTGTCTRCCTCTCGGCACTGTCWATGGTATATCGAGACGAKCRGTTGCTGATGGGTTCTTCAGGATTGTGTCGAGCTTCTCTGTTCATGGGTATAGGGTTGGCGATGAGAAGGAGGGGTGAGGATGCATTATTCGGAATGTGAACGTTGGAAACACGGGTACGGGTGGASGAAGAGAGGGCGGATGATCACACCCAGTGARAACGTCTCTGGGGGAACCTTGCCTCATGTCCATTGATGCTTCSGATTTCCGCGCATGGAGGGTGGGTGATGATGGGGGTTATGAGCTATCACACGTTTGATCGGGTTTGAAGGAGGGTTGGGGTTATGATCCAATGGTGGGGAGGGATGTGCCGAGGTTACACGGGGTGATGGATTGGCCTGCATAGTTCAGGCGGGGATGACGGTTGTGTGTTGGTGGTTTCGGATCCGCAAGATTGGCCAACGAGCATCTGCGGGGGATGGAGGTGTGTTCCGGAGCTTTTGCTGCTCGTTTGTCCGGATGCAGCGGTAACAACAGTAGTTTCGAGGAAGGCAGGAATAGGATTCGCTAATCGGAAGATTAGCATTGGGGACGCACAGGGGAGTGATGAGGCGCGGTGATTCATATGAAGAACGACATTGGAGGAAGGGCAGCCCCCTCGCCACTGTTGATCGGAGGAGTCCTTGCGGATGGTTGTGAGTTACCCACGCATTTGGATGATCGGAGTTTGACGATTACTCTCTATGGAGTGGATAAGGGAGATGGTGACGGGGGAGGTCGAATGCATGTCTCGAACAGGGTCTTTCGTTCCTTCCAATCGGCGCCTCTTCGTAAAGATTGTTCCCGGTGCTAAGCTATAGAACAGAGTAGAAGCTCTGGTTGAATGGTTGCTAGGAGGAATATAATAAGTGCTTAGGCAGCGGTGGTCATCTGTAGCATGGAGGGCTTGAGCCTGTGTTTCGTTGCGGAAGGACCATGATGCCTCCCGACGTAATGATTAGAATTTGGTTTTTGGTTCAGATCCCCCTGAAAGTGTTGTTTCGGAGATCTGCTGCCCTTCGTCTGTTGAGTAATCGGGATGGTCTCATGAACGCTTTTTGCCCCGTTTTTTTTGGTGGAGAGTATCCTTTAACCGGAGGATTGACTCTGTGCTCTCATGATGGTTTTATGCTCATCCTTGGTACTGAATTATTAGTGTATATGGGTGGTAAGGGATACTGCGATGCCTTACTTTCCCACCAACCGCCTGATGTATGGGATACACGAAATGAGTATATCGACGTTTTCTAGAATGGAGTTGCGTTGGATTGGAGTCGGTCCGTTAGATGATGCTTGGTGAAAGGGGGTGCGAGCTTGAAAGTCGTGGCAATGATGATTAGTGACTCTCAAAGTTCTTATGAGCCCGCGTGTATCCTTTTGGCTATCTGCTGCACGAACTTCTCCTTTTTCTCGGAGCAATTTACTGTTTTGTGGTCTGGTTGGTTCGGACGCGGTGAGGGTAAACTCTTTTTCCGGGTATGAGACTCGTGTTTGGTTCTCAGTTGAGTAATGTGAGATCTTACTGTTTGGTATGAACCCGCTTGATAGCATGCTTAAATTGAATCGCATCGGATCTTGCTGCTTTGTGAACAACGGCTTCCTTCCGACAAGTTGATTTATCCAAGCACTTTGGTTTTGCTATTGGAAATTCATCTGACGAGGCATCATTTAGGAAATTCAATGTTTCTCGAAGTTGTAATTTATGGTTGCCCTTGTCAATGGTACCTTGGAATGAGGTGTGCTGTGCTGAATCGACTTTTTTGTTGGTCTCGTGCTCTAATCTCATGCTGCTCCTAGTCGAATGTTGCTTTCTGATGCATGAATCATGTCGCAACATGCCGCGACGAGGTCGCGGGAGTAACGTATCTCGTAAACACACGCAGAGCTTAGCTCTTTGTACTTGCAATAGGGTAAGAATCCCTGCTGCCATGTTGTTGTCCAACTATCATGCTCTCCTACATTTGTGGAGTTGGTATCCAGATCAATTGATTGACCACATTTGGTTGATGTATGCATATCTCCAACATCATGGGTATCCCCAATCCTTTTGTCCTGCAACCGTCGTTTTGGTCGTCTCTCGTCCCTTCGGGTATTTGATAATTCGTTGATTGCTATGTGTCAGGTTCCGACGTTCTCGGAGAACGGATGGTACACAGACTTGCTGTCAGATGATGCATGTTGGCTAGATTCCTTTCCTGCGCCTGCTCGGCCTACGCAGGCCCTTATCTCCCTGGCGACGTCTAGGATCCTTGAGTTTGTTAGGATTCATTCTGTGGATGCTACCCCCCCTCTCGTCTCCGTGCTCTCCTTTGACAATTGGGCTGATCTGTTGTGCACGGCTGCGCATGACAAACCTGCTTTCCGCAGACTTACTGAGAATCTAGTAACCCAGCCTCCGGAGCAGGCAGCGGAGGATGAGCTGGTTGACCTCAGTGTCAACGATAGTCTTGCCATGAAGGAGAAGGTTTTTATTGATTTGTGGGGGGCCGAATCGAATTTCCATGTTGGCTTGATCCAGAAGGACCCTGGTCTCCGGGATGGTGGGTCTTTGTCCCAGTCCTCTGATGAGGATGATGAGGACCCCCTCCAGTTGATTGAGGAGGAGAAGCGCTTTCATGCTAAATTTATAGCTAATGGGAGGAGTGAGAAGGCGAAGGTGAGAGCGGCCAATCAAAGGATGGAGGTGAACAAATTTGCTCGTAATGCCTTCCTTCCTGTTGTCCCTCCGAGATGGGTCGAGAGGCAGTCCAGGGGGGTTGATGATAAGCTTTGGGATCTTCTTACGTTTAATGATACTGCACCAATTCACGCTGACTCCTACCGCTTTCTTGCATCCCTCACTGAACAGGAGTTGCAGAAATGTAACGAGAAGGCACTCACGGAGAACAGTGACCTTTGTAGGGGGGACTTTCCGCTCACACCTGACAACATGGAGCTTCCTGTAGTCGGAGAATTTGATCGCTCGAAGTGTACTGCATCTGCCACTGCGCTGTCCTTCGGAGGGTTTATGGGCCCAAGGATCCAGACTGCGGTAGCTGAACTAAAGTGTATTTGGAACGTTGGCAGGCCCTACCTGAAGTGCCGCTGCATTGAGTTGGGTAAGGGGGATTGCGGCAGGAACATTACGTGGTTCGACCACGTCCTCTAGTACCTACTCTCGGACTTGCATCACTTGTTTCTGGAGGCTCCATCTCTCAGAGCGCGCATTCGCGCCTTCAGGGTCTTAGCTAAGACCACGTGGTGTGCTCCAATTCTGGCGTCTGTCGTCTTTTTCCGCATGAGGGAAATCATGGTCAGGATGGCCCACAGTGTCTCCATCGACCCATCCAGGACTCCACAAAATATCTTGGACGAACCGGCCATCATGCTGCACAAATTCCCGAGAACGATGGCCAAGCTGATCCTCTCTTCTCGTTATGTTCGCTCCGCAGGAAAAAGGCAGAGGGAGGATTCTTCCTCGAAGACTGCTGTGAAGGGAGCGAAGAAGGGCCAACAAGCCACTTTTGAGTTCTATGTCGTACCTCCCAAGAACCAGCCTACCACGTTGGTGACCTGCACTCCCCCCTCCTCCTCGATAACGGAACAGTGTGATGGCCAAGCCTCCGCAACCAGCAAGACCCCGAGGAGGAGCCCGAGGGACAGGACTCCAGCCAGGATGGTTTTGTTCAATGCCTAACCGTTGTTATGATTGATGATTGATGTTGTGCTGTACAGGGGAATGAGGGTGTCATGGCCCGTGACCCCTCGGGGAGAAATAGGTGGCAAAAACCATCTCCCCCTGAGAAGAGCTTCTTTGTACATATGAAGTATACAAGCCGGATTATGGAGCATGTCCAGTTCAGATCTATCCTTGAGAAGGCGGTCAACCAGTTCTTTCCTATTGGTGTCAGGGAGTTGCTGTCTATGGTTGTGGTGGGATGGACCTATTTGAATTCGTTGGAGTCATTGGTTTATAAACCTGCCGCGGTGTTTCGTGACTTTGTCCTTGATGAATGGTTGAGTTTTTGTTCTGGCTTCTCCACTTGCCTGTGTGCTACAACCCGTTTCTTCCCCTTCCACCACCCTTGCACCCTCGACATGAGTCAACCCTTCGCCTCCCCCTCCACACATGTCCTCTCCCTTGATCCTTCAATCTCGACGCTCCCCAAGCTAAAGCACCTCCTCTCCCAGGGCCTGAATCACATCCCCTTCCACCCTTGCAACCCCCATGCTGCGTTCCATGAGTTCATGAACACGTGGCGATCAATAGTGAAGTATATGAGTGCACGGATGTTGATCAATAGGGGGATGCAGGCTAATGCCACTATGTATGTATCGAAGTGTCTGAGGTCGCAGCTAAGTGCTACGAATCCGGAGAGTTTCAGGGACCCTCCATGCGACCTAGACTCATTTGCTGTGAAAAGGGAAGCGGAATTTCTGGGCAAACGGTTGTTTATTGCTGGGACTGACAAATCGGCCAACACGCCCTCGTTTGCATGTATCCATTTGGTTAGGAAACTGGCTTTGGACAGATTGAGTAGCAAAGATTTTGTACCAGTTTCGTGCTCTCTAGATGAGATTATTAGTGAAGCTGAAGATTCTTTGACCCAACTGTTCCCTTGGTTGTCCACTGGTCCAAGAAAGTTACCCTACCTCATGGCCCTATACAACATCACAAGCTGGCGTTCAGATGGCTCACAAATGCCTCCGCCTCCTTTCTCACTCCCATCGCCTGCCTATGTGATGCGCTCCTCAAGAGTCTTTCCCTTGCAGTCATGTCTCATTGCAAGAAGATTGCAGATGGCCTCCTGCGTTTTCATGGTGTGGATACGTCCATCTGGTGGGCCATTGAATCCATCCAGGATTACTGCTATAATTTGCCAGACAAGGTACATTCAGTTTTTTCTGCAGATATTACCAGGTGTTTTGAGACTATCCTGATCGACGAATCGGAGACAGTCTCACTGCTGCAGTTGCCTTTTTCACTAGGATGGCGTTCAGATCCTAGGATGGTCACTCGAGGGCAGTTGTGAAATGCAAATTGGGCCCCGATGGATGGTTTTCTTGCGTAATGATGAAAGGGACGAAACGTTCTCCCTCCCCGCGTGTAGTATGGTTAGGGATGGACGATGTGATTCAGATTACTAGATGGTTGATAGCCAGGTGCTTTACAACCTTTGGGTGTCGCATCTGGAGGCAGGTCTCAGGGATCCCAATGGGCCTGCCCTGCTCCCCGATCTGGTGCACTGTTTACTTTTTCAAATACGAATTTACGATGATTCGGCGTCTGATCGATTCCAGGGCCATCAACCTTCTTCCCCTCTTCAAGTACACCTATAGGTACATCGATGATCTTCATTCACTTAATAAACCCTGCATCTGGAAATTCCTGCAGAATCCTCCCCCCATTGAGAACCCGGAGGTATTCTCGCTCTACCCCAGACACCTCATTGAGATAAAAAATCAAACTGAGGTGTTTGATCTCTCTGAGTCGGGTGAAATATATGGACTCAAAATGCAATTCCTTAATGCAGAGATCACCATCACTTCTGACACCCTTGGGACGTTCACCACGACCAAGTTTGATAAACGCTTGTCTCTTCAGTTCCATGTTATTAGATACGTGAAATACACCTCGAACAGGCCCATACAACAATCTTTGAACATCATCTTGGCGCAGGTGGCTTCCATTTTGGTGATTTGCTCTGAGCCCAGTACGGCTGCGGAAGAGATTTTGAGAGTGGTCACATACATGACTGAGAATGGCTTTTCTCTTCAACGTTGTGTCATGTGTGTTAATAGAGTCCTTAACTCCCCTCAAAATTTTCTCCCCTTCAGGGTGGATCCTGCGGACACTGATCGACGGTTCAAGGTAAGACGGACGTGTGGTCGTCGCACTCGACTGGATGGTGTCTTGGATACAGGTCGTGTGGCCTAGCCTGTGTGCTTTTGTGTGGGTATGTGTGTACTGGAGGCGGCCCCTACCGGTAGGGCGCTCTGGACAGCTAGCAGGTACCTCGCCAGTGGCAGGTACCTGTTATCTGCCCTGGGGAGCTGCCTTCTAGTGGGATTGGGGTGGGTCACACACACACACACACACACACACACACACACACACACACACACACACACACACACACACACGCTTGCAAGTGGTGTGGCTTTAGCCCGGATACGTGTCATTTCGGCCGCACGCCAGAATAGGTGCCTATCCCAGCATAATCATTCGCCATCGAAAATTACCCCTACACTAGTGAAACTTTCTCTTACCTTCTGCGGGCGACGAGAGGGACGAGGAATTCATCCCACAGAATTGCATGAAAAAAAGAACCCCCCCCTGGCGAGGGAGCCCAGAGTTCCGGATTCCCTAGCCTATATACCAAGAGTGCCTCTAGGCCTCGGAGGATCCCGTAGACTTCTGAATGCTTGTGCCTGGTGGTTTTTTCATTGGGTCTCCTTTTTTGCTCATTCAACCCGGGCTCACTCTTCTGAGCTGGACCCCTCCCACGAGCCCTGGTCCCCTGATAACCGGGCCCCTGGCCCCCTAAGTGCCCTCTACCCTCCTGGTACCCTGACGCTCCAAAATGGGATTCTCGGACGCTCCTAAGAACTACGGAGCATATTTAAACCTGGGACGATCCTATACTCGACCTCTTTCGCCTTTTGAACTGGAGAGCCCTCCGCCTGCGCCTGTGTACTCCATCGTGAGTCGGCATTACTGCCCGCCTCCCGTACAATCCACAGGAACTAGCGGGGCGTTCTCCGCCATCGATTCGTGCTCCGCATGCGGGACCAGAATGACGCCCTCAGAATTGCTTCGTCCACCCCTGGGTGCACGCCGCGCCTCAACCCCCGTACGTTGATTGACGCACGCCGCTTGCCTCGTCCGCCTATTGCCCGCGAAGGTCTTGATGACGCTGCACCCTCGCCACCTATCTCTGGACGACTTACTACCGCACCATCCATGCTCTCCGCTTCGTTGTCGCCAGATCATTGATTAACGGAGGGCTGGTCAAGTGTACTGCTCTCCCCGGCTCGGCGCCACCAACGCCCCCGGATCATTTGGGCGATCACTGCCATACCCCGTGTATGGAATGAAAAGTTCCCTCCTCTTTCCCTCATTCTGCCTGTGCCCCCTGACCCCCTTCGTCATTATGTCCATGGATCTCGGGCTATGCCCTAGAGGAATCCAGTCCCTCTAGGTACGATATGCCAGAGGTTTTTGTTCTCTGATGATCTAGTTTGATGGGAGCTAGTGATAAGTACTTCAGGACACACCCCATCACCCTCTCTGCATTCGTCGGCTTTACATGTGCCGCCTGACTGAATCGGGACCTCGCGGCTGTTTCTTCCCCCTTTCTCCTTGATTGTGCCCTCTCCCCTACCCCATGGATGCATCACCCCCACCCCAAAGGAGAGAGGTCAGGGTTAACAACCCCGTGAGTGCCTATGCATCATATGATTGGTTGTCCGTTTGTTTGTTTGTGTTGGGTGCTGATTAACGTAGGCTTTCCTCTACGCGTGTTCGTTGGAGTTCTAGCTTCGTCCATTCAGCATAGGACCTGCGGAGTCATGCAACTGCTGTCTGCTGTACACGCGGCCCTGATCTTTTTGCTCTCCTTCATGGCGTATCTGGCCTTCCTCTCATTTTTGGACCTCCATACGATCCACTCGTTGTCGCTGTTGGGGATGCCTCGAAATTCGTCTTCGCTCCTACCTAAGCGGTGCAGGGTGGTGTGAAGTCTTCGGAGCGAAATCGTATATATTCTGTCGGAACGGCGTACGGTCGAATTTTGTAGGGAGGCCTTGGGAGGACCCCTCGACGTTAAGGAATGGATACCAGGATGCCTCTGCTAATGTCTTGATCGTTTCGGCTCGTCATTCTTTTTCTTCTGTCCTGCGTTACCCCTCTGCTTTCCCTCCTCTCGCTCTCGCTCCTTGTCTGGATGTCTTGGGATTCTTGCTGGCGACCATCATCGATGTGTTGTGCGCACCTTGGAGTGATGCCTCTGTCTTGTTTGATGAGCTGCTGTGCGTTAGTGGTATGGCTTGGGATTCACGAATTAGTCTCGCTCGCTGTTCTGCTAATATTGCTTTCYTGGCGARACCAGCGCGTGTCCATTTTCATGTATAGYTGATGAGGRCTTCCGCTTGAGTGGGGTTATGGGCCGTCGGAAGGTTGTTGCRGTAATTTCCTGTCTRCCTCTCGGCACTGTCWATGGTATATCGAGACGAKCRGTTGCTGATGGGTTCTTCAGGATTGTGTCGAGCTTCTCTGTTCATGGGTATAGGGTTGGCGATGAGAAGGAGGGGTGAGGATGCATTATTCGGAATGTGAACGTTGGAAACACGGGTACGGGTGGASGAAGAGAGGGCGGATGATCACACCCAGTGARAACGTCTCTGGGGGAACCTTGCCTCATGTCCATTGATGCTTCSGATTTCCGCGCATGGAGGGTGGGTGATGATGGGGGTTATGAGCTATCACACGTTTGATCGGGTTTGAAGGAGGGTTGGGGTTATGATCCAATGGTGGGGAGGGATGTGCCGAGGTTACACGGGGTGATGGATTGGCCTGCATAGTTCAGGCGGGGATGACGGTTGTGTGTTGGTGGTTTCGGATCCGCAAGATTGGCCAACGAGCATCTGCGGGGGATGGAGGTGTGTTCCGGAGCTTTTGCTGCTCGTTTGTCCGGATGCAGCGGTAACAACAGTAGTTTCGAGGAAGGCAGGAATAGGATTCGCTAATCGGAAGATTAGCATTGGGGACGCACAGGGGAGTGATGAGGCGCGGTGATTCATATGAAGAACGACATTGGAGGAAGGGCAGCCCCCTCGCCACTGTTGATCGGAGGAGTCCTTGCGGATGGTTGTGAGTTACCCACGCATTTGGATGATCGGAGTTTGACGATTACTCTCTATGGAGTGGATAAGGGAGATGGTGACGGGGGAGGTCGAATGCATGTCTCGAACAGGGTCTTTCGTTCCTTCCAATCGGCGCCTCTTCGTAAAGATTGTTCCCGGTGCTAAGCTATAGAACAGAGTAGAAGCTCTGGTTGAATGGTTGCTAGGAGGAATATAATAAGTGCTTAGGCAGCGGTGGTCATCTGTAGCATGGAGGGCTTGAGCCTGTGTTTCGTTGCGGAAGGACCATGATGCCTCCCGACGTAATGATTAGAATTTGGTTTTTGGTTCAGATCCCCCTGAAAGTGTTGTTTCGGAGATCTGCTGCCCTTCGTCTGTTGAGTAATCGGGATGGTCTCATGAACGCTTTTTGCCCCGTTTTTTTTGGTGGAGAGTATCCTTTAACCGGAGGATTGACTCTGTGCTCTCATGATGGTTTTATGCTCATCCTTGGTACTGAATTATTAGTGTATATGGGTGGTAAGGGATACTGCGATGCCTTACTTTCCCACCAACCGCCTGATGTATGGGATACACGAAATGAGTATATCGACGTTTTCTAGAATGGAGTTGCGTTGGATTGGAGTCGGTCCGTTAGATGATGCTTGGTGAAAGGGGGTGCGAGCTTGAAAGTCGTGGCAATGATGATTAGTGACTCTCAGAGTTCTTATGAGCCCGCGTGTATCGTTTTGGCTATCTGTTGCACGAACTTCTCCTTTTTTTCGGAGCAATTTACTGTTTTATGGTCCGGTTGGTTCGGACGCGGTGAGGGTCAACTCTTTTTCCGGGTATGAGACTTGTGCGTGGTTCTCAGTTGAGTAATGTGAGATCTTACTGTTTCATATGAACCCGCTTGATAGCATGCTTAAATTGAATCACATCGGATCTTGCTGCTTTGTGAACAACGGCTTCCTTCCGACATGTTGATTTATCCAAGCACTTTGGTTTTGCTATTGGAAATTCGTCTGACGAGGCATCATTTAGGAATGTTTCTCGAAGTTGTAATTTATGGTTGCCCTTATCAATGGTACCTTGGAATGTGGTGTGCTGTGCTGAATCGACTTTTTTGTTGGTCTCGTGCTCTGATCATATGCAACTCCTAGTCGAATGTTGCTTTCTGATGCATGAATCATGTTGCAACATGTCGGGGCGCGGTCGCGGGAGTAACGTATCTCGTAAACACACACACACATACACACACATACACACACACACACACACACACACACCTGTCTCTTATACACATCTAGATGTGTATAAGAGACCGCACACAAACGGGCGCGTTTTTTTTTTGATTGATTGATTGATTGATTGATTGATTGATTGATTGATTGATTGATTGGCAGTGGGGGGGTCGCCTCCCCCCCGCGAACACACACACACAGACACACACACACACACGCATGCGGGGCAACTGCCCGTTTTTTTTTCGCCACGAGTTTTTTTTTTTTTCTTTTTTTTTTTCGTCCTTTTTTGTTTTTGATTTTTTTTTAAATCCTTTCAAATGTCAAAAAAAAAAAAAAGGGGTTGTAGAACCCCATTTTTTTTATTTTTTTTGGGTTTTTTTTGGCCCCCAAATCACCGTCGTACGACTGCCATCCGTACGCCCGTACGCCCATCTGTCCGTTCGTCCGTACGGGCCGTACGGTGGACGACACCGGTCCCACTCGCAAATACGTTCGTTCCCTATCAAGTAGGGAAATTTCGGAGGCTCCGCCCAGGGTCGAGCAGACAAACAAGAATACTCTCAATATTCCCGAAATTCCCGATCCCTCAAACACTCGCGCTCAGTGACACGAAAGGGAAATCCAATTCATGCTGCAAGTCGGGGTGAAAAACCAGCCATTCGGGAAATTAGTCGAGTTTGGGTTTCGCAGATGCCCGTGTAGGCAGCGATCGTCTTTGGTCGGGCCTCCACATAGGTGAAAGTCAGTGGTCGGGAGATGGATCATCCTATAGTGAGACCGTGAGATGATCATCTAATCGTCTAGCATGCTTATTTAATTCATACACATACAAAATCACGCCTATCATCCATGCACCTAGCTTACATACAAACATAAAGAATCAAGGGTCATGCAACAATTCTTTGGCCAATCAGCCCAGAGATCAAGGCTCGATTGCTGGTAACCAATCAATCAGATTATCCGATTCAAAAAGACAAAGATGGGGAGTGGGGAAAAACAATCCACATGTCAATCTCCGAAGAAAGGAAGCAAGGAAAACGATAAATCTGAGATGCCGATCAAAAAAAGGACAAGGGCAACTAACGCTGAATACCAAAATTGCTCAGAAGGACGAAAGAGAAACATCATCACAACACATCCCGTCTCTATCTCTCTCTCTCTCTTTACAACATCCCGATGCGGGCAGTCCGTTGCCTCGCATCCACACAGAGTTGTCACCCCGCTTAGTCCGGACATGCCAGCCAGGTTCGTCTGTGCGCCATAGTCTATCGCGGCCCCACGTCAACCCCGCACGCCCAGCACTAGCTCGTCAGATCACCCAACTCCCTACTCACCTTCCAAATCTTGCTCATTAGCCGATCCTCTCGACTGCGCAAACTCCCAAAATTCTTAGAGAGCGAGTTACTTGCACTTGCGAAATTTATAGCATGCATGCTTGCGCGAGATATATGGGGTTGTGCCTAAGTGGAAAAAGAAGGAGAGGAAGGAAGTGCCTACGTCTGCATGGTTAGGCCGCGACATGGGGGACGTAGCCTCACGCTACACATCGATCCAGTCATGCAAGCGTTCCGGCCAATTAGGACTGAGGAAGAAATATGCGCGCACAGGGACACACAAAAGATATCAAGAATAGGAGGATTACTGTTACAATTATGCCCGTCGTTGCCCGCCAAAATAAAAATTACAGTTACACGCAAGGATAAAGGCGCGGAAAAGTCAGAACACAGATCTTGACGCGGCAAATCGTGCTCAAGCAAGAAGCGTCGTGCAACAGAAATTCAGACACGCCTAAATTCCTAATCTAAATCCTAATTGCAAAAAGAAATTTCGAACGAAGCAAATTCCGAGAGCCCACAGGGGCTCGACCTCGGTTGGAAATTCAAAAAGATTTTCCCGCGTGACAATCGTGCCAAAATTCTCATTTCCCACAGCTGAACAAAAAAGAAGCTATGGCAACAATTATCTTTCGCGCTCGCTAAGGCACGACCAGCTACCAATCGTCACAAGATTACCCTGGCATCGATTCCGAAAAACAAGAAAAGCAAGGGCACCCATGTAATCCCGCGGGCCCTCCCGATTCAACCCCCGAAGTAGCCTTGCGCAGAAAATCGTGCGGTTGCAGAAAACAGTTCGCCACCGCCCCGGAATCCTACCGCGTTTGGGTAACATCTAATTATGGCCTCTACAACCTCTCGGCAGGCGAGCAAACCGCTTTTTTTTTTTTTTTTTTTTTTTTGGAAACACATCCTCTGCCAGTGCTAGTGCCGCTAGTATGAGCAGACACCACTAGCACCCAGGGGGAGACTGCATCTATTGGTGGGGAGCAGCACCTGCTGGAAAGCGGGTCCAGCGTCCCATATATACAGATTCAGTTGAGGAGGATGGGTATGAGGCCTTCCAGCATTGATTGCCCTGTCACCCAGGGGATTGATTGAGCAGGCATTGGATGGGAACTAGCTAAATACGTGATTGTCACGAGGGGTCTGCCTCTTCAGCTCTTAACCTGGCCGCCAGATACCACCGATATACCTAGCAGACCCCTGCTCTGAGGATTGTAGTACCCCTCTCCTTCCCTTCCCCATGTTCCCCATGTTCCCTCCTCTGAGGATTGTAGTACCCCTCTCTTTCCCTTCCCCATGTTCCCCATGTTCCCTCGTCCCCCGTACCATTCCAATTCCATGTTCCCTCATCCCCCATACCATCCCAATTCTACTATACTGTTCGCAAGGGGGGGGGAAGAGATCTGGGAAGTCATCCGTCGTTCTCATTGGAATTGCAGGATCCACCTTGGCCCACTCGTGGAAGGTCAGCCGATACGTCTCAGGTCGCTCTTCCTTTTCCTGAGCTCTCCCCAGATCCCCTTTTGTTCCCACCCGTTCCACCGTCCCTATCCTTCCCCCGTTCTTCCCCCCAAGCCAGTTTGCACTGAAGTCTTGGATTTTTTGTTGTATTTCTTTCTGTGTGTGTATATGACAAATTTGTGCCTTGGTCTCTTCCCAGTGTGTTGTTATATCGGTTTGTATTTGCTGTTGTATCATCTCTGTGAACTCCGGTTCGTCCATTCTCACTCCTTCCATCTCATACGTGCAGCGTCGTCTCCATAGTGCCCAAATCACGACCCTGCGTCCCAGCTTGAAGATATTATGAGTGAAAACAGCCGCCTGCTCCTTTGTCCATGTTTCTAACAGGAGCGCTCTTCAGTTCCAGGGCCAGGCCGTTGGTCTCGGCCGATTCCAAATTCTGTCCCACCATCGCCAGAGCCAGATAGCCCTTGGGCACTGCAAAAAGATATGCTCTATTGTTTCTGATCTTTTCCTGGAGAGGAAGGAGCTGGTGCATAACTTGCACCACGGGAGGGCTCGTCCCGTCTCTTCGAGGTTCGTCCGGTCTATCAACCAATCATTGGTTGGTAGGCAGCGGTGTTCCATTTGCCACTGGAGGGCGGCCAGTTTTGCAGGTTTCGATTTGGCTAGATGGAACCATTTAACCCCCCAGAGTTCATTTTTACTGATGTTTAAATGCCGCATCCATCTATCCTCTACCCGGGCCCGGAGGTCAGTTCGAGGGCACCACATTCTATACGCAGACTTGACTGTCATACTGTGGAGGGTCCTGGTGCCCGGTTTCCTCCTTTCCCCCGGGACTGTCCATGACCATTTCGCTGGGTCAAAAGGTAGCTGCGCAATGGGGGTGTCCGGGGAGAAGGCCACCGAGTTAGCTCCATCCTTAAGGACCCTGACCCGCGATAGTTCCTCTTTGCAGTAGAATCGTATCTCCTCTGGTGTTGGCCGATACAGGGTGTTATCCCGACCGATTTGGAAGATATCGACCACCACTGGCCCAGTCGGGCTGCATTCCACCACATTCCCAAGTTCCCCTTGAGCGCCCGGGATCTGCACCCAGTCCGACTCCCGTAACGTGGGACCTTGCCTGAGGATTTTCCACCAGTTGAGGGGGATTCTCTCAATGATTTCCTCTAGGGCCTTCTCCACTGTACCGTAGCTTTTGCCTCAGCAGGTCCGTGTCAATCCAGTTGGTCGTAGCCGGGTCCCATATATCCCTGACTCTGATCACACCTCTCTTCACCCACACCCGCCAAGGGGAGTCCGCCCCCCGTAGGACCTGGCCTCTGGGATTGACCAGTTTCCGATTGTCAAAGAGAGGTTGTCGAAACACCTCATCCCATCGCTTGGGTAGTATCTTATCCGGCAGGGGAAGGCTCCTCCATGTGTTCAGCAGGGATGGCCAGAAGCGATCATTGCGCAGATCATTCCTTGCCCGTTTTCTCGGCGAATTCAGCTCGGGGTTCTGATGTCTGGTGTTTCCTCGCGGTATTGGCCAACCCCTATTTTCCAGCCACGTTAGTGGGTGCGTTCGCGTGGCCGTTTCCCGAGCCAGCCTAGATATTTGTTCCAGGGCCAGCCCTCGCCATGGGGTGTCCGGGTTAAAGAGCAGGCGTTTGAGCCATTGCAGGGCTAAGGCCCTGGTTTGAATTGTTGGGTCAATTATGCCCAGCCCCCCTCTAGCCTTGGGCTGGATTATGGACTGCCATGCTACCCTGCTGATCACGTAGTGTTTTTCCGAGTCACCCCTCCATAGAAATGCGGCTATCCGACGTTTCAGAGGTCGGAGGGCTGCATTGTCAAGAGCCCAAATAACTGACCGGTACCACAGGGAGGCAAAAACGACATTGTTAATTACCAAGGATCGTCCCATCAGCGAGGTATGTCGGTCCTTCCAATGTGTTAGCTTTTCCAAGGGCGGTTTGGAAATCCAATCATTATTCCCTGATGGTCGCCCGTTTGCTGACAGTGCAACACCCAACACCCGGATGGGGCTTCATTTGGGAGCCATTTAACTTTCGGTGTCTCTGGAGGTCTGACCCCTTGATGGTGGATCCACCATCCCAAGGTTTTGTTCCCCCAGTTGACTCTCATATCCAACAGGGAACAAAACCTTTCCATCATTTGTTGCACCTCCTCCATTGATGCATGGGATGCCTCCACCATCAGTGTGAGATCGTCAGCGAACAGCGAACACACCGGGATTGCGTCCTTGGGGATTGAAGAGATCTGGATTTTCCTAATGTCCTTGTTGGTTCGCAAATTCGCTGCGAGGGCTTCCATTACGATCACAAACAAGTACGGGGCAATCGGGTCCCCTTGCCTAACAAATCTATGAAGGGAGATAGGCGGCGGGAGGTAACCATTGATCATGACCCTAGTTGTCGCGTTTTTGTGCAGGATTTTCACCCAGCGCCTGAAGGCGGGACCAAAATTGAGCTTCTCCAGGCATTTGTCTAGAAAAACCCAATCCACATGATAAGCTTTTTCAAAATCAATAAAGATAATTGCCGCGTTGTGTTTTGACTGTGTTGTAAGTTTAATCACCTCATTGACAAGAAGGATGTTATCTTGGATGTTCCTGCCTTTAATGAAGCCAGTCTGGTCAGGGTGGATGACGTCGGCCATTATCTTAGCCATAAGGTTGGTCAGTGCCTTCGCCACCATTTTATAAACCACTATGAGGAGAGTGATAGGCCGATAGTTCCGGATATTAGTGCTTTCACCTTTCTTGTAGAGGAGCGTCAGCACCCCTTGGCCCACAAATTCCCCCATTTGGCCTGTCTCCCACAATGTGTGATAGTATTCCATCAGGTCTTGGGAGATGGTTCCCCACATTGACTCCTTGAACTCTTTTGGCAGACCATCGATACCCGGGGTCTTCTCCTCATCCATGAGCATCAGGGCTGTCCACACCTCCTCCTTTGTTAGTGGCATCTCCAGCTGCTCCCGCTAATGCTCTGTAAGATAGTAGTCCATCAGGTCTTGGGA
>BFEA01000762.1:228730-239975 GCA_003427395.1 Chara braunii | reverse complement strand
TGGCAGACCATCGATACCCGGGGTCTTCTCCTCATCTATTAGCATCAGGGCTGTCCACACCTCCTCCTTTGTTAGTGGCATCTCCAGCTGCTCCCACTGATGCTCTGTAAGAGTTCGGGAGAGGGGACTCAAGAACTCCTCTATCTCCCCCAGTCGCTGTGCGAGGGGTCTGTCCCCGCATTCCGACTTAAAGAGGTTCTGATAGAAGTCCCTTGCTATTTTGGTGCACTCCGCTGTAGAGGTGAACAGCGGTCCCCGATGAAGATTGGGGTCCTCCAGTGCTTCAATAGTTGTTCTGCCACTTTTATCTTGGCCAGTGCGAAAAACCGTACATCCATTGATCCTTCCACCTTATGTTTGTGTAGCTTGTCGCGGATCCGAAGGCCTTGCCATCTATGTTCCATGTGGTCAAGGATCCGGGTTTCAAGTGTCAGTATTTCTGTGGCCAGTTCCTTTTGTTGCTCCGTGTCGTCAGTTTCAGCTTCATCTTCTTGTTGTTGGAGGTACTGTAGTCGGTTTTGTAATTCGATTTCCTCGGCGTGGCGCTGGGCCTCCCGTAGTCTTGAGTATTCGTTGCACTTTCGGCCTAGGAAAGCCAGACCGTTGTTGAACCAAAGTATGTCGTCCTGGAGCTGGTCCCTTTGATTTTGCCAAAAGGACCAAGCCTCCTTTAGGTAGGCTTTGAAGCGGTCAATAGTCAGTAGGGATGTATTGAGCTTGTAAAACCCTTTTCCTTGGTCCGGTTTCTTCCGAAAGGAAAAGATAGCCAGGCACATTGTGTGATCCAATCCCGGATGGGGGCTCCGAGGGAAAATCTCGGCTATTTGTAGTGCTCCCTGTAATTCATCGGAAATAAGGATTAAGTCGATGCGTGATTTGAAGATGCGCTCTGTTTGGTTCTTGCGGAAGCATGTGAAGATACGCCGAGACGGGTGTCTCAGGCGAAACGAATCGATGAGGCCGAGTGACTGTGTCAGATCTGTGATGATTCGTTCATCATTCCCGATATATGTTGGGCAAGGCGAGGGGACCCTCCATCTGTCAAGCCACCGGTCCGGGGCCGCGTTGAGTCAGGCAGGTCGGGCTTCAGGTGCTAAAAAAAAATTTGCCTCTCTCGAGGATCGTTCGGGGCGTATATGTTGAGGATCGTCACCACCTCCAGTTCCAGCATTGCAAGGAGGTAGACCCAGCTGCCACCCTCCAGATCTGCCGGCCAATTTAAGGGTTCCACCCTTGATTCCGGGGGAAGCCAAATGACCACCCCGCCACTGCCCGGTCTTTGGGCGTGTGCTCGGTAAGATTGATATGGCCAAATTTCTTTATGAGCGTGGTTATGCTCTGGAGTGTTTAATAAGTGTGTTTCCTATATACATACTACGTTTGGCCAGTCCCTTCCTTCCACCCCTCTGAGTTGTTCCATTATTGCTTGCCTCTTAAACAGATTTGCCGAGGCAAGCCCGTTGACGTTCAGGGAGCGGAGGTCGAGGTCCGCTGCTCTTTTGGAGAGCTTCTATTGTTTGTCTCTATTGTATAGTGCATCAATAGTATTCATTGCAGTTGTCATTAATTTATGTTTCTTTCCTTGAACTGTCTGTCGGGGCCACCTAGAGAGGGAGCCACAGGGCTGTGCTCAAGGTACCCCCATTACGCAGGGTTCCATTAAGCACCAATTTGGCTAAGAGCGTCGTGGTTTCCTCTGCAGTCCATAGGTCGCCAGGTTTGATTTTCAGTAATTGCAGGTCCGACAAGGCTTCCTCGTTGAACCAGCGGAGATCCACCTCCTCGTGGCCATACTGAATGTAGATGTCCTTGCCAGCTAGTCTTTGTTTACCGTATGAGACAACCACTGCAGCGGAGGCCCCCGAGGGGAGTTGGTCTTTTATCAGCTGAATGATATATGATCTGAGCAGGGTGGGGCCTCCTCCCCACGATGAGAGGGAAAGGAGGAAGGATGACCACCCTTTTAGAGTAACCTCGACATGTGTTGCCCCGGATGGTATAGATAGCCCTACTTCCCATGTTTTCTCGCGTTGCCTGACCGGTATAAAAACTAGACCTTTTTCCAGCGGCTCTTGCAAGGCACCTTCCTTTTCCAGCACGTGGCACAATTTTTGTCGTTTGCTGGTAAGGTCCAGATCTGGGGGTTTCGGGGGGGGGTCTTGGCTTGGGTGGCTGACTTCTGTGGCATGTGGTTGTTGCATCCGGACTCCATGCTGCCAATGCTAGGCAGAGGCCTTCTTCCTCTTGCCCCTGCGCCAAATTAATGGTCCTCTCTGTCTCGTCCGGTTGCTGCCCTTTGCCCACCTGTGTCTCCCTGTCCTCCAGCCTCCCAGAATCATGCTCATCGTGTTCCCTGTCCTCTGTTCTTCCCTCTTTTGCGTGCTGGCCTTTGTTCGCCCCGGTTCCATCCCCCCCGTCGTCTTCCTTCCCTTCTCCCACAGGTGTCTCCCCGCTCCCCCTCATGCCCTCCGGTTTCGGTTCGGTCTGATTGATGGTGTGGTCGCGTCCCTTGTTAGCCCTATCCCGGTCCCCCCCATCTGCATCGCCCTCTGCTCCCCGCCATTGTTGTGAGTCAACACTAGCCTCATCCCCCTTTTCCCGTCCGGCCTGCGAATTCCCTTTCCCCGTTCCCGAAATTTCATTGTTACCAGAGACACTGCTGGCGACTGCGCTGGACATTGCCGAGGGGGCTGGGCTTGCCGCCTGCGGGTCCCCAGGTTGGAAGCGGTTGATGACTATCGCTAGTAGCTTGTGGCAGATGCTCTGCCAATCAGCCCCTTCCGGCAGCCCATTTGCCAAGGCCGTTTTGAGGCTCCCGCTGCTTTCCAATAGTGGGATCGGGGCTCTGTACGTGTCATCCCAGAAATCATCATCCCGCCCTGTGAATTTCATCTGGAGACTGTCCATGAGCCAATCCGCCACCTTGCTCAGACAGTCTTCCGGGGCGTTCGCTGCAGTTGCCACATTTGTATCATTCGCTTCTGTTTGCGCTTGGGTGTGAGGTGTGGGCTGAGGAGTGTGCTGATGTGCCTCGTCGGTAGCGTCCTCCATCACGATCTCCTGGGGTGGAGGCGGGGGAGGAGGGGCACCAGGAATGGCCTCTATCTCCATCGGTGATGACCCAAATGCGTCCTTAAACGGGTCTTCAGTTGTGTTTAATTGTTCCTTCCCCGTCCCTGTTTCCTTGTTTTTTCCTGGGTTTCCCCCCATTTTCTCCCCATTCAACAGGCGTCCTGTTGGCAGGTAGCCCAGCAGCTACCGGTTCCGGGGGTGGCAGTCCTTTGTTGTTTTCTGTGTCGTCCCCCTTTTTCTCTCCTCCCCCCGGATCCCCCAGCAGACGTCCTGTTGGTAGGTAGGCAACTGCTGCCGGCCCCAACGGGAGTCGCCTCTTCTTTCTCTGTAGGCGCTGCGACTGGTGCTGCGTGCTTTGCAAGGGCTCGGGATCTTGTTGGATTGGGAGCTTGGGCAAGGGGGCCTACGGGCGCCCAGGCGAGGGTGACTGTGATTTCTCAGACGAGGGTGACTGTGATTTCTCTTCCAGGGGTGTGGCTGGGCCGCCTATGTGGCCATTCCCGATTGTTTTGCCAGGGGGGGCCCATTCCAACGGTTTTGGTTGCCCCTTGTGATCTCTGTCATCCAAGTAGACCCAACCGTCGTGGCCCAATTCCACTGTATACCATCGGTTGGGGTGCTGGGGGTCTTGGCGAAGCCGCCCCACCTCCGGTTTCCTTTTGTTCGGGTGGTGGGGGCAGGCTGATTCTGTGCACAGGTGTCCATACGCCCTGCATTTAAAGCACCAGGGCCTGTATTTGTGGGCTGTATGGATTTGGTATGTCTTCCCACCAATTTTGAAAGGAATGATGTCGTCGATCGAAAAGGGCTGATCCTTCGGTAGATCGAGTGCTAACATCACATAGTCGTCCCTCTTAGCAATGTACGCGGGAAGTGCATCAATAAAATCAACGATGGTATAGTGTTGTCGCAGATCATGGATAAAGGATGTCTGCACTTCCACCGGGATATGTCTGAGTTCCACCCAAAAGTAGTCTTTCATCATTTGCTCCTTTTTCTCTTCCGGGGTTATCTTTTTGGGTTGCCACAGGTAGATACGTACCTCCGACCTCTCCCAGCACAGTCTCTTCCATCCATCCATTCACAGTTTGTCTTGTGTGAACAGGCTGAGGATCGTGAAGACATTGGAGGAGACCGGCTATATTAGAAAGAACTCATGGACCACGTCCGGGCTTCCTTTCAGTGTCTCCAACTGTCGACAGATCCACTTAATTTTGTCATTGACCGATCTTTGTGCCGCCTCCCCTTGGAACAGCTAGTTAGTAGCATGCTTTGTGTATGTCTGGTCTCGCGCTTCCAGCTGCTCCAATGGGTATGTTTTGATCAGTGTTTTCCTCCCCCTTTGATCGACCACTCAGTTCTCAGGGGGAATGAGGAAGAGCGTGAGAAAATAAGCTCTAGCTGCAGACAGGTTCCGGAGGGGGATTTTCAGGTCTTCTCCTTCTCACTGCTGAGGGTCCGCGGGGGGCCTTTTCATGGTCAAAGATTTTTCCTGAATCGTGCCACGAACCCGCTGCGCCCATGAGGGTTTTTCACCCTCTGCTTTCTGCGATGCTCGCGCGCCTCCTTTTTCCTCCCTTCTTTCATCTTCTGTCAGCATTTCTTCGTCCTCTTTTGCCTCCTCCGTCACCCCTTCCTCTCTCCCTTGTGCCTTTTCTGCCATCTCTTCATCCTGGAGGGGGCTCTGTTCAATCCCACTCCGGCTCCCTGATGATTCGGTGTGGGGTGAGTTTCCTTCTGCTGATTCAGTTCCACTTGGCGTGCCAGTGCTCTGCCCCCCGCTCCCCCAGGGCTTCGTGATGGACTGTTGGGTGTCAGGAAGGCCGACTTGCCCCACGGGGGGGTTAGGGGTAGATCGTGTTGGTGGTGTCGTTCCATCCCTCACTCTCCCGTACGGCGTCGTTGCCAGCGGGCGGTTGAGGACATGCCTCATGGCACCGTGGTAGAAGAGGAGGGGTTTCGCCCCCCTGTCCCTTCTGATCGACAGGTCCATGATCGGCCGTTGTTTTATTTTATTCAGTTTTTGTTTCTTCTTTATCCCTAATCAACTCGAATTGAAATCTCGATTCTGGGTGCCTTTGCACGTTTTCTTGTTTTCTCTGTGCTGGTCACCGCTGGTTGTTTTATGTTTGCTTGATTTTATTCAGGTTTTGTTCCTTCTTTATCCCTAATCTATTCTAATTGAAATCTCGATTGTGGGTACTTTTGCTCGTTTTGCTCGTTTTTGTCCGTGCTGGCTTGGGGATGTCTAGGGTTCCAGACAAGAGGGGAAGGGTCAGGGGGGTACCAGGGGGAGCGTGCGGTATCTGGCTTCTCGCGTGTACCTGACGTCGATGGCGTTTCCAAAGCGTGTGGTGGCTTCTCACGTTTACCTGATGTTGATGGCGTTTCCTTTTTGCAGAGTCCCGAATTCGTCAAGGATCCACCCCAGATCTTACCCCTTGTCTTCCTCGGCCAAAACTGATCTTCCTCCCTCAGACCATTCGTAGATTGTAGTTCCCTCTCTCCTGCAATCACTCCCACGCCCCTCAGTGTAGCCCCAAAATCCTCTGGTCTTCCTCGCCTCACCGGGGGGTTCCCCAGCGACACCGTCCGCCTTCCGTCAGCCGGCCCACCCTTCTTTCGCCTGTGTAGATCGGCTGCACTCCCACGCCCCTCTGTACCAACCCGAGATCCCCGGACGTCCTCGCCTCACCGGGGTGTCTCCCACCGTTAGCCGGCCCCCGCCCTTCCTGTCGATGGCGTCCGAAGTGCACCCAGGTGTTCGTTACTTCCTTGTTGTTTCAGCGCGCTCTTCACGCTCTTCTCGCGACTTCGTCACCCGTGTTTGACTATAGCCTACATCCTCCGACGGGCATCGTTGTGTCCGTCCTGCGCATCCCGACCGGTTGTCATGTTCTTCACTTCCGCGTCCTTCGGTTTCCACCACTCCACTGCGACCCCTTCAGCGTTTACCATATCAGTTGTCTTCCGTTGCCACGTGTCAAAGATGTAGCCAAGAGGAGTCTCGCGTGGAACCCCCGCCCTTGATAGTCCCTTCAGTCAACGCGCAACACGCGTCAACCTGTCCTCCCGCGGGTCAGACTAGGTGCCGCGTCAACCCGTGATGTGGCGCTGTCCAGTGCCGCAGCTTCACCTCGCGTGCGCTAAGCGAAAAACCCGGTTAACCCCACAGTACGAAAGCTAATCAGTTGCAGAGCGCTAGTTTTCCCAATACCATAACCTCAACAGCTGTGCAAATGATGATCGCCGTGGCCCGCCTGTGGATAACATCCGCCAATTTCTTCGCAGATGGCAAAAGCACACGGAACCTTGTCACGTCCTTCTCCAGCAGCGGACCAACCTTCCGCAGCAACCGGTCGAACGTGGAGCGGTGCATTCAGAGAAGAGTGATGTAATGGTCGTTCTCCGCATCATCTTCTGGAAGTAGATCCTTCCAAAGGCCACCAATTCGTCGCATCAGGCAGCACCTTGGCGAGGATTGCAGGAGGAGATTAAGCATGTCCACAATGGCAGGCCATAACCACAGGAGGATGTGCTTGCCGGGCCTGCCTCCGTCCTCATCTTCGCACCCCAAAGCCAGGCATGCGTCTGTGGCAAGGCCCACAGCCTGCAGACTCCTTGGGGGGGGACCAAGGATAATGTCCACCAATGATGGCCATGGCATCTTCTGCCATCCTGCCTGTTATGGCCATGAAGGCCACAGAAACATTCTCCTGAGCTCTCCCCCTCAACCTCAGCATGGCAAGACGGCTTGTCAGCTAACCGGCCTTTTTTTTCTTTTTTTTTTTGTTGTTGTAACTTACACAAACCGAACGCTCCACCAACACCCCCATCCCCCCCCCCCCCCCCCCCCCCCCCCCCCCCCCCCCCCCCCCCCCCCCCCCCCCCCGCCCACCCACCCCATGCCCCCAGCCCCCCCCCTACCCCCCCCCCACCCCCCCCCCCCCCCCCCCCCCCCCCCCCCCCCCCCCCCCTTTCCCCCCCCCTTCCCCCTCCCTAACCCCCCAAAAAACTCCCTTCTTCTATCCCTGCAAACCGCCTAACGACCCCCCCCACCCCACCACACACACACAGCATGGGCCACGCAAGCTGTGCAACCCCCCTCAACTCCAACCACTGCTCCCCGCACTCCTTCCGAACTCACGAAAGGCACGCCACAGCATTTCAAGTGCCAAAGGCCGAACGGATGGGACAAGACCCTATCCCACGGTTCCTCAAAAATGTCACACAGGTTCAACACTCCTTTCTTGACACACGGTCCCTCCGCACCACGGCCATGAGAAAGGGACACTCTCCTACACTGTGCCCTGTGCAACGTCCTGAAACGGAAAGGTAGTGTTTCTACTCATACATGGAGAGACCACGCAATAAATGCTGGATGCCAATCAATGCGGCCGTCAGTGGCGACTACGTTCGTCGCGCCCACACGAGCTGAGGGAAAAGTGTAACGAATGTACGAGGCACCAAAGCACTCAAACCTGACACACATGTGCTCGCAGCACCCCATGAATACAGGCAAAGATAACAAAAACAGAAAAACTTACATTCGGTGCTCTTTTTAAATGGAAGAAATTAATAAAAAAAAATACCGAAATAGTGTCCCACCTTGTAATATACTTGGCTAGTCGGTCCTAGCCCCTGGGCCACGGCCGAGATGCCTCGGCCACACCCCAGATAAAAAAAAAACAACCGGCCATGTGTCTGACTGAACTGCAGTTACAAACTCCCCGGTGCAACTTTTCTGCAAAGCAGAGTTTCGTGTGCGTTGTAAACTTCGGACTGGCCTGGACTGCGAAACAGCAGTTTGAAATGCATTTCGAAACTGCTTTCGTGACTGCACCCTAGTTACCACTTTTTCTTTTTTAAACACGCTCGGGGCTACTCTTAGGAGTGATAAGAGTGAGCTCTGATGCTTCTAGTCATCCGACGCTAATAAAAAAAAAGGACTCCTTTCCATTACAAGTTATGGGGAATAGCATCTGCTGCAAGTCGCCCCCAGACTCCCTTATACATAAGGTGAATCCATTTTTATACGTAGCGCCACAGATTGTGTTTATTCTTTGTCTGATATAGGAATTTGCTGTGTAAGCCGTTAGATGGACTCACTTCCCGAGCAAATACTATTAGTGTACAGGTTGGAAGCTAGCTGTACTCCAGCTAGAAAACCATGGCAATGGTGGGATGGTTTCTGGCTGATATTCACAGGCAGAGAAGTAAAATGGAGTCACAAGCTGTGTTACCAGCCTGGCCACCCGGGCGACTTGGGTTGCCCAGGTGGCCCGGGCGGACAAGGGCCAGGGGAGGTCCCTGTAAAAAGAAAAAATGGGGTAAATTCAGTAGAGTCACAAAGACTAGTTATAATCAGATTCTCTCTTTTTCAACGGCGAACTGAGAAGATGCGCAGCACTACTGTCGCGAGCACACGGGGAACGAACCGGCCAGCGGGCCTGGCGGTCCTGCTACCCAAGGCCTCGAGGTTGACAAGGACGACAGGAGACGTTGACGCCATCACTGCGTGGAAGGTAGGTTGACCCAGCTGGCATGGTGGAGGCGCGGCAACGCGGGCAGGGTTGGAACAGCCTGTAGTCAACGAGCCACTGGTGTCCTTGCGAGTGGAACGCTGCGAATAACACAAAGAGATCCTGCGGCAAACCGACGATACTAAGGGAGATAGGAGATAAGACTCTCAACATACAATGGCTTCTGCGGAGGGGCGGCGACTCAAGGCGGACCTCTGACTCTAGTCTGAACGAATGTCAGAAGAAACTTCGTGCTATGGCAGTCCTGCTCTCCTCCCATTCCCTGCCTGGACTTGAGGTTAAAGAGGGAGCAACCTCTGTAACCGGATGGGTGGAGGCGATATTGCAGCGCATGTTGGAAGCCAGCGAGCCTTTCGAAGAGGGGCCTTCCATGGAGATAGATGCCTATATCAACTGGCACCGAGCAAATGCTTTATGGAGCGATTGTCGTCAGCTCCAGGCTGAAGCACGTGTGTGGGTTGTGGAGGTGATTAGGGGTTCGCAGGCAGCCAGATTCGCGACTTCACTGCTATCACCACCAGTATCACCAACACTATCATCGACAGAATCAACAACAGCATCAACAACAGCATCAACACCTGCATCAACAACAGCATCAATACCTCCATCACCAACAACATCAACAATGGTAGCATCTACAACAATTTCGACAGTTGTGACATCTCTATTACCACAACCAGTGCTTACGACGATGACATCTCCTGAACAGCCTCTGGCAACATCAACGACAACATTAACAGGGCATGCGCTCACAACGATGACATCTGCTGCACTGCCTTTGACAACGGCAACGACAACATCAACTGTGCATGATCCTATAACGATGACATCTACTGAACTGCTTCTGACAACAACACCGACAACATCAACACTGCATGTGCCTGCGACCATGATATCTGCTGTGCGGCCATTGACAACAATAACGGTGACACCGACAGTACACCTGCAACGATGTTATATGCTGCACTGCCTGTGCCAACAGCGACAACATTAACAGTGCCTGTGATGAGGACATCACCGTTAATACCATTGACATCAACGCCCACGGCCACACCATCTTCGATCAGCACAGCAACCACGGTAAATGGTACCCTGTCTCCCTTGGCTGCCATGTTGCGAGGAGTTTTCTCGATGGCTTTAAAAATGGCAACAGGGTTGAAGGGCAGACAGTGTTTCTGGATGGTAGATCTGATGTGCTTGTTGCTTTTTTCTCATGCCGTCCGCTTAGCTTAGGATGGTGTTGCGACGCCCCACCACACGTCGGGCGCGACTTCCTGATCGGAGTGGGAGTGGGCCTCGAAGTGCGAAAAGGGGGTGTGCCAAGGATTTTAGGAAAGTGGGGGTGGAGTCCCAAGTTAGAACTAAGATCTCCGGTGGCAAGTTTCAGGGATACGAATGCAAGGGGGTAGGCACAGATCGGAGTCCTGTTTTATGCTTCGGAAAGCAGAGCTACCGCCTCCGTTGGTTCCGTTGTCTGGGTCGGACTCGTATCTGGTGCACCGCAGGGACGCTACGGCTATCTCGCTGGCTGGTCACCTGCCGACGTCGAACGTCGCAAGTCTCGGAATCCGCCACAGCCGGCCTCAACCGAAGGCTGTGCGCCCATCGTTCTTCCTCTGAGCGAGTTCGCTGGATGAAGCCGAACGCTCGGTAATCGTGGTCCTGCAGGCACTCTGAGCACGGGGGTTGGGGCCAGTGGGCGCGCCAGGGGACGATGGTCAGGGAGTGGAAGGGCAGGATACAGTGATAGAGAGGAAATTTGGTCCCCAGGATAGTGATTTCGGGTTCCGCGACGACGTGACACATGTGAGAGCTAGGACAACTGGGAAGATGAGGGATACATCCCAAGGCCAAATCAATATCCCACTCGCAAATATGCTCGTTCCCGATTAAGTAGGGAGATTCTGGAGGTTCCGCCCTTGATCGTGTAGACAAACAAGGGTGTTCCCAATATTATCGAAATTCCCGATCCTTCAAGCACTCGCGGTCAGTGATACGAAAGGGGACTTCAATACTCATACTGCAGGGTGCGGTGGGAATTCAGACATTCGGGAAGTTAGGCCGAGTACATGTTTTGCAGTCACGCGTGTAAGTGCGGTCTTCCTCGGTCGGGCTTACACGCGCGTGCACAAGACTTGTCCTTCGGTCGGGTGGATGAAGGCCCGCAGCTCATAAGGTGGGTCATCCTATAGGGAGACAAACATGATACATCTAATCCTCTTAGCATGCTCATCTAATTCATAGTCAGACGGGAACATACCAAACATCTATGCATCCAGCTTCAGACACGCACACTCATAAACAAAAAGAACTGGACAATCTTTATGCATCAATTCTTTGGCCATTGGCCTGGGGATCACACAAAATTCGATCACAAGTGATCAACCAATCGGATTGTCGATTCAAACAAAAACATAAGGGAAGCGGGGGAGACAATCACACATTAGTCTCTGATAAGAAACAAAGAAAAGATCCGAGATGCCGATCTAAAAGGACAAGGGCGACTTGCGCCAAATACCAAAATGGCTCAAAAGAATAGAAGACAAACACCATCACAACACATTCTCTCTCTCTCTCTCTCTCTCTCTCTCTCTCTCTCTCTCTCTCTCTCTCTCTCTCTCTCTCTCTCT
>BFEA01000762.1:215726-228570 GCA_003427395.1 Chara braunii | reverse complement strand
CTCTCTCTCTCTCTCTCTCTCTCTCTCTCTCTCTCTCTCTCTCTCTCTCTCTCTCTCTCTCTCTCTCTTCACAGCATCCCAATGTGAGGAGTACATCGCCTCGCACCCACACAGAGTTGTCACCCTGCTTAGTCCGGGCATGCAAGCTAGGTTCGCCCGTGCGCCACAGTCCGTCGCGGCCTCATGTCAACCCCTCATGCCCAGCACCAGCTCGTCGGATCGCCCAACTCTCTACTCACCTTCCAATTATTGCCTGTTAGTCGATCCTCTCGACCACGCTAACTCCAAAATTCATAGATAGAGAGTTAATCTCGCTTGCAAAATCTATAGCATGCATGCTTGCGCGACATACCCGGGGTTGTGCCTGAAATTCAATGGGAAGGAAGGAGGAGGAAGGAAGTGCCTACGGCTGCATGGCCAGGCCGTGGCGTGAGGGACGCAGCCCCACTTCATGCATCGATCTAGTCATGCATCGCTTAGGCCAATAGGATTGGGAAGAATATGCATGCGTCAGAGCGCCACAAAAAGATATAAAAAAAGAGAGGATTACAGTTACAATCACGCTCGCCAAGACAGAAATTACAGTTACACGTAAGATTAAGGCGCGGAAAAGTCAGAGCGCAGGTCGAGACCCGGCAAAGCCTGCGCAAGCGAGAAGCGTCGTGCAGCAGAAATTGTGATGCGCCCAAATTCTTAATCTAAATCCTAATTGCAAAAAGAAATTCCGAACGAGGCAAATTCCGAGAGTCCGCAGGGGCCCGACGTAAGTTGAAAATTCAAAAACATTTTCCCGCGCGACTATCACGCTAAAATTCTCATTCCCCGCAGTAGAACAAGAAAGAAGTTATGGTAACAGTTATCTTCCACGCTCGCTAAGGCGTGATCAACTATCAACCGTCGTGGGGCTATATCAACCTCAATTCAAGAAAAACAGGAAAAGCAAGGGCCCCCATGCAATCCAACGAGCCATCCCGACTCAACGCCCGAAGTAGCCCTGCGCAGAAAGTCGTGCGGTTGCAGAAAATAGTTCATCACATATGTGACGCCCAGAGGGTTTCAATCTTGAGCAAGTTTTTGCTTGCTCTCCCAATCATTTGTCGATCTCGCGAGAAAACACCGACAATCTACGTGAGGCTGACACGTGCCACTTACCGTGAGATAAGAGTGTGAAAGTCATCCAGAGGGCCTTCGCGAGCTCCGAATGTAAAGGTTGCCAAGGAAGGGCAATCTAATGATGGGTGGAGGAGGAGAGGGTTGAACTTGCGGGAGAGGTGGCAGAAAGCGACGAAGTTGGCGGTCTCCAGTGGGGAGCCGAGTGTAGTGGAAGGTGCGATGGATGTGGGGGAAGCGATGGTTTTGATGGGGGAGCGCGGCGAGGTAGTCTTGGTAAAGGGTGCAGAGAGTGCGGGGAATCGTGGCACGGAAGTCCTCATAATGTTCACACGCGGGGATAATACCCGTGATTATACAATAGACCTCTATATTATTGAATTCCTTCCATGTCGCGCTAAAGAGAAGAATGTGAAGGGGAAAAGAGGTCACGAGGGAGCGAGTGGTGGCGTGTGGAAAGACAGTGGCGGTAAGGCGTGTGGAATAAAGTTGGTGGAAGAGGGAAGGTGGGAACAAGTGCTAGTTAGAAGGAAACGGGGGCGTCCCGCGAGATGATGAAGGGTAAGGTAATAAAGGGGACGGCGGGATAACGACCGCGGATGAAGCCCGAGCGCCCGCATCTTCGCGTATGCGAACGGGGGGCCGTGGTGGAGAGGATTGAGCCGGCGAAGAACTTCTACGGCATCTGCTTCGTGATGCCTCTGTGGTGGTGACGCCATCTCCTCCAAGTTCCTCCTGCGGCGGCTCTGGATTGCGCGCCGGATCGCCTTGTAACAACCACACAACGGGTCCGTCTGATTCTTCCACTGACCGCTTTCCTTCTGCCCTCTCTCGCGTCTTCTGCGTTGCGGCTTCGTCCTCCTCCTTGCTCCGTTCGCTGGGGCTGCCCGATTCGTCCGACCCACTCCGTCCCGACTCACTCTCCTCTGACTCGTTGTAATCGGGGTCGTCAGATTCCGCCCCCGAGTTTCTTCTTCTTCTTCTTCGCTCGACTCCTCTTTCTTCCTCCTCCTCCTCTTCGTCTACTTCTTCGTCTACCTCCACCCTTTGAATGATCGGATCCCACAATGTGAGATCGGTCACGTCGATGACCAGATAGTGGTCCGAGGAGGGGTAATAGCAGTTGTCCCCGTCGATCTCTGTACACGTGGACCACAACAGATGTGGTACCAACATATGGGTGAGCGCGACCGACGTGGGCCGCTCGTCACAAAGCGAAAGGATGTCTAAAGGCAGATCATCCAAGAGACGCGCGAGGAACACAAGGACTTCACTCGTGATTGGCTCCAGATGGCCGTTGTCGGGACCTGTGGATCCCGAATAACGTCCCGACACTTGAGAGTCGGTATATAGCCAAGTTGTGCACGACAAAGAAATTCGGAGAAAGGAGACAAGAAAGAGAGAAAAGACAAAGGACTAGGACGGGACCGCCGGGAGGAATGATGCCCTGGGCTGAGTACCGCAGGGTGAAGGATCGGGCAATGGCAAGGGAGTAACAGGACGTGGGCGCACAGGGGCATAGCATGGGGCCAGGAGGGTCATTCGAATTTGGCATGGCAAGGACCCGAGGGGTCATGAACTGAGCAAGTGGGGCGCGGCAGATGACAAGAGAATAGTGAAGCTGAAAGGTGGACAACCCTAGTGGCCGCGAGACACTAGAAAATTTGGGCCCAACGTAGGGGCAACCAACGACAATTAACGAAAACCACGGATTGGAGGTCCCGTGGCCGGAGAGACCGGCGTGCGCAAGGCTCGAGAAAAGATAGAGAAAGTGAACCACTATAGGGCGGTAGACGCCAAAAGAAACCGGGACACCATGAGGAAAAGTATCAGGGACCACGTGAGGCTAACTAAAAATAATGGTGTCCAGGACAAAAAATCGACGGGACCACCGGCGGCGGCGGCGGGACAAGTACCAGCGGGACCACCAGGCGAGACAAGTTCTGGGGACTGGCACAGGATGAGTGGCGGGGGCATGAGAATGTCTCAAGAGGAACTGCGGAGCGAGATGAGGGAAAAATAATTAAAGCAAGATGCACCATCAAGATCGAGATCTTGACGACCAAGAATATCAGCATCACTAGTGCAAGTACTAGTGGGAGCAAACAAGAAGACCAAAAGGAAAAGGAAAAGTAAGGAAACATGAAGGAGGAGGCATGAGAGCAATTCGAAAAATCTCGGATCTGCCTCCCTTAAGAAAATGAATTAAAAGAGAGTTCGTGTGAAAAACATGCCTCCGGGAGAAAATCGGAGTATGAGGGGTCACTTTATGAGAGAAATAAAGGTAAAAGGAGGTTCTCATGGGCATGAGGGAGCCACAATTGCAGTCGGAGATATAACGGACTGCACCATGGGCATAGGGAGGGTCAAAACTAAGAGGAAGGGCCTAGAAAAGGCCTCAATGGCCACTTGACACTTGACATGCTAGAAACAGAAAGAAAAGGAAAAGAAAAATGTGGGAGAATAAGACAAAAGGCGTGAGAGGGAGCGAGTGAGTTGACCGTCAGTAGGGACTGCCACACGTAGGGACTGACAGGTCCCTACTGTTCAAAAAGGGAAGGGGAAAAAAAAAAAAAAAAAGACTTAAACCACCAGTATCTCCGAGTCTTTTTTTGCTGACCCTAAATTTCACTGCGCTCCGAGTTTTTTCAAGCCTGGGTACCACTTCGTTTTCTTTCTGGTACTCTCACCGAAAAAACAAAAAAAAAACAAAAAAACAGAAGAAAAGTTGCGGCCGTGAATTTCATAAAAGAATAATAAAAAAAAAGAAAACAAAGTTTTGATCGTGATCGCAGTTGTATACATTCTTGGAAGTGGTAGTGTGAGTGTGCCCTCACTGATGGCATCTCAGCCCCGTGACCAGGTTGTCAGATTCCGAAAAGATAATAAAAGGGACAAAAAACGGGCACACGGATCCGACCGTGAAAATGGTTGGATACATTCCTCTAAGTGTTAGTGTAATGAGCCTTACAATCCTCTGACAAAACACAGCTTGAGCAGATCACGGACAACTTGAGCAATTTACGAACAGAGGACTCATAAGAAACACACGACCAACAAAAAAAAGAAAACAGTAACATTCAGAGTATGACCGCCTTACCTGTTAGGTGCATTCTGTGGAGGAAGATTGTGAGCACGGCCTCCTAGACAACCCTGCCCGACATCATTGTAGTAGAGAAACCATTTTTTTCCCCCCCTTTTTCCTGGACTATAAAATTCAGATTTATGAGACATTGTCGACTTGTGTCCCACCCCGAAAAGTTCGGGTAGTAACCAAGACATCGTAATTTCTTAACACTGGTGGAGGTACTGGTGGTTTAACGGTTAAAAACGACCACTTGGGAAGATACACCCGTAACCAGATACATTTTGGAATATGGCGGTTGCAAAGGACCTTGATTTTTTCTTGATTTTGCAGAGAAAATCAAGAAAAATCAAGGCCTCATACAACCGAGATACAATGGATTGCATAGGGGAAAGGAAACACATGTTTTAGATGCATCCGGAGTCAATATTGAGTCCGGATGCACTTGAAAGTTAGTCGTTTCTTTTTCCTTCAGCTTTGGGCTAGTTGTGGGCAATGAGGCTAGGGAATTGACCCCTACTGCAGTCCAAGTTACAACGGACTGCATGGGGAAGGGAAAACACATGTTTTTGGTGTATCTAGAGTCAATATGGAGCCCGAATGCACTTGAAAATTGAGCGTTTCACTTTCTTTCAATTTGGGGCAAGTTGTGGGGTTGTGGGACTAGGGAAATTACCACAGTTGCAGTCTGAGAAATAACGGGCTGCATAAGGATGCCTAGGCCAAGAGAAAATAAGCCATGGTATGCCCAAAAGGCTAGAAAATAGTGACTTCGACATGAGGCAAATAAAAACGGTAAACGACAACCGTGAGATGAGGATCTCGCGGCCGAGAATAATCGGCACATATGAGGCACTTGAGGAGGGGATATTGGAACTAGCAAGGACAAGAGGGTCCCAATATAAAAATGGGACGTCGTCCAGGATGATATCGGAGACTAAATGAGCCAAAACAAAAGTAGTCGAAAAATAGGACATGCGTCGGCTGGACTACCGGAGGGGAAAAAAAATGGAACTAGTACGGGAAGAGTGGCGGGGACTTGAGATGTCCCAAGGGAACCATGAGCCAACGAGAGGAATAGTGACGCAAAGCAAACGACACTGTCGAGATTAAGATCTAGACGGTGAAAAATATTAGCACCACTAGTGCAAGCACTATTGGAGTCAAGTGAGAAAGTCATGAGGGGAAAAAAAATGAAGTAATGGTGAGGGGAGGGTTGTCCAAGACTCCGGTACATCTCGGACTAGCTAGGCATGAGAAAATAGAGCTCCAAGGGTCTCAACACAGAAAAAAGGCTGTCGAAAGAAAATCGGAGGGGCTCTAAATTGAAACTAACGGAGGCAAAATGAAACCCCCCATGAGCATGGGAACTTCATTATTGCAATTCGAGATATAATGGTCAACCGCTTAGACTGAATCTGGCCATAGACGAGGACCCATGACCTARAAAAAAACTCAACAGTCATTTGACACTTGTCACATCAAAAAAAAAAAAAAAAAAAAAAAAAAAAAAARAATATGAAGGAGAAATAACACAACGGGAGAGAAAAAAGTAGAGGAGAATGTGTCGGCCTATTGGGACTGGCAGGTCCCTACAGTGACCTCATCCCTCCAGATTTAGAGAAGGGCAATTCGGATTGCAGAGATATGACCCTTTGGGCAATATCTCTGCAAAATCTGAATTAAAAAAGAAAAATTGAAAAAAATGCAAAATGAAAATGACCAGTTTTCTTTTGGGTCATGAATTTTAGATTCGAATCCATGATTCGGATCCATGGAGGGGGGAATATGGCCGTTTTTTATGAGGTCAACTCAAACGCCCAACTCCGGAATGAGTTGGCAGCCCAAAATGGAAAGAAACAAAAGAAGGAAAATGATAAAATTGTGCATTTGACCCAAACGGAGGGCCAGATGAACCAAAAACTGAAAAAGTGAGCTTAGGGGCTCAAATTTGAAGCAAGGATCACCAAGGGGTAGCTCGGAATATTGCTGACCTTCGTTCTCAGCCAGATCCAAGGCTTAAAAAGCACCGAGGCATGGGACAATACCTCGGCCTACAAAAAATGAGATAGAAAATGAAAAAATTGAGAAAGAGGTTCACTATGGTTTTTTCTCTTAAATGGGGCTTCCCCTTGGACATTTAGACTCAAAGGGGCAGCATTTGAAAAAGAAAAGAGGCCAAGGGAAACCAAGAGGCAATCCGAGTTGGTACCAACCGCTCAGATTGCATGTACTTGGTCAAAATGAGGCCTGGGTACCCCAAGAGGGGCCTAATGGTAGGTTTTGCCTTGGGGGGTACCTCGGTTCACTTGGAGGCACATGAGGAGGCTCATGGGCTGACCGATACTTCAGTTTCAGCCTACATAAGCTGAGGGAGCAGCCCACCACACTCACATTTGCATGAGGTATGCCCATGCTGTCCGAGTGAGCTCATAGGAGCACTTCTCTCACTTGGAGTAAGGAGAGGGGAACCCCTGCCAATTTGGGAGCTTAGAGGAGACTGTAGACTAGTGTGAGGAGCTCTAGAGGCTCGTGGTAGTGAGACTGACCTGTAAAGGTGATCCGTCGTAGCCCCCAGGATGTGAGGAAGAAGGAAAGGCTAGAGAGAGTCTCATTAGCCCTCTAAGAGGGGAGGACTCCATAGCCATAGTCATAGGAGTTTGTCATTATCAAGAAGGGACTGAGGAGGAGGGATGAGAAGGGTTTGAGGAAAAAGGAAGTCGTAGCCAAGTGAAGGGGAAAGCATCATCAAAATTGGTGTTCCAACTCCAAGATACTAGAAGAGGTGAGTGAAAAGAAGGAGAATCCTCTTCTTCTTCTCCTTTTTTTTTTTTTTTTTTTTTTTTTTTTTTTTTTTTTTTTTTTTTTTTTCTTTTTTTTTTTTTTTTTTTTTTTTTTTTTTTTTTTTTTTTTTTTNTTTTTTTTTTTTTTTTTTTTTTTTTTTTTTCTTCTTCTTCTTGTTTTCTTCTCCTTTTTCTTCTTCTTTTTCTTCTTTTTCTTCTTTTTCTTCTTCTTCTTTCTCTTCTTCTTCTTTTTCTTCTTCTTCTTTCCCTTCTTCATCTTTCTCTTCTTTTTCTTTCTCTTCTTCTTCTTATTCTTCTTCTTCTTCTTCTTCTTCTTCTTCTTCTTTTTCTTCTTCAAGCTTCGTCTTTTTTTTCTCCTTCTTCCTCCTCCCCCCTTTCTTTGTCCCCTTCTTCTTCTCTTTCTCCTCCATGTCCCTTCATCTACATTCCCTTTTGTTCTTCCTCCTCATCTTCTCTCTCTCCATGGGTACTTCCCAAAGCTTAGAGTAGGTAGTAGGAGGCTCTTTCACTAGTAATGGTTTCCCTATGGGCTCACTCTTCACTCCAAAGTAAATCGCCACTTTTCATTTTGTGATTTCATGCATGAGAGTGAGTTTCACTCACTCTCCCCTCACATTCTCTCAATTTCTTCACTTAGTAGTAAATCACAACTTTGGTTTATGCTCTTTCTAGTGTTTTGAATTATCTTTCACTCTTGTTTTGTCCTTTCCTTCACTTCCATGTAAATCGTCACTTTCCATTTTGTGATTTCATGCATGAGAGTGAGTTTCACTCATTCTCCCCTCATTTTCTCTCCATTTCTTTACTTAGTAGTAAATCGCAACTTTGGTTTGTACTTTTTCTAGTATTTTGGATGATATTTCACTCTTGTTTTGCCCATTTCTTGCACTTGGTGATAGTCCGATTCTTCCCTAGCTGCTCAGCTCGTGAAATGCATGTGTTTTCCCTTATGATACTCATGTTTTGTCCATTCCTTGCACTTGGTGATAGTCAGATTCGCACTTGGCTATTCAACTTGTGAAATATATGTATTTTTCATTGTCACACTCGTGTTTCGTCAATTCCTTCACTTGGTGATATTCCGATTTTTCCCTAGTTGTTCAACTTGTGTGGAGTATGTATTTTCTCTTGTCACACTCATGCTTTGTCAATTCCTTGCACTTGGTGATAGTCTGATTCTTCCCTAGTTGTTCAACTTGCGAAATGCAAGTGTTTTCTCTTGCATGCTTTGTCTATTCCTTGCACTTGGTGATAGTCCGACTCTTCCCTGACTGTTCAACTTGCGTGGAGCATGTGTTTTCCCTTGTCGCACTCATGCTTTGTCCATTCCTTGTACTTGGTGACAGTCTTATCCTTCCCTAGCTGTTCAACTTGTGAAATGCATATGTTTTCCCTTGTCCTACTCACGCCTTGTTTATTCTTTGCACTTGGTAATAGTCTGATTCCCCCCTAGCTGTTCAACTTGTGTGGAGCATGTGTTTTTCCTTGTCACACTCATGCTTTGTCCATTTCTTGCACTTGGTGATAGTCTGATTCTTTCCTAGTTGTTCAACTTCTGAAATGCATGTGTTTCCCTTGTTCTACTCATGCTTCGTCTATTCCTTGCACTTGGTGATAGTCCGGTTCTTCCCTAGCTGTTCAACTTGTGTAGAGCATGTGTTTTTCCTTGTCTTATTCATGCTTTGTCTATTCCTTGCACTTGGTGATAGAATGATTCTTCCCTAGTTGTTCAACTTGTGTGGAGCATGTGTTTTCCCTTGTCGCACTCATGCTTTATCCATTCCTTGCACGTGGTGATAGTATGATTTTTCCCTACTTGTTCAACTCGTGAAATGCATGTGTTTTCCCTTGTCATACTCATGCTTTGTCCATTCCTTGCACTTGGTGATAGTCCAATTCCTCCATAGCTAATTCAACTTGTGAAATGCATGTGTTTTCCCTTGTCACACTCTTGCTTTGTTTGCCTCATGCACTTGGTGATAGTCAGATTCGTCCTTGGCTGTTCAACTTGTGAAATCCATGTATTTTCCCTTGACACATATATGGCCTAGTGAGACCCCCGTGTCATAATCGAACGTGGTAAATATGAGGAAGGAAAAAGAACTGTGTTTTTTTACTGTGACTATTGTTGTTTCCGTTGCCGTTTATAATAATGTTGTTCTTGCTGATGATGTCTGACCAAACCCCTTGCTGTTGCTGCTGCTGGAAAGTCGATAGCCGACCTCCGGAGCACGGGCCGGTCCGAAAAAGGAACTAAGGGGCCAATGCGATCCGGGGGCACTTCTGGCCAATTCCGACAAACCAAGGATATGGGGGATGAAAATTCTCAGACCTCATATCCTAGGTATAGACAGATGCCCTGCAGAACCTGCAGGTCATCTATATTAATTTTCCTCCAAAAACGGGAAATGGACTTTACCGAACTGTTCGTCTAGAGCCTCAGGCGGTGCCTGAAACAAGCAAGTAGGGGCAAACGACGACGGAATCCGACCAAACTTGATAGTGTTCTTCCATAGGTTACAGACAGAGAGCCCACCAAATTAGGACTGATTCTGACATAGTTTTGGGTAGGAAATGCAGAACTATGTTTTTCGGTTCACCCTCCTTGGGCAAAAACGACAAAAATCTGCAAATCTGCAAAATCTGCAAATCTGCAAATCTGCAAAGACTGTGTTTTATGAAATCTGTGTTTTTACAAGTCTGTATTTTCTGCATATCTATTGTAGGATTAGTTGCTGCAAGTCTGAACTTCTTGAAATCTGGAACTAAGGACAACTTAGGGAGGCTGAGCCGGACGCTTAAAGTAGGATGAAGTATTGGACTCTTCACACCATCTTCCTCCTCTATCTTCTTCATCCATCCGCCATAGCTGAAACCACTTCACACCATCTTCCTCCTCCATCTTCTTCACCCACCCACCATAGCCAACCGCCTCAAACTATCTTCCTCCTCCATCTTTTTTATCCATCCACCATAGCCAACCACCTCACATCATCTTCCTTCTCCATCTTCTTCACCCACCCACCATAGCCAACCACCTTCCACCATCTCCTTTCTCCGTCTTCTTCACCCATCCACCATAGCCAACCACCTCAAACCATCTTCCTCCTTCATCTTTTTCATCCATCCACCATAGCCGAACCACATCCCATCATCTTCCTCCTTCATCTTCTTCACCCATCCACCATAGCCAACCACCTCAAACCTTCTTCCTCCTCCATCTTCTTCATCCATCCACCATAGCCGAACCACATCACATCATCTTCCTCCTCCATCTTCTTCACACATCCACCATAGCCAACCACCTCACACCATCTCCCTCCTCCATCTCCTTCAGTCATCCACCATAGCCAACCACCTCAACCCATCTTCCTCCTCCATCTTTTTCACCTATCCACCATAGCCAACCACCTCGCAACATCTTCCTCCTCCACCTTCCTCACCCATCCACCATAGGCCACCACCTCACACCTTCTTCCTCCTCTATTTTCTTCACCCATTGACCATAGTTAACCACCTCACATCTTCTTCCTCATCTTCCTCAACCGCCTTCCATATCCAACCGCCGCACACCTCCTTCCCACTTCTTTCCTTTTACCGACCAAAGACCATGATCAAAGGAACACAATGAAGCAAGATATAGAAAGGTAACCTTAGGTAGGACGGTAGGACGAGTAAGAAGATAAGTTTGATTAGGAGTAGGGAGTCTCTCTCTCTCTCTCTCTCTCTCTCTCTCTCTCTCTCTCTCTCTCTCTCTCTNTCTCTCTCTCTCTCTCTCTCTCTCTCTCTCTCTCTCTCTCTCTCTCTCTCTCTCTCTCTCTCTCTCTCTCTCTCTCTCTCTCTCTCTTCCTCCCCTATCCTTTGGCCCCTTTCTCTTTTCTCCACTTCTTCCTCCTTCACCACCGCCTCCCTCTCCCCGTCATCGTCCTCCTCCCACATTCTAAAGCCTTGGTTTTACCTTGTCCCCCCTCCCTCTCTTCTTGGCGTGTAACTAACCCCTCCCACTCACTTGTTACATTGCCAAGAAACGAACGGTGAAATAAATTTGTCCTCACTTGGCGGAGAAAGTGGGCAAGGGGAGGGTTGTCGGTCCCTTGTGCCGCCAAGAGGGAAGGAAAAGACACTTAGGGAATTGGAAGGAGGTAAGTCCGGAAAGGGACTAGAGAGAGTTGGTACTTAAAGCAAGGTCAGTTGACTCAACCATTATCCCGACTGCATGACTAAGGGAAGAGATTGACCTAGACTAAGGAAGGAAAAGGAAAAACACAAAGGGTTAAGGAAAAGGGAACTTAGGCTTGTGGGAGGGATTGTGTGTTGACCCCATGTGGGGGATGCTTTGTATAAATTGTGTTGCATACGCAGGTGAGTAACATAAGGAGTCATTGAGNGGCTTGTGGGAGGGATTGTGTGTTGACCCCATGTGGGGGATGCTTTGTATAAATTGTGTTGCATACGCAGGTGAGTAACATAAGGAGTCATTGAGTGGGATTGGGCCACGGGTACACCAGGAGACAAAGAGAAAAGGGGGCTGAGGTCAAACGGGTTGTGGACTTAACCCCTCGCCCTTAAATAAAGTTTTGAAGCATGTATGTGCAAAGCAACGTCGGCTATAGCAAACTGCAAAGAAATAAGGCGTTCGAGAAGACCGCCTAGATTAAAATGAAAAATTTGGGCGTGTACGCTGGATGGGCCCCGAAAAGACTAAAGGGTGTACAGGACGGATGCAAAGGACAAAAGAAAGACATACATGATGTATGCGACAACAAAAGTCACGCATATGATGGCCGAAGAAGGAAGCAGGCAAAGCCCTAGGGAGGCGTAGGGGTATCACGAGACATGGTCCACGGGCCCGAGCCGAAAGGCGGTCACAAACCCAACAAGGCTTTAACGACTCCCCGCTTAGTGAATGCATGCATGGTCCAAAGAGAACGCCTGGCCTACGCATAAAAGAAGACAGACTTTCAATGAACTCCCTGGACTGCTTGAGTATTCGAAGGAGCAATTGCACCATATCCCCAATGTCAAAGCTCTCTCGCAAAATGGCCCATCCCCATCCATCTCAAAGCACTAGTTGGGGGTGCCCCTGTGACAAACGCTTCGCACCCTTAGCATGAGTGCGGTCGGAGCAGAGCCAACTAAGACCCTTAGTGGGGTCGACTCCGCGTCGAAAGTTTAACAGGGTACGGCCCTACACCGTCCCTCACCTTTTCGAACAGGATCCCCAACAGCTCCCCCTCCGTATCTGTTTTCCATGCTTGGACTATCAACAACTTCACCTCGTTGTCGGGGACTTCCTCTTTTTCGTCCTTGTTGGCTGGTTCAGACCAATGGAACCCCACCTCAAGGAAACAGAAACTGAGTGAGGCGTACGTGTTCCACCACTCCGTCCACTTGTGCAGCGTCAAGGATCAGCACGTCCGGCTGCTTGACCCGAAAAGAAAGAGGGGCGTCAGTAGCGGACTGTCAGAAGGTGGGGAGGTTGGAGGGAAGCCCGAAAGTCGAGAGACGATGCCGATTCATTGGGGCGGCGCAAAGGGAAGGAGCTCCAGGATGAAGACCTCCGCAGCGGGAGAAAGTCGAAGCAGGCTGAGATCGGCGTCGTTAGTGAAGTCGATTTGATCGTCAGACTGCGCTAACAGCAGGATCAACACGGTTGTGAGGTCTCGCGCCCAGAGTCTCAATTGTCGGAGGACGCCTGCGTGGGACGATTGATGCAACGCCGTAGATCACCGATGAAAGCGACGATTATTGACACGTGGCTGATGCATGGTGGAGATTTATGTTGCACGGTGGCCGCGGCCTGGTTCGGCCCTGGCCGCGGCCTGGTTCGGCCCTGGCCGCGGCC
>BFEA01000762.1:134469-148249 GCA_003427395.1 Chara braunii | reverse complement strand
TTTTTTTTTGCCTAGGGCCACATGTTCCGGACTCCGCGCATCAATTCCGTTTTTCCGAAAAGCGCGGGAGCGGCCCATTTTCGCGTTTAACGCAAATTCAACGGGATTTTTTTGAATTTAACGGGATTCAACGGGAGCGTAATTCCCCCAGTTCTCCGTTAAAAAGACACACAGGCTGTCTTTATCACCCTATTTGCGTTTTCTACCAGCCCGTTGGATTGTGACATGTGGGGCGCGGTATTCCGCACAGCGACACCGTGTAAGACCAGATTCCTCAAGACTTCCCTTCTGAATTCCGTCCCGTTATCGGTGAGGATCTCTTCTGTGTTCTAGTGCATCCCGAGAAAACGGTTAACATACCGCGAGAATTGGCGGCTTGCCGCGTGCGACACGTGTAAGCCTCGATCCATTTCAAAAAATGGTCGACAAATACCAACAGTACTGAGTACTCACAACTATTAGGACTAGGAGGTACCACGGTATCGGTAGTATCTATGCTTACCCTTTGAAACGGCCGCTCAACTACCGTTGGTACTATCGATCTCGGCGGTTGGATCGGCGCCTTGTCAGCAGCGCAGACTTGACAGTTCTGGACGATGAACTTAACATCGTCGCGGATATTGGACCAATACCACTCGTTCTTGTCGATCGCTGCCTCCGTGATCCATACGGCAAAGTGGGCAGCCGTTTCCTCGTGTTCTGTCTTCACCAGCCGTTTCCTTGTGCGCCTTGTCAGGGGCTCAGGATACGTCATGAGGCGGAACTTCTATCCGTAGAGATATGGATGGAAGTGTTGGATTCCCCAGACTACTGCATAGCATTCACCTTGTGGTGCTGATTCATTCCTTCGTTCGTCTGGCACCGTTCGTGACGCGTACTCGATGACGTGTTCGCAACCATCGTTCCCCTTCTGCGCTAGAATGGCGGAGATCGCTTCCGGTTGCCAGTCCGTTATAAGAATGAATGGTTTGGTAGGGTCCGGCCGAATCAAAAATGGTGCAGAGGCCAAGGCCTCCTTGAGTGTGTCAAAGGCTTGCTCGCACTCAGCGTCTCACTGCAGAGGCCGGTCCTTCCGAAGCAGGCTCTTGAGAGGCCGAGCAATCACCCCAAAACCTTTGATAAAACGGCGGTAGTACGATGCCAGGCCTAAGAAGTCTCAAACCTGCGTCAGCGACGTGGGAACTGGGGCTTCTTTTACGGCCGCAACGTTCCTTGAATCCGGTCGCAGCCCTCCATGTGTCACTACGTACCCCAAGAACGAAATTTCCGAGAGGAAAAATTCGCTCTTCTCGAGTGCAATCCTGAATCCAGCATCCCTTAGTGTTCCCAACGTCCATTCGATGTGTTGCGCATGTCCATGATCGGTCTCTGAGTAAACAAGGATATCATCCATGTACACGATCACGCAGAAGTTGATCATTCCCTGAGTCAGCCGTGTCTTGTTGACGAAGTTCTGGAACGTCACGTTCATTGCTCGTTGAAACGTGGCAGGCGCGTTGCAAATTCCCATCGGACATCGAACCCACTGCCACGTGCCTTCGAACAACACGAGACAACACGAACGCCGTTTTCGACCGATCTTCCTCCTTAACCAGAATGTAATGGAAGCCATACCGAATATCAAACTTGCTGAAATAATTAACACATCCAGTCGCATCCAGCAAATCATCAATCCGGGGGAAGGGATACACATCTTTAATCGTGATGTCATTCAGTTTGCGATAATCGATGCATATGAGGATCGATCCGTTCTTTTTGGGCACCAATACCACAGGAAAAGACCACGGTTCCATAGCCGGTTCAATCCATCCATTAGCTTCAAATTCCCTAATTCGTTGCAAGGCTATCCTTCGTTCAGTTAGGGAGTATCTGTAGGGTTTGCAATGGACCGGGGGATGGTTTCCTGTCTGGATCTCATGTTGTATGACCATCGACAAGCCGATGTTAGTGTCTGTCACACTAATCGTTCCCTGATATTCCGTTAGAATGTCCGCAATCAAACGATGAATCTCATCAGGTACGTACTGCGGAACGTGCAATTCATAAGGCTGATCCCAGATCTGTACGTTGATCTGCTTCGTGCGTGTTTGTTTCACCGCCTCGGGTGGTGGCACAGAGATAAACGAATGGTCCGATCGCGAGGAGAACACCGTGACCATCATTCGGGTGTTTTCCTCCCGGATGGCCACATGTCCTTCCAAGGTGATTCCATCGCAGATATCTTGTCATGGTATGAGTTTAGTTGCGATCTTAATTACGAGCCCGTCTGATTCTGCCTCGAAATGCCCACGGGGTTCCAGAGAACTGGCCTCCGCCCCCAGGCGTAACAATCGTACTTCTTTGGCGGGTGGCAGCAAAGATTGTGGCAGGCCCGTGATGTCGCAAAAAGATCTCTTGTCGTTGTATTGTGCGAGAAGAGGGGTCATTCCTTCGTACAAGGTCTGAGGGGGTTCCAGAGAATCGACCATCCTTGAGATCTGTACGAGGGGTTCACCCAAAATCATTGCCTAGGTCCTTTGTACACTCCGACTAGTTAGATGCATCGTTCTTGCGATCGTTCTGGGCGGCGGGTAATAAATGCGCCGTCGTGCTAGTTCCAGAATTACCGGATCATTTTCGTCACTGCTATCCGCATCCTTCGATGGTGGCTCATCGTCTGCGGAGTTTTCCCAGGTGATCATACGAAGAGTTCCCGCTATCATCGGAGAAACTCGCGGGACTGCGTTGGTGGTAGTACGAAGAGTCAGCCTCATAGGTACAGCATAGGGTTTTCCTCCCGTATTTCGGAGGATAATCGACTGTCACTCGAAGTCCAGATTTGCTCGTAATGCCACAAGAGCGGGAAGACCGAAAAGGACATCGTAGGTGTTTACGTCTAATACCACGACATATCCCAACGCATGCACCTTTCCTAATCGAAAAGCGACGTTGGTCATTCGTCCTAATGTTTTGATCTTTTCTTCGTCTGCCGAAACGAGCTGATCCTTTTCCGTAAACATGATTAGATCGTTTCTCCTACCCGCCCTCTCAACTACCCGTAGCGAAATAGCCAAAACAACAGCTCCCGAATCAATGATTGCATTGTACGGGATTCCCCATATCTCAATGTCGCATTCCACAGATTTCCAAGGGATGGGTTTAATCCGTAGGAATTGATCGTCTTTCTGGATTAATCCTACACGAATCGGATCCGAAGTGCCAACTGCATTTTCGTCTGGCGTGGGGTTTTTAGATTTCGCGTTCGTTGTTCGGGCGAAGGCGAATCGCTTCCGGTTCACCTTGCAGTGCTGTAGTATTCGCTCATTGGCTTGTCAGAGATCGAGAGCAAATGACCGATCGGAAGTGGAATCCGATGGTCCAAGGCTCAGATAATGTTCAACACATCGATTTCTCCAGTGACGAAGGTGGGTCCTCCCGACTCCATCTCTCCTGGAGAAGGTCATCACTCCACCACTTCTTTCTGTTCCGGCGCAGGTCTGATCGTTCCAATCATTCCAAGCCCCGGATAACCAAGCGATACATACTGGTCTAATGGGATGAGCTCGGCGGCCTCTTCCATTGTGGCTATCGCACTCCCTCCTTCCATTTCCTCCATCAGGGCTCCTACCCGTCCAGGTCCGTTACCGACCGGAGATGTTGCTGCTGGTGCGACCCCGACCCATGGTTGTGGGGGTCGATGGGGGCAATCTCGGGCTAGATGCCCTGGTTGATGGCATGCGTAACAAACGTTTAGATTGCCCGCGGCCCCTCCGAGAATAGGTGCCGGGGCCAGTCCTTGTTGGATCGGGGCGGCTCGTACAGCGATAGGTCGCATATTCCTCATCATAGCCTCCAACCGAGCATTATGCTCTCGTTGTTCCTTTTTACTTTCCTGGATTAGGCTAATTAGCGTTTTGGTCAGTTCAAAAATGGCGGTCGATTCATTCGACCTTGCAGGGTTCTCAATCGGGGGCGGGGGTACCGTCGTTACAAGTGCTGGCATCACAGGGGCAGGGACGCTTGTGATCACATTCTGGGCTGGTCGTTTAGGGGCTATCTGTTCCAAGTAGGTAACAGGGCCTGATACGAACCCCATGTTTTCAAACTTATTTTGCAACGCTGCCAACTCAGCTTTTGCCCTCGTAAGTTCGGACGAGTCTCCTTCCTTAGGGTAGTCTTCTCCTTCTAGGAAACTCGCCGCGAACTTCCGTTCCATTTCCTCTGCAGCCGCCATAATCTGGTGCAGCGTGTGATTGATGAGGGAGAACTGTTTTCGCAGTTTCACCCTTATCGTTCGGCTGCGAAGTCCATCGATAAACATATCTCTCCCTACTTGCTCGCCCCGCTCCGTTTTCACAAACATTCGGTAGAACCGGTTTCGATATTATGCAATGGACTCGAGAGGTTTTTGAACTCGGTCCTTGATCATGAAGAGTGCTTATTCTTGATGGACATAGTCAAACCGATTCATAAAGTCTCGCTCGAAAGTCGGAAGATCCACCCATACATAGGTACTCAACCAATGATGGGCGTCCTCTCCCAATCGAGGGGGGATGTTCACCTGAGCTTCGTTGTCATCATACTGCTGTGCTCGGAGCGTAGCTAGCCATGCTCCGGCAAGATGATGCGCAGGATCAAACAGATAGAGATCTGGTGGCGTCATAGGAGCTCGTGCACGTGGTACCGGTTGATTAGGATTTTGTTGCTGATTAGCATTCTGCTGCGGATTCGGATTTTGTGGATTAGCGTTCATGTTGGTTGCCCGTCGATTGGCCGATCTACTTCGGGTGATGACTGTGTCGCGTCTTTGCGCGTTCCGGGGTCGAGGTCGCCCTCGGTCAGCCAGATCGCTCAATTATCGCGCCATTAGTCCTTACAACCCGGCCATGTGTCGAGCTCCGATACCAACCTCATGCCCAACGCAACTTCCTGATCGGAGTAGGATGTGGGCCTGGAAGTGCGAAAAAAGGGTGTGCCAAGGATTTTTGGGAAAGTGGGGGTGGAGTCCCAGGTTAGAACTGAGATCTCTTGTGGCAGGGTTTTTTGGGGGCACGAGTGCAATTTGGTTGAGAGGACGGACCGCTTCCGGTCGTAAGGCAGATGGCATGCGCGGATCGTTCAAGGTCGTCCGAACCGTCTGTTTTGATGACGACGGTTCAACGAAAGGTCCATCCGGGGCGGGTGGGATTCTGATGAGTTAGGCCGTCGGATGTCGCCCCGTGGCGTCGGTTGTCGTACGTTCGGGTTAGGCCCTCAGGTTCCCGGGGCTCTCTGGTTGCCACGTCGCCGACAATTTCCGCAGGGCGTGCGGGGCCAGTATGGGGCTATGGCTTTCCACGGGACGACCGTGAGTTGATGATATGGGAGAAGAAGGCGGAAGGGAGGGAAGTTAGTGGAGATAACGACAAAACCGGGGGAGATAAAGTAGTGCATGTGGTCAGAAGTGGGGAAATCAGGGCACCGTGGATCGCTGGTCGTGGCACAATAGAACTCCCTGGGACACAATCGATTCTCGGTTAGACAGGGGAACCTCTGTCGGAAGCACTCTTCTATCCAAGGGGTGAAGTACTCCGGATCCCACGACGAATCAGAGTCCCTGGAGTGTGTCATTTTGTCATTGTGAAGCCACGGAATTCCTTAGTGCGTGGTTGCCCGGCTAGTGAATGTCCGAGCTTCGGCGTTCAGAAATTACGTGCCGGTCCCGATATTCGACGATTGTGATTACCACGTGTGAGTACGTGTAAACTGCGTGAATCGGATCGCACTTATACGTGTTCACACGGGGTGATCACTACGTTGCAGATGCAGAATGGCCACCGAGCACGTCCAATCAATCAATATCCCCGCAACCGTTAGCCCCTTTCATGCGTGGGTGGTTGCCAATCGACACGCGTGGACATGTGTAAATGCGCAGATCAAATCTCACTTACGCGCATCCCCGTGAGGTGTTCGTTGGTTTCAGGCCAAAAAGCTACCCGATCGTCTAATCATCCCCTGAGTCGCACGCAATCATTCCTGAATATGCAAGGTGCTACTACACAATTGCAGTACATCGGTAGATCAAAAGGACAACAACATTAGCGCGGGTTACGCGATGTTTCCTACTATGTTCATGAGTGGATCAAAACGACAGGTAACAGCAAAGTTCAGGCACAGGGAGAAGCAAACAGACATAACATCCATTCATTCAGCATAACACACAGTATCCGAGATTGAAATCGCGAAAACAAGGGTGGGCGAAAAAATCATGCCAAGATTCCGAAAACAAAAACGGGCAAATCGCCCTGAGCCGAGATCAAAAAGGCAAAGAGAGAGAAAAGACAAAGAAATCCGCAAATCCACATCCATCAACCTCAGCTCCCTCTTCCTCGCTCTCTCTCTCCGTACGGACAGTCCGTCGTCGCGCACCAACCCACGAAGTCGTCACCCCGCTTAGTCCTCCCGCACCCGTCAGGTTCGCCCGCGCCCACAGTCCGTCGTGGCCCGCGTCAACCCCGCGCGTTTGGCACCAGCTCGTCGGGTCGCCCGACTCCCACTTCAACTCACCTCTTACTTCGCTCGTGAGCCGACCCTCACTGATCGCGCTACCCCGAGCTTCCAACAGCTGGTTAAGAGAGCTAACTAATCGCGCAGCCGGAATTTATAGCATGCATGCATGCGCGTAGAACACGAAATTACAAGGACTTGGGAGGAGAGAAGGGGGAGGGATTGCCTACGTCTGCATGGCCAGATCGCGGAGTGGGGGACGTAGCCACTCTCCAGGCATCGATCTGATCATGCAGACCTGTCTCTTATACACATCTAGATGTGTATAAGAGACAGGGTTAAGAGAGCTAACTAATCGCGCAGCCGGAATTTATAGCATGCATGCATGCGCGTAGAACACGAAATTACAAGGACTTGGGAGGAGAGAAGGGGGAGGGATTGCCTACGTCTGCATGGCCAGATCGCGGAGTGGGGGACGTAGCCACTCTCCAGGCATCGATCTGATCATGCAGACTGCGGCTATCAAGACGCAGCAAAAAGAAAGAGAAGAAGGGCGGGAAGGGCGAAGTTCAAGAAGAAAGATACAGTTACAATGGCGCCCGCCCAAATTACAGTTAGACACAAGATTAAAAGCTCCAGCTAATCAGAACTCCGGCGCAGCCGCAAAAAGAAGCGTGCAAGTGAAAAACAGCACGCACAAAAAGAAATTGCAATTTCCTAAATTCCTAAGTTCCTATCTAATGCAAAAAAAGATAAAACGAAAATTCCGAAAAGAAAATCCGAAGTCCCGAGAGTTGTAGAGGCTCGACAAAATCCAAAAGAAAATTCGAAAAGAACGAAGCAAAATTCACGCCCGATGTCCGCCCAAAAGTCCAAAACCGAAACAAAAAGGCGACGTCAACATTTATTATTCGCGCGCACGGCGACGCACCACTCACACAACCAATCAACCAATCAATCGTCTCGGGGCCCACCCGGGCCTGAACCAGCATCCAAAAGGAGCCGACGCAAAAAGACGAAGAAGCGAGGACACCGATGCAATTTCCCATCCATCCCAATCTCCCGTAATTGGCCCATCCTTCCCAGCTTAGGACCCCTCGTTGCTACCGCACTGAAAATCGCGCGGTGCGGAAATCGGTTCGTCACAGGGATCCTCCGGTGTCGTTGTGGTCTTGATAGTCAATGTCGTCACAGGAGTTGGCTCGCGAGGGAGAGGGGGGAAGGTGGCGGGTTATACTGGTTGGGGAGTGGAAGGGCGAGGTTGGGGGAGGGAGGACCATCGGGCTGGGGAGGAGTAACCGGTGGGGTGTCCGATGGCATTGGGGGGGGCAGCGGCGGGGGGGGAGGGGGTGAGGGGGTCGGTGGTGGAGGCTGAGGTGGGGGAAAGGGTATCCCGAGCGAGGGGAGGGGTGATTGGGGGCCAGTGTCCCCGAGAATCTGGTTTGCAGAGCTTGTTATTGAGGGCATTGACACCATTGCCCCTTTTGTTTGGCCTGGTAGAGGGGTGGGAAAGCTGTCTGGCAGACGGTCCTCTTGTGCTGCCCAGTTTTTCCATATCAGCTTTTCGTCATCCCTCACTTCTGCTAGCTTTCCGTGGGGATCGATCCAGAGTTCCCTGAAGGCTTGGATGACCTGATGTTTACATTCTCTGTCTGGGCTCGCGGTCAGTACTTCAACTAATTTCCTGCTGGCTTTCAGCAAGTTTGCCTGGAGGAACTCCACCAGCTCCGCTTTAGCTTGGTGATAGCCGAAGGCAGCTTCTTGGCGTTCCCCTGAGCATCTCATTCGCCAATTGTTTGGCTGCACAGCAACACATTGGCTGTAGGGAGGCCATTGTTTGGCTGCACAACAACACATTGGCTGCAGTTGCTGTGCAGTCTTCCACATCCCTGTTTGGCAATCCCACAGATCCCCAATTGTGAATATACCTTTTGTTACCCATGTGAGCCACTGGGAGTCGGTGGACAGGGCGAAGGAGTGGCCAGCATTGTCACATATGTGCGGGTTCCCAAACAGTGGTCGTCGCAAAATTTCTTTTGTCCTGTTTGGGGGGGACTTTTGGTTCGGGGCCATCTTCCTCCACAGGCCCAACATTGTTGTCCACAGTGGGTCGTATTTGAGGTCCCATCTGACGCTGTTACGAGCGGAGCCATCTCTCGTATGGCTCGGAGGGCTTGGTAGAGACCAAGCCTTATTTGTCAGTCAGCTCAGCGGGTGAATCGGGCGATATGGCGGGGGGTGGGGGGTGCAAGGTTAGCCAGCTGTATGTAAGCGAGAGGGAGCCACGGGAGGTCATTGACCAGCAGGAGGCAGGTGATAATTTTGAGCATCAGGGCTTTGATTTCGTCACCCGGGTCCAATATGCCAAGGCCTCCCACGCGCTTTGGTTGGGTGACAAATTTCCATGCAACTCTTTTGATGCAACGCGTGTTGTCGTGGTCGTTTTAAGATAGGCAGACAGGGCTGACCTCAGGTGCGCTAGTTGTGTCTTAGGGATTTCCCAGAATGCAGTTTTATACCAAATGGTTGCAAGGATTGTGTTATTTATCGCGAGTGCCCTGCCTACTAGCGATGTATGGAGGCCGTCCCATTTAGCAAGTCTCTGCAGGGCAATCTGGACCAGCGCCTGACCATGATCGATGGCGGGCCCAACTCTGTCAGCCGGATCCCCAAGATTGTGATTACTTCCTTTTTTTGCCTCCAGTTGATTGCCGGGTCTTGTGGGGGCTGTGTGTCATGCGGGGACAACCACCATCCTTCCGTCTTAGTACCCCAGTTGACCTTCATATCTGCCGCCACTGCGAAGGTGTGGATTGTGTCCGTTAGTGCTTTCAAGGATGCATCAGAGGCATTGATGAGAACTGTCAGATCGTCAGCAAACAGTGATGTGACTGGTACCATGTGGGGAGGAAGTTCAGGCATGTCTATGCGTTCAATTTCAGAATTGGCCCGGATCACTGCCGTCAGTGTTTCATTATAAGCACAAATAGTAAGGGGGTCACTGAATCTCCTTGTCTGACCGATCGATGAAGGGCGAGTGGGGCAGATAAGTGACCGTTGACCATGATATTGGTTGCTGCTGACCTATGCATGATGGGTACCCACGTTCTAAACTTGTCTCATGAAGTTCATTTTTCGCAGGCAACAGTCCATGAAATCCCAGTCCACATGGTCATAGGCCTTTTCAAAGTCGATGAAAAGGACTGCAGCTTCCCTTCGGTGTTGCCTCACATACTTTATGGTTTCATTCACCAGGAGCACGTTATCTTGGATGTTGAGTTGTGGCATAAACCCAGTCTGGTCCTGGTAAATCAGGTGGGTCATGTGTGGAAGCAAACGATTGGTCAGGACTTTAGAGACCATTTTGTAGGGCAGGGGAAGGAGTGTGGTCGGTCTATAGTTTCGGGCATCCGTTTTGTCCCCTTTCTTATAGAGGAGTGTGGTAACCCCTTGACCGATCAATCCCCCAAAGGTCCCCTCTGACTGGACTGCCTGTACATAGGCTTGTATACTGTCCTGGAAGATCTCCCAATAGGAGATCCAAAATTCCTTGGGGAAGGATTCGAATCCTGGGTGTTTCTCGTCTTCCATCCCCCTTAAGGCTTCTAACAACTCTTCCATGGATAGTGGCACGTCCAATAGTTGGCTTTGGGCCGTTGATAGCATTGTTGGTAGGTTATGGAGCATCGTGTGTCTAGCAGCAGCCAGATTCTGAGGTATACAGCTTTTGGTAGAATTGGGCTGCATAGTCAACGATGGAGTAGCCGTTGGTTGCATCTGGCTGGGATTGATCGAAGGGGTTCCGAAGTGAGGGCACCGCTACTTGCCTAGCCCTGGCCTTTGCCTTCCGGAAGAAGGTCTTTGTCATTGTGCCATCCGTGTCCTGTCTCTTTATACGTGCCTGGATTCGCCACGCCTCAGATTATGCTTCTAGATATGTTTGCAGGTCGTTTCTAGCAGTCTGCAATCTATCGTAGTTCGTATCGTCCAGGGGTTCGTTCTGCAGCTTGCCATCCCATGCTTCTAGTTCTTTGAGCAAGCTGTCTAACACTGCTTTGCGGACCCGGGCGTGGTTGATCGAAATTTTTTTGACACGGTCTCTGAGTTGTGCCACTCCAACATTGAACCACTCCACTATCGAATGAGCACTAGATTTATGTGCTACCCAGTAGTGCCAAAATTCTTGGACTAACGTTTTTATGGCTGGTAATTTAAGGAGCGTTGTATTGAACTTATAAAAGCTCGAGCCTTTTTCAATTTGAGAATGAAAGGACATGCCCATCACTATCCCGCGATGGTCAAAGGACTTGCAGGCACTAAAGGGCATAATGGTTGCTACCATCAGTGTCCCAACCAATTCTTCATAGATGAGAAATACGTCTATCCTAGAGTTAGACCTCCCCGCCAGCCCTCTAGATCTCATGCATGTATATGCTCTCTTGGTCGGGTTGAGCAGCCTATAAGCGTCTTTTAGTTGCAGCGAGGCCATAAACCTCATCAACATATCTACGTCCGGAGCCCATCTGTCGTGGCATTGTTCCCCTCCGTCCCTACTGGAGGAGGATCTTCTGTCCAACAGCGGATCGGGTGTGATGTTGAACTCCCCCGCTAGGATGAGTGGTAGACCTGTAGGCAGCTCACCATGGAGGCGGTGGAGGAAGTCGGCTCTTTCCATTGGGTCATTCGGACCATTGATGCTCACTATGCCTATTTCCTCGTCCCCCACTGCAACTTTGAGGCATATCCATCGCCCCTTCCAATTGTTGTGTTTCAGACATTTGCTGTGTGGCCAGGTAGTGGAAAAGGGCATGTTGTTCCTGTGTGAGGGTTGCACCGTTGGACGTTTCAATGTTCCTTTGAGGGTGTCGGGGTCCTACACTATCCTCCCCTACCATGGCAGTATCTGATTCAAATTTGTTGTCCGTATCTGATTCGGATGAGATGTCTTGTATGGGGACATCCATTTGGGGTAACTTACCTTGGCTCGCTATCCGTAGGGCCACAACTTCTTGTCGTTTGATTTCCGCCTGCTCTTGCTCTCTGAGCATTTGTTGGTATTTTGGTGTGCGCCTTCTTGTGGTGAGCTTGGACCTCTGCCTGTAGGTGTCAGTATTTGTTAGTTGCTGCGTCTGTACTCGCGTCTGGTCATCTTGTGTCTGTTTCTGTATTAACCCCGGTGGTTGCACCAGGCTAGCAGCGGTCTGGTCGGCCTTTTCGCCCAGCCGGGGTTGGGGGGCTGGGGGGCATGGTTGCTCTTTCTCCACCTGAGGGCGCTGCTGGCAGTGTATCTTGAGAGAAGATGCTTTTGGAAACAGGTTCTTTAGCCCTCTAGCCATGCTTTGCAGATAGTTGTACCTTTGTAGCTTATTTACTCCTCTCAGATGTTTAGGCCTTGTCAGCGATCTTAGGAGTTTGCTGTAGGGGGCGCTTGTCCTTGTCCCCGACTCCGCTCCTTTGTCTGTATCTACCCTGGAACCGCCTGCTTGTAGTAGCCGACGAAGATGAGTTTGTTTGTCCTCAGCAAACCCCCCTACGGTGTCTGCTCTTTCCGACAGCTCATGGCACGGGCGGGGATTCTGGGAACTTCTGCCTGTTTCATGTGTTCCCTCCTGTACGTCCTGCTCCACAGGTCTTGTTTGTTCATCAGTTGTTGGGTTGGATCGAGGGGCCATGGTCCCTGCTTGCGGTCTCTGCAGCTGACCCCCCTGAGGACGGGGAACGGATCCGGTGCCCGGTCCTCCAACAGCGACTGGGGCCATGTTCCGTAGCAGTGTTGAGCTACGTCAACGCTGAGCATTCAATCACATGTGACAGGGCGCGACCTAGAAGATGCTAGATGTCCCTGCGAATCCAGCTGTGGATTCAAGGAACAAAAAATTAATTTCCTTTTCTTGTTTTTTTATTATTGGAAACCAGACTGACGAGATGGCCCCACGTGTAGCCTAGATGCCATTAGAGGCTCCAATAAGGATCCTGGGGGTATCCATGACCGCAGAAATGAGGCCACCTATTAACGATGAATGGATCAGCACCCCGACACAACACAAATTAAACAATTGCAAAAACAAACACACGTCACTCTTCGGTCGGGCCTTAGTTCTCAATAACGTTGTCTTTGTGTCACCATGGTATAAGTCCCTGCTATGGCCCTTAAGCAAAAGCGCCCTAAGGGCCCTAAGGCAAAAGGCTACGGCTTTTTTGTGGACCGGGGATGGTGAGCAAATCGACGTATTCAGCCGAGTGGCATGAGATGCCATCATCCAACCAAAGGCACGGGGAGGTTTAGGGATTCTATACCCAGCCACGCAGGTACTCTGCGCAATGCCTTAACCCTTCAACCACCAGTACTCCGATGTGACGCCCTAACCTCACGCCCAGCGCGACTTCCTGATCGGAGTGGGGTGTGGGCCTGGAAGTGCAAAAAGGGGTGTGCCAAGGATTTTTGGGGAAAGTGGGGGAGTCTTAAGGGTATGAATGCAATTAAGCGAATGAGGGGTGCGTGTGCAAGGGACTCAAGGCCCGATGGGGCCCGGGCATTGTGGGCGACGGTTCACGGGGAAATCCCTCTGTGGTGGAGGCGGTCCTGAACAGTAAGGCCGTCGGGGGCTGCCACGTGGCGCAGGCTGCCGTGTACTTGGATTGGGCCTTCGGAATTTCGGAGTTCTCTGTTCGCCGCTACGTCGGCAATTCACACAAAACGTATTGGGCCAATAGGGGGCTATGGCCGGCCATGAAACGACACTGAGTTGGTGATACGGGAGAAGGAGGCGGAAAGGAGGGAAACTGGAGGTGATGACGATAAATCCCGGGTGGGTGAAGTAGTAGGTGTGGTCGAGGGAGGGGAAATCAGAGCTCCGAGGGTCGCTAGAGGTGGCGCAGTGAAATTCCCGCGGACATAGTCGATTCTCCGTGTGACAGGGGTATCGCGTCGTTATGAGCTCGTTTATCCAAGGGGTGAAATAGTCCGGGTCATATGATGAGTCTGAGCTCCAAGATCGCGTCATGGTATCATCGTCGATGGGATGGCTCGGGTCGGGTTATCGTCACCGCGCACGAGCACGTGCAGGACAGGCAGGCTTAGTGGCGCCTCGGCGTGCTCGTAYGGGATGATGGTTCCGCCGCGAACCTTTTTGGGTGGGCGAATCGACGTACGGGAATGCGTGTAAGGGCGCGACTCGGATCGCGTTTACACGTGTTCTCGCGCGGCATTCGCGGGGCTAGACTTCGGATCATCTAATCGCTTCGGATTATGCAAGATGCAACCATATCACAACCCCATCGTGAGACAAGCAAAAGCGAGAATAAAATCGCTATC
>BFEA01000761.1:564765-585569 GCA_003427395.1 Chara braunii | reverse complement strand
AATCAGATCTCGCATCAAGTTTCCCTAAGAGTGCTAATGACAATCCACACAGACAACCAATGACTCTTTCACACTTCTTCAAGCTGCTCGATCGCCAAACAGATCAGGAACCAGCATAAAGGCCCCCTAACAGTGCTATTGGCAATCGGCATCGACAGCGAACGACTGTTTGCAACTTCCTTAAGGTGCTCTATCGAACACCACTAACTCCCAAATCATTCGGTGACACTGTTCAACTACCATTTGTCAACCGGAGAAGGAGCCTCAGGTCCTTACGGGAAGATAACTGGTGGACACAATTATTGCAGGGGTACTGACGAATTGCGGGTTCGTGTTAGGGGTACTGACGGGTTGCGGGTTCAACTTGTCAAATGTCGTGCACCAGGTTGGGTGTTCTGCCCGACCACAGTTGACAGGTTCAGTCCATCAACTTGCAAGGTGTCGGGCGCCGGACCCCTGACCTTTTATGGAAAACAGGCACCACATACCCAACACGATGCCCTTTTGAATCATGTACTGTCTGTCACAGCAACACTAAGCCTGGACAATATTGTCAAGGTGTCATTCAAAGAGCCCCTGCCCTTTTTTACACAGTGTTAATTCGCATTTAATAAAGACTATTCATGTATGAAGGGCTCAAAACGCCCCGCCGCAACATTTGTCATGTCAACACCTCATATACTGACCATTTAAAGTGTCGCATGATGCCCTATTGGGCCATGTACTGAGTGTTTATTCGCAGTCGAAATAGTTCACATTACGACGGACACGTGGCATGTTCATATGAACTATGTTGTTTACAGGGACGCTGGACCCGCTTTCCAGCAGGTGCTGCTCCCCACCAATAGATGGAGCCTCCCCGCGCATGCTAGCGATGTCTGCTCTTATCAGCACCCCTAGCATTTATTCAGGTTGTTTCTCAAAAAAAAAAATTAAAAAAAAAAAAAAAAAATTACTGGTGGCATAGCTGCCCATTCATCTCAGAGGTGGACTGATACCAATCTTCCATCTCAAATGTACTTACGTGGCGGTGTTCTACCACCCCCTGCCATGCGGCAGAACCCTAGCTGTCCACCTTTGAGGGCTCTGCCACATGGCAGGGGGGGGGGTGGGACTTCACCACTTCTTTGAGGGTTCTGTCATGGTTGTCTGCTACCCTCCATTGCACTCATTTTAAGCTCTTCATACGGGTAACCAGAAAGCATCCCTAAGCCCCTCCCTTATGTCCTCTACCTTCCATGGATGATGTCTCGGTTGCCGCGTCCCACCCCCCGAGCCAACTCACACCCAGCAGTGGAAGGGGACAGAGGAGCAGCGGGACAAGACCTGATTAAGGACAAGTTTTGCGTCAACCTTATCCGAAACAGGAGAATGTTGTCGATCCCCGATAGACCATCCCCGGATTGCATAGAGGAAATCCTGCGCCGACCCCTGTTTGGTAATAGAGCAATCACGGACAAGCAACGCCGGGTCTTCTGCAGTTCGGATCCCCGTTGGTCCTCCTGGGTCAGATACGGGATTCTTAGGGTAGGAGACATATGGGATGAAGGAAACAAGGACTGGAAATCGGCCCAACAACTTAGACCCAACCTTCCCCACGTTCGTAAGATGGCGGACGCTCTAGAACTATGTGACACCCGCGGCCTAGGCCGCGGGCAATTCGGCCGTTGCGGCCGAAAAAGTCGGTCGCAGCCGCACCCGCCAGGCCTAGTTTGTGGCCTGATATTTACTATATTTTTGGGGGGGTTGAAAAATAAGTGAAAAAAAAAAAAAAGGGTTGTAGGGTTTTGAAAACCCTACAACCCCATTTTTTTTTCTTTCTAAATTTGACTTCATTTAGGATTTATAAAAAATAAAAAACGAAAATCGGTTAAAAAGAAAAAAATAAAATAAAAATAAAGAAAAGCATGAATTTTTTATTTTTATTTTTCGTGACTGATATGGAGTCAGAGTCCTAAAAAAAATTCCAAGGTAATTGTTTTTTTTTTCCCTTCTTCTTCTTCTTCTTCTGCTGCTGCTGCTGCTTGATTGTTTGATTGATTGATTGATTGATTGGTTGATTGATTACACACACAAAAAAAAAATGAAGCGTGTGTGTGTGTGTGCATGCGTGTGTGTGTGTGTGTGTGTGTGGTGTGTGTGTGTGTGTGTGTGTATGTGTGTGTGTGTGCATGCGTGTGTGCGTGTTTGTAGTGGGTGTGTGTAAACACGCCCACCTTGCATATATGGGAAATAAGAACATCACATTTGTCATATCGCGACGGGTTAGCAACAATTTAAACATAGTGGGTGTTTTAGCCATCAACTCATTTGTGAGGATGCAAGAGGGGTTTGTGATTTAGGTTATTGGGGAACATCTAGTAATTAGAGTTAGTAATTAAGGGTAGCGATGACTGTTGAGGACAACCATAGGGGGGGTGCACGCCCTGAAGTGCACTTTTCGCCACTTAGCACCCATAGCAGCTCGTTAGAGGGATGCAGCTCCACGTTAGTTTGTAGATCAAGGAGGGTAGGGGGAGGTGAGGGAAGAGGGGGCTTGGGGAAGGTTAGGGGTATGTTCAAGTGAATCGATACCTGTGAGCGGAAGGCCTGTGAAGACGACATCTCTTCAACGAACGTCATTCTCCCTCTGTGTGTTAGGTCGCTTGTAGAACGCAATGGAGCGCAGCGATGGCAGGAGGGGATTAGAGAGTGTGTTAGCGATGTCGTTGTAGGTCCACGAGCAGTAGGTCGCTCGTGCTTGCTCGACACGCGAGCGTAGAAGAGGGGAATGAGGTGGGATTATTGCAAATCGCGTGCTCTGTGGCGCAACAAGCAATTGCGAGCAAGTTCGGTAGCGCCGGTCGGGCTGCGGTAGATAGCAATGCAAGCTAGCACCATTGTATATAGTTGCATGTGGATCTAACTTGAAAGTAAGGAAATGGAAGGGGTAGTAAGCAAGGCGTATTTTGGGTATGTTTATGGAAGGGGTTTGATTTAATCTGATTTTGGATGAGAGGGGGTTCTGTCATTTTAGGTTGAGGGGAGAAAGTAACGTGTTTGGTCATGGCTTCTGTATGGCTTCTGTAGTCGAGTGGTCCGTACGAATGTATGGGTTACAGCGAGCATAACAGGACCCTGTGCATAGTTCAGGAAATAGGTAGTAGTAGGAGCGATCGTATTCTAATTAGTTATTTTATTGGCTTTGTAGTTCTCATGTTACAACGTATTTTTCGTGATGTATTTTGTTTCGATTCTACATGCCAATCTCATTGGAAGTGTATCACAAGTTTTTGTTTTTCTGAAACCTTCTCTCCGGGTTGTACCTGGATCGTCGTTTGTGTATGTTAGTCAGTCACCATATACATGTTTTTTTGCGGTATGCTTATGCATTAGTGGGAACGGTCGCAGTCTAATTCGTCGTTTTATAGTGGGTTTACACTGCTTGTGCTAAGACATTTTTTTTGTGATGTAGTTTATCCTTATCTTTCGTGCCATTCTACTTGGAGGTGTATCACAAATTTTTGTTTTTCTGAAATTTTCTGCAGGGTGTTCCTGAGAAAAGTATTTTAGTCTGTCATCATATGCTTTTTTTATTTATTTATTTTTTATTATTCTTATCATTTTTTTTGTTTTTTTCGGGTATTCTTTACGCAGTGAACTAGTTTTTTTATTTTTTGTATTCGTACACGTAACTGTGTCTGTATGTGAGTCCCATAATTTTTATTTTGTAAAAGTTAGTGTATAGGTATCGTTTTTTTTTATTGTAGAAGTTCCTTAGTTGAGTTTCTGAGGCACCATCGGCTAAGGATATCATTATTCTGGCAAGCATGATTTTGGGATAGGGTTATTCAATTTGTGAAGGGAAGATGACCAACTTGTAAAAGGAATTAAATCTTTGTCCATTTAATTTGAATCACATAATTTTTATATTTTTTGTAGAAGTTAGTATATATAACTGTAGCAATTTTTATGTTGAGTTTCTAAGTCACCATATAACTGTAGCAATTTTTAAGTTGAGTTTCTAAGTCACCATTGGCTAAGGATATCATCATTCTGGCGAGCATAATAATTGGCTCATTCAATTTGTGCAGGGAATACGGTAAATTTGAAAAACGAATTTTTGTAGTTTGTATTTTGTATTTTTTATTTTTATAAATCATTTAATTAATTATTAAATTTATAACTTATTATTTTATTAATTTATTTTTTAAATTTTTAATTTTTAATTAATTATTTAATTATTATGATTTTATAATTTTAAGACTATTTTATGATTATTTTATGATTATTTTATGATTATTTTATGATTATTTTATTTATTTATTAATTTATTTTTTTTATATGTTATATTTTATCTTATTTAAAAAATAAAAATAAAAATAAAAATCTGTTATTTTTCTATTATTATTATTTTTAATTTATTATGATTTTTTTTTTTTTTTAATTTATAATTTTGATCATTATTATTAATGATTAATTAATATTTATTATTAATTTTATTAACTATTAATATTATTAATAAAACATGTGTGTGTGTGTGTGTGTGCGTGTTGTCTGCCCTTACCAACAACACTAGCACTATGAGGGGTGTTTTTTTTTTTTTTTTTTTTTTTTTTTTTTTTTTTTTTTTTTTTTTTTTTTTTTTTTTTTTTTTTTTTTAAAGCATCGGACGCCAGTTCTGAACATCCACACAGTCACCTTTTTAAAAAATGAATATTAGTATTTCTGTGACCACATAAGGTGGGGCATACGCCCCGCGGTGGATAGCCTTTAGGACTATGACCAAATCTTGCAGCAGCCGCATCAGGTGTCGACGAAAAAAGGCCAACGGCAAGCCATCCGGGCCCGATACTTTATGCAGAGGCAGGCGGGCCACCGCGGTTGTAATCTCAGCCATCGTGACGAGTGCTTCCAAATGCTGCGCCTGAGACTGGGAAAGGGTGTGGTCCATCTTGGCCCAAACACTGTCGTGGTATTGAGCAAGCAGTGGCTGCTCCATATGCTGCGCTTGTGATGTGAGCAGGTGTTCATAGAGCAGTGCCACATTTAGTACAATCACATATGTGTCAACTGCAAGTGGCACTGTCTCATCGAAAGGGTGACGCATCATTAGCGTCAGCGGCGTCGGGGATCGTGTTTTATGGTCAGCGAAGAAGGCCACTGTCATACCGTCCCCTTTCACCAGCCACGAAATGTGATTCCAGAAAGCCGCAGCGCTGACTGAAGGCAAGCCTAAGATGACAGTCTTGGGCCTGATCGTGTCCAAGGCTTGCATCAGTTGGTGCTCGTCCACTTGGATGGAGGAGGCTCTAGCGATGATTTCTGCAAGATTTTCATGGAGAGCTGCCACTTGTGAGCGAGTAGATTTCGCGATGAGTTTGGAAAGGAGCTTATCTCGCAAGAGGGCTGTTTTTAAACCGCCAACAAGCCCATCAGCCGCTGATGCAAACAAGGGCTTCGATGTGGCCCACAAGTGCCAGAAATCCATCATAAAGTGGTCCATGTCTGTCGACAAGGTCACCCACCCCTGCCCGGACTGTGCGGTTTTGAAAGCTTTCCAAAAAAACAGGCAAACGATCCGACCCCACACATGGCAGGATGGTGCATGCAACGACCATTGGCATAAGATCATCAGCCAACAAGAAAAGATTTATCCTACTGCGAGGCAAATATTGTTGTTATACTCCTCCAGCACCAAACCACATGTAGGCCCTGTCGTGGGGATGCAGGGCGTAAAAAGCATCGGTAATAGATTGAGTTTGGATGAAATTTGAAAGCAAGGTCGCATCCGGTGACAATGGAGCCACTCGAAGGGAATCAGTTCCTGGTAGAAGAGCAGTGTTCCAGTCCCCTCCCAGGATCAATCTATCGACGTCCGGGATAATCCAAGGCAAGGATCTGAAAAAGTCGACTCTTTAAGTCTTGGAGGCTGATTTGCCGGTGCATATATGTTGACCACAACCCAATGGTCGGTGCCCACAATGAACCGCACCCAGATCCAGTGGTCGCGATGGTCCCAATCATAATCAATTATTAAAGAGGGGAAGGTGCGGAAAAATCAGGCCCGGGATGGCCACCCCCCCCTCGTTGCTTGGGCGGCGCCCAATACTGTGGTCCGGAGCACCAGCCCATTTGTTCCAGTATCGCAGAGTTGTGACGAACTACTTTCTGCAATCACACAACTTTCTGCGTGAAGCGGCTTCGGGGGTTGGAAACTGGTTGGTCAGGTGGAAGATAGGGGTCGGTCGGACAAGTTGCATGGATACCCCCGCTTCTTTCTTTCTTTGCTTTCGGGACCAAGAGCCAGGACCAAGAGCGTGAGGTTGGTATCGGAGCCGACACGTGGCAGGCTCACGTGGTGACAGGCAGATAGGCCCCCTAGTCAAGCATCTGGCGAACCAAGGACGACCTAGGCAAAGGAACGTGCCTAGACGCGACCCGATATTGACCCGAAGTAGGTCGGTGGGTCGGCGGGCCGCTAACATGAACGCCAATGCAGCGCAAAATGCTAATGTACAGCTAGGTGGGGTACCTATTCCCGCGCCACCAATTCGAGCTCGCGCACCAGTGGCTCCACCTGATTTGTATTTTTTTGACCCCGCACATCACCTAGCCGGGGCATGGCTAGCCACATTGCGTGCGCCGCAGTACGACAGTGATGAGGCTCGCATCAATATCCCCACCAGGCTAGGAGGAGATGTGCACCACTGGTTCAACACTTACGTTTGGGTGGATCTCCCGACCTTTGAATGAGACTTTTTAAACCGATTCGGCTATATCCACCCGGAGCAGACCCTTTTTATGATCAAAGATCGGGTTCATAAACCACTCGAGTCCGTTACTGAATATCGTAATAGGTTTTACAAGATGTTCGTCAAAACACAGAGAGGGGAAGCAGTCGGGAGAGATCTATTCATCGACGGGCTCCGTAGCCGGACAATGAGGGCGAAACTGCAAAAGCAGTTCTCCCTGATCAATCATATCCTGCAACAGATCATAACCGCGGAGAGATGAAGCGAAAATTTGCTGCCAGTTTCCTAGAAGGAGAGGATTACCTCAGGGAAGGGGATTCCTCAAAATTGGCCAGAGCAAAGGCCGAGCTAGCGGCATTTCAAACAAATTTGAAAACATGGGCTTCGTTTCTAGCCCAGTCACTTATCTCGAAATTGCAGCCAAAAAAACAGTATTGGATGCAGTTATGGGATTGCCCGCGCAGGCTATGACCGCCTCCGCTCCTTCCCCGGACCCCCCGACAAGGCCGAACGAATCAAGTGTCATATTGGAACTAACCCGAATGTTAGTTAACTTGATGCAGGACAGTAAGAAGGAAGAACGTGAGCACAATGCCCGGATAGAATCGTTAATGAGGTCAATGCGCACCATTGCCGTCAGAGCCGCACCAGGGACGCCAGGTATAGCCCCCGCCCAGGTTAAGGGCGGAGCAGCAACAAATACGAGCGTTTGTTACACGTGTCACCAGCCGGGCCAGATAGACCGAGACAGTCCGCTCCGATCTACACAAGCTCGAGTTGGACCCGCCCCTGTGGCCGCTGCGCCTGTGGCCAACGGACCAGGGAGGGTGGGCACGATGATTGAAAAAATGGAAGGAGCAGGGAGTGCGGTAACCACCATCGAAGAAGTTGCGGAACTTATCCCGCTCGACCAATATGTGGCATTGGGAATGATTGGAACCATCTGACCCGCCAATGAACAGTGTGAGATGGCCGAATGGAGACCTTCTCCAAGAGAAATATATGGAGTCGGGCGGTCCCACCTTCGTTAGTGGAGAGATCGGTGTATTGGACATCGTCCGAGCTCTCGATCACTGGATTCCTTTGCCTATTGGACACTTGGTGTTCATATCAAAGCAAGCCAATGAGCGCATGCTACAACATCGCAAAGCAAACAAAAAACGATTTGCTCTCGGCTAATCGGTGGCTCAGAAAGGAAAAGCCCCGACCCTCGAAGACAGGCTGGACGTTCCTAGTGCTTCGGACCCAACACGGTTAGGGATACTCCAAGAGGATGATAATTTTTTGCGGATCAAAGCTATTCCGTGGAAATCAGCGGAATGTGATATTGAGGTATGGGGAACCCCCTACATTGTTGTTATCAATTCGGGAGCCGCGGTACTGGCTATTTCATTGGGAGTCGTTGAACGAGCAGGAAGAAGGGAGGATCTGATCACCCTGGTGGAAGGATATCATCTCTTCTCAACGGACGTAGAGAAAATCAAAGCGATAAATATGATGTCCTTCTGGGATTACCAGCCCTCACAACATTGCGGGCCAATCTGGATTTCGAAAGGCGATTCGTCATCCTTTGAAACACAGACGAAAAACCGTACGTTGTTCCAATGCGGCTGACTCTTCGGACCACGCCGTCCTCGACTCAGAAACCCCCGCCTGGAATCAAAGGACCCCTCCGAGTGATCACCTGGAAAGAACCAATCCACGAATCAGATCAAAGAGGAAAGGAATTGAAACTAACAAGTGACTTTGACAGTGGAGACGAAGCCGATCCTATGATACACGAGATGGTTCAACAGTTGATTCGTTACCCCGTCGACAGAAGACCACGAAAACGTTCGTCCCTACAGAAAGAAATCTACAACGAACGCGCGCGTTAATCTTAGGGGAACCACTCGTACAAATATCTTGGATTTCTCAACTCTTCGGAAGCCCCTCGGACCCTATACGAGGCCACTGCCCCGCTTCTCTCGAGATATAGAGACAAGGGAGCCTTTTGTGACATCTCAAGGCTACCTCGTTCCTTGCTGTCTTCTGGAAAGGAGATGCGATTACTATGGCAGGGGGCCGAAGGCGAAGCTTTGGAACCCCCTGGATGCGATGACTCTACACCCAATGAGCTCGGAATCAAAATCATCGAGAAACTAGTGTGCTGGCAGGATATCAACGATGGCGTAACCCTGGAAGAACACGTGGCCATTGAAGAGGAGGATGCGCAAATGGTCGCCACCATGTTTTCCTGGCGGTCGGACAAATGCTTGATTTCTGATCCCCCTGCGGAGAGCAGCCTCAGAGTAGACACGAAGCACGTGACGGTTACCATACATGGACAGCCCTACGAGCTACATGTGCCTCAGTTTGTACCCAATGAAACTCATTGATTGATTGCGGATATTCTGACCAAATACCAAGGGGCGATCTGTGTGACAGATACGGGTGTCGGACTGTCCTTGGTCATTCAACACAAAATTCAGACCGGAACGCACCCGCCGATCCACTGTAAACCATACCAATATTCTCTCGTGGAAGGAAAAGTGGCATTGCAAAGAATCAGAGAATTTGAGGCTAACGGATGGATCGAACCGGCAACCGGACCCTGGTCGTTTCCTGTGGTCTTAGTCCTGAAGAAAAATAGGTCGATTTGCATTTGCATTGATTACAGGAAGCTGAATGATATCACAATTAAGGATGTGTACCCCCTTCCCCGGATTGATGATCTGTTGGATGCGATTGGGTGTGCTAAGTATTTTAGTAAGTTTGATATTCGTCATGGATTTCATCATATTCTGGCCAAGGAGGAGGGTCGACCGAAAACAACCTTTGGGTTGTTCGAGGGCACCTGGCAGTGGGTCCGTTGTCCGATGGGAATTTGCAATGCGCCAGCTACTTTTCAAAGAGCGATGAGCGTCATATTTCAAAATTTCGTCAACAAGACCAGGCTAACTCAGGGCATGGTTAATTTCTGCGTCATTGTGAACATGGACGACATCCTGGTCTACTCGGAATCATTCCACGGGCATGCACAACATGTCGAATGGACACTTGGGGCGTTACAGGATGCTGGCTTCAAGATTGCGTTGGAGAAAAGTGAGTTTTTCCTTTCAGAAATCTCGTTCTTGGGGTACGTGGTGACCCAGGGAGGCTTATGACCGGATTCAAGAAAGGTCGCCGCCGCTCGGGACGCCCCTACACCGACGACATTGACATAAGTCCGGGCCTTTTTGGGAATGGTCTCGTGCTATCGTCGATTTATCAAGGGTTTTGCAGCAATCGCCCGACCTCTAACGAATCTTCTTCGGAAGGACCAACTGTTGAGTTAGGACGCCGAGTGTGAACGGGACTTTGTCACCTTAAAGGAGGTTTTGGCCATGACACCTATTTTGATTCGGCCTGACCGGGAAATCAGTTCATACCCATTACGGACTGGCGGCCTGAAGCAATCTCTGCTATTTTGGCTCAGAAGGGGAAAGACGACCACAAACACGTCATCGAGTACGCTTCGCGAACGGTACCGGACGAAAGAAGAAACGATTCGGCTCCTCAGGGAGAGTGCTACGCGGTTGTATGGGGGATTCAACACTTCCATCCGTATTTGTACGGACGGAAGTTCCTCCTCGTTACGGACCATGAGCCCTTGATGACTCTCAAGAGGCTTACCAACTACACGGGCATGATCAGACGATGGGTTGTACGACTGCAAGAATACGATTTCGATATCGTCCACCGGAAGACAAAGAAGCACGACAACGTTGACAGACTGACACGATTGTATTGGCCTAGCAGGGTGGCCAAGGGTGAAGAGATCACACCGTGGAAGGAACCGGAACCAACCGGTGAACCCTCGTACAACTAGGTGGCCATCCTCCCTCGGACCTCCAAGAAGTGATCGGCAGACACGGTGGCGATGGACCATGGAGGTAATCCTGAAGGTCCTCCTTCTCCCCTCTCGTCTTCCTCTTTCTTTTCCCTGCCCTACAAATTTTGCTAATTTTGCGAAGCAATCTCGAGGGTCTATTATGTCCCTACGCGTCCTAGATGGGAGGGGTACGTCAAGTGGGTAGACTGTCAGAAATGTCTCTCCCGAGCCCACGGTTCTTGCATCCAGTATAGAAATATAGATAAATCCTGGTTATGTCCCTTGTGCCGCACTGATAAAATTCCGTCAGAAGCTCGATTTCTCGAAATTACGTCGGAAGGGCTGGAAAAGACCCAATGATTTAGAAAGGCCGAACTTGAAGTGTGGACAAACGTCGTCTTGATAGCTGCAGTGGTTGGGAACTCCCTCCGAGACTCCACTAAGGAGGACTGAAGGAGGGCCAATGAGAAGGCATTGGACTACCAATGGAGTGAGGGACGGTTAGAAAAGCGGAAGACGGATAGTAGTGGGATTTGGATGTCTGTGCCTCATCTGTTCATGAGATATCACTAGGTCAAGTCGGCCCACGAGGAAACGGCGTCCCACTTCGCCGTCCGAATCACAGAGCCAGCAATCGATAAAAACGAATGGTACTGGTCCAATATTCACGACGACGTTAAATTCATCATCCGAAACTGTCCCGTCTGTGTCGCCGACAAAGCGCCAATTCAACCGCCTAGATCGATAGTGCCCACTGTAGTTGAACGGTCGTTCCAAAGGGTCAACATGGATACCACAGATATTGTTGTGCCCCCTGGACCAAATAGATGTGAATATTCACTTCTTTTGGTATTTGTAGACCACTTTTCGAAATGGATAGAGACGTATCCGTGTAAGACGCGACAAGCGGCAAAAATCGCGCAATATGTCAACCGGTTTCTCGGGATGCATCAGGATACCGAGGAAATCCTAACGGACAACGGGGCATAATTCTGAGGGGAAGTCTTGAGGAGTCTGGTCCTACACGGTGTCTCGATTCGCAATACCGCTCCCCATATGTCGCAATCAAACAGACTAGTAGAAAACGCCAACCGGGTGATCAAGGCAGTGTTACGACATAACATCGCGGCCCAAGATACAAGGCCTTGGCCCGATGTCGTCGACCATATCCTAGCTATTCATTGAGGGACACCCCATGAGCCCACCGGCCTGTCCCCCTTCCAATTACGAACCAATAGTGTGGCCTGTGTAGCCGTACCAAGCCTAAATGATGAAACGACCCTTCCGCGACGGACCACTAGAGCAACGGTCAAAGACAAGGCCCAACACCACCTAAAATTAATGGAAAAAAAACTTCCCCGGCTTAGCCCGAAAACGACAAAGAATGACTAAAATGGCCCACGGACGACAGGTTCGGAGCTACGAGGCCCGAAATGGGAACGCTGGACCACGGCCCCAGTATAAGTTAGGGGACATAGTGCAAGTGAAGAAATGTGCTCGACAGAGTAAGCTAGCGCCACGATTCCTCGGGCGATTTCGTGTGGTCGAACTCGGTCCTAATGGAGTGAACACTGTGCGACTCGCACCGGAGGTGTCAGGGAGTCTATCGCCTCGTCCGATCATTCAGCACGTGTCCTACCTTCGCCCTGTCCCATCTCTCCCTTTCTGTTCCATCCTCCACGTCGTTCCCCGACAGTGAGGAAGAAGACGATCCTCTTAACTACCTTGATCCTTCTTTTTCTTAGCCCTCGTCTCCCTCGCCATCGCCATGAGCTTTTCCACCGAACAAGTCATCAGCGAGCGGCTAATGGTACCCGGGGGAACCATCTCTGCAATCCGGTAAGTACATCATCCTCGATTGAGTCCAGATCTTCTTTGATTCGCGACCTTCTTCAGTACAGCGGCCATTCACATGGCGGCTGAGTTCCGATTCGCACAGTCCGGGGCGACACGAGTATTTGCTGAGGTGTCAGCCTTCTTACGCCTGTCCCCACCCGGCGAGAGCCACGTATCAATCATTGTCGTCTTTACAGGCGACATCACGACACTACATCCAGCAAGGCACACCGCGATCCTCCGACAACTGCGGGACTGGGCAACGCACCTCACGACTGAGTGGGTGCGGTTACTGGCTCGGCCGAGCGATCATGTCGTAACAGCCAACGACATCGATCTTCAGCTTCGTGTTTCCTCCACAACGCCCGAGGTAGTCCTCCCGGAGCTTCGTCCTTTCGCCCGACCTCAATGAACCACCACCGCCTCTCTACCTTCAGCCTTCCCTCCGACATTCCTACGTTTTGGCAGTATGTTGTGGACCCCGCTCTATCGTTCAGAATTAGCCAGTTGGACGTGCCGATTCTGGACGCAGGCAAGTGGGCACAGTGGTGGCATGCCTATATGGCGTTCAACTTCTGCCTCCTTGAAGCCGTTTTCCATTGGGCGGAACCTGTTGACAGGAGCGAGGAGGACGAGATCCCAGACGGCGAGTCGGAGTTATTGATTGTCCAGGGCTGGAGGACGGACACGGAGGGTGAGCTTCTGGGGATCTTGTTCGGGGAAGTAAGTGACGACCACCTGGATTCGATCACAGACGAAGAGCTGGTGTTCTTGTCCCAACTGCTGGACGACCTACCTTTGGACATCCTCTCACACTGCGACGAAAGGCCCGGAACTGCCACATTCGCCCGTACCTTGACCTCCCATCTCTTGTGGTCAACGTGCACGGAGCTCAACGTGGATCATTGCTACTATCCCTTTGAGGGCGCTTATCTGGTCATCGGCGTCACTGATCTCTCCTTCTGGGATCCTCTCATCCGACGAGTGAGCGTAGGAGAGACCAGCAAAGAAGCCGAAAAGGAGGAAGAGGAAGCAACCGAGGAAGAGAACGAGGAGGACGACCATCTTCAGTACACGGAAGGAGAGGAAACGCCGGAAGAGGAAGAATTGGAGGCTGAGTCGGAAGATCCCGATTATCACAAATCGGAGGACACCGAGTCAGAAGAGGCTAGCTCGGAACGGGAGGAGACTAAGGAAGAAGAGGCCGGATCGGGTGAGTCGAGCGGTCCCAATGAACTAAGCAAGGAAGAGAGAGAGGCCGTGGCATAGAGGAAACGGGCAGCGACAGAAAGCAAGCGGTCGATCGAGGAATCAGGAGGGTCACTACCTCAATTGCTACAGGGCGATCCAGCGCTCAATCCGGAATTGCCACAAGAAGAGGCCGAGAGAAATGGAGGCGCCACGACAGAGGAATCGGGAAGCCGGCGTCGCCGAAAAAGTGAATCCCCGGCCCAATCCTCTTTCCGGCCCAATCCTCTTTCCGGCCCAACCTTCGCCTACGTCAAGATGAGGGCGCTCGAGCTTCGTCCCCGGTCGTTATCCCGTCGTCCCCATGACTTCCTCACTTTTCAGCAGCTTGTAGGTCGACCCCCATTCCCTGACGGATGGCACCCCTTCCCGCCTTCCCTCTTCCACCATCTCTACTCCACTCGCCTCCTGATCATAATCTTCCCACACGTTACCACTCTCTCGCTGACTACCTCTTTCCCCCTGAGGCTCATGGATTGACAGAAATTCAATAGTATAGAGTTGTATTGCATCATCGCGGGCACGATCCCAGCATGCGAGGAGTATGACGATTTTCGTGTTGCTATCCACCGTACCCTCTGCACGCTCTATCCCGATTACCTCGCCTCACTCCCCCACCAACGTCGACACCCACGTTTTCCCCGCATTCACCGCACAATTCATTACACCCAACTCCCCACTGACGATCGAGAGATCCGTCGCGTCATGCCTCCCCTTCCCCAAGTCCATCCACCACCTCCTCTGCCTGTAATCAGACTGCCTTTCCCGGGTAACGTTTAGAATAGAGTGCACAAATGCCACATTAGATGACTTCCACACTAAGATCTTACGGTAAGTGGCGCATGCAAGCTCCCCGTCGATCCTCGGAGCACGGGTCGACACCTGATGAGAGAGCAAGTAGGAGCTTGCTCAAGATTGGAACCCCCTAGGCGTCACATATGTGACGAACTACTTTCTACAATCGCACGACTTTCTGCGCGAAGCGGCCTCGGGGGTTGGAAACGGGTTGGTCAGGTAGAAGATAAGGTCGGCCGGACAAGTTGCATGGATACCCTCGCTTCTTTCTTTCTTTGCTTTCGGGACCAAGAGCCGAGAAAGTCCTGCGACAACGATTGAGTGACTGCGCCTTAGTGAGCGTGATAAATAACGGTTGCCATAACCTTTTTCTTGTTCTTCTATGGGACATGGGAATTTTGGCGCGATTAGCGTGCGGGAATGTCGTTTTCAAATTTACAACGGATGACGAGCTCTTGAAAATTTAATTGTTTATTTTAAGCTTTTTATAATTTTTTTTTGCAAATAGGATTTAAACTAGGAATTCAGGTGCTCTGGAATTTTGTTGTGCCGCACTTCTTGCTCGTGCACCTCTCACCGCAGTGGGAACTGGGCTTTGACTGTATCGCGCCCTTAATCCTACATGCAACTGTAATTTTTGGTGGGCGGGATTGTAACTGTACTCCTTCTTGATTCTCTCATGTTTTTCCGCCTTCTTCCCCTCTGTCATGCATACCTCGTCCTCCGAGTCCACTTTAATTGGCCCGAGCGACTGCATGACCGGATCGATGCGTGGAGTGTCACTGCGTGTCCCACACCGCGGCTGGGCCATGCAGGCGTAGGCACTTCCTTCTCCTCCCCTTCCCCTCACTTAGGCATAATCCCGAGTTCATCGCGCAAACAATGCCAAGCATGCACGCTATAAATTTCACAAGCGCAATCAGTTTGCTCTCTCATAATTTGGAAGTTAGCGCGGTCAGTGAGGACTCTCTCATAATTTGGAAGTTAGCGCGGTCAGTGAGGACTCTCTCATAATTTGGAAGTTAGCGCGGTTAGTGAGGATCGACTAACAAGTAAGTGAGAAGATGAGCAGAAGTGAGTCGGGCGACCCGACGAGCTGGTGCCGGGTAGGCGGGGTTGACGTGCAGGCCACGACAGCCTGTGACGCACGAGCGAACTTGGCTTGCGTACTCGAACTAAGCGGGGTGACGACTCGGTGTTAGTGCGAGGCGACGGACTGCCCGCATTGGAGGTGATGTAGTGCACAGAGAGAGAGAGAGAGAGAGAGAGAGAGAGAGAGAGAGAGAGAGAGAGAGAGAGAGAGAGAGAGAGAGAGAGAGATGTGTATGGGATGATGCCTTTCTCTAACCCTCTCTGCAAATTTTGATTTCAACTTTGGCCGATTTTGCTATGGCCACTCCGGTCTTCTTGCGAATCATTTTGGATTTGTAGCTTATGATGCTTGTGGAATGGTGTCCTTCTTTTCTTCCTCCCACCTGTGTAGTTCTCATTAGTGGCGTCGGTCCTCTTTCCGTTCATAACTACCCCTGGTCTGTGTCCTTCTTGTGAATGGTTTGATTTTTTCCCTCACCCTTGTTTCATTGTGGTATGATGAGATCGGGCATGACGACTGTCTGCGCGATGCCTCGGGGAGCTGGGTTATAATGATGTAAGCTTCCTCGGTGACGTGGCCTGATGCGCAACCCCTGGTCGATCCCTTACTCTGCTTTTTCGGAGATCCACACGGCCCTCGAGTTTGATTGATGTATGAGGTCGATCAATACCTAAGTATGTATGTCAATTTTCTAACGAACACGGTTGGTGTAGGCTTTGGGGGGGGAGGGGGTTAATGGATGGCTGATTCAATTGTGTGATTACTAATGGATCGCCTCCCTAATGTTTGTTCCTGACCCGCGCACGGACTAGCATGACGTAAGATCAAACGATCTCCCGACCAAAGGGATAATCGGTCGATCCGATCCAACTGATCGCAGGCATGGTCTCGTGCGCATACGTGCAGGCTCGATCAAAACAAACATCGCCTGCACGCACGGATCGGGAGAGCCTGAGACACCAATGGTTCCGAGAATACTGGGAGTGGAAAAACGCCTGTCTTCTCGCACAACCCCGCCCCAACCCTCCAAAGTTCCCCTTTCGAACGGGAAACGAACGTGTCTGTGAGTGGAATATTGAACGGGCCCTAAGCGCGATCCCTTTTCCCTCCCAGTTCCCCAGTTCGCACGTAAGCCACGTCATCGTCGAACCCAGTGTCGTCATCATTGAGACAGACTTCGCTCCCCACCGCCTCATGTTGCCTTTTCACTGCCTGATGGCGGCCCCGTGGCACGCACTCGCCCCCTACTGGCCCCGAACCCCGTGCTTCGAGTGCCAACAGGATAGCGAGTACCGAGCCGTGGGGTTCGTTCGATGAACCCGGACTGAGGCCGAACAACGAGCACACAGCCTGCACCTGAGGCCGGCTTCGTCCGACTCGGAGGCTTATCACGAGCGACGCTGGCGATTGGTTAGGCAACGCCACACACATAGCGTTCCACCGGTTCACCAAATCCGAGTCTGGCCTCGGCAACGAAACTCGCGCGGATGGCGATGACATCCCCCAAGGCCTAAACAACGGACGCGGTTCGCGCTTACTATCTTGCATAATTGCCCCTAAAGTTTGCCACAGGAGATTTCAGTTCTGACCTGGAACTCCACCCCCTCTATCCTAAAATCCTTGGCACACCCCTTTTTCGCACTTTCAGGCCCCTATTCCACTCTGATCAGGAAGTCGCGCTGGGCGTGAGGTTGGTCGTCACAGCGTCATCGAGCTTTGTCTCCTATAACAAGGAGATCTGTATTCCTTTGTTAGGCGCCAATGTTTTGATAAGGGATCGAGATCCCAAACCCCAGAGGCAATAGCTTCTTCCGATTCTGCTCGAAGTTCCGAGAGAAGATGCTTTTGTGCCAAGGAAGGTGGCCATCCACCTGCAGTGCTCTATGAGAGCTGCTGTCCAGCAATCATATACTTTTGTATAGGCCCCTTTTGGGCCTGCGGGGTTCTGCGAGAGCCGCAAACGTAACCACAACTTGGGTTCATTGCAAAAATATTGCTTTTTCCAAGTCTGGCAGCAAAAAATGTTGTCCGTTCGAAGTTTCCTTCGGAAAAATAGAGGTTTCTTTGCAGCTTTACCGGGTTCCCATAGTTTGCCAGCAAAAATATAGCGTTTTGCCAAGTTTCACAGCGAAGGACCCCTAGGCCTCTGGCCTCAGGTACTCAGGGACTCAGGGATGCATCGTGTTTTTCTTTTTTTCAACTTTTTTTTCCTTCCCCTCAAGCAAACGTGGCCGAGGCATCTCGGCGGACGTGGCCCGCCCGCCCGAGATGCCTGGGCCACGTTTTTTTGCGCCGAAACCTCTATTTTTGCAAAGGAAACTTCCGGACAACATTTTTTGCTGCCAAACTTGGAAAAAGCAAAAAGCAATATTTTATTACTTTTGAAATTAACCCTTCCGAAAAAGACCCTTCAGTAAGTTGGTAGGTGGGACCATGCCCCTGGAGTGTGCAAGAGGTGTACAGATACAGCAGGGCCATACATAAGGTAGCAACAGGTACAGCAGGGGCCATACCCGAGGTCTCACAGATACAACAGGGCCACACACAAGGTCGCACGCGGAGCAAGTGCATCCTTTGGCCGGCGCTGGCGCTCTGTGACGCTTGGTGGTGAGTGGTTGGGAGAAGGGATCGGGGGGGATACGGACAAGTAGCAGAGAGGCAGCCAAACGATGACGCTTAGATTTAGCCTACTAGGCCCGGATGATTGCGTCGCTGCGAGCTCGCGGCCGGCTTGACGGGCTCGGGGCCGCCATCGCCGTCGTCGTCGTCCTCCTCGTCCTCCTAGTCCTCATCGCCATCGCCATCGCCATCGCCATCGTCATCATCGCCTTAGCCACCATCCTCGTCGCCACCATCGCCACCATCGCCACCATCGCCAACATATTAGCTAACATTTGACAGGCAGGTGCTGCATCACCAAAGTTCTTCTCTCGGGTGGACAGAAGGTTCGCGGCGGGAGAAGACCGGTCGGTAAACCGCAAGCATCGTGTCGGCTATGGCGACCAGGGACAGGATGGGGCGGTGGAGGGAACGAACGCGTGGCTGAACACACACACACACACACACAGACAGAGAGAGAGAGACAGAGAGAGAGAGAGAGAGAGAGAGAGAGAGAGAGAGAGAGAGAGAGAGAGAGAGAGAGAGAGAGAGAGAGAGAGAGANAGAGAGAGAGAGAGAGAGAGAGAGAGAGAGAGAGAGAGAGAGAGAGAGAGAGAGAGAGAGAGAGAGAGAGAGAGAGAGATGGAGGGAAGGAGGCAACGAGTCGTCGGCAACGGACTTGTGAGGGCACCTCCATTGAGATGGACGAAGCATGTGAGTGCTGAGTGCCCTAAGCCCATAACCGGTGAAGAATTAGCCAAAATTTAGAATTTTAACTGGTGGTGATATTATATTTTGGGGCACTCAATCGAGTGGTCTTTTCATGGGAATATTAAAGAGACCAGGAGAAAAGGGCGGGGGGAGGAGGGGTGCGGAATCCGTTTTCAAGTCCAGAGCAACGTTCGAGCTGGTAAAGGTGGAACAGACGACAAAAGAAAACAAATAAAAAAGAAAAAGCAAAAACGAAAACCTTGAAGTCCAGGGCAGTGTCTGGTGAAAGTGGAGATTGACAAAGAGGAGGAGGAGCGAGAGGAGAGGAGGGAGAGGGAGAGGAGGAGGGAGAGGAGGGAATCCAAAGCGTACTGAGCGTGCATCACAGTTATATGACCGTGGAGTGGAAAAAAAAGGCTCAAAATTACGGGGAAAGAAACAAAAAGAGAGGAAGAAAGCAAAAACTACGAAAATGGAAGCAAGAGGACGAGTAGGAGAATGATCCGAAGAAAATGGAAGCAAGAGGACGAGTAGGAAGAAAGCAAAAACTACGAAAATGATTCGTGGCTGCATGTCAGGCTACGCCTTCTCACGCAGAATGATCCGAAGTAAAGAGGCAAACAGGCAAGCAAAATAAGTAAATATAAAAAACGAAAATTTGCGATATTAAGGAAAAAACTACACCAAAAAAAGCAAAAATCATGAAGAAGGAAATAAAAACGAAGTTAAGCTGGAATTCCACGTGCATGCACGCACGGATCCGGCATCGGGCCGACTTCATCGTGCAGATTCAGAGAGCCGGGCATTTGCTTGATCAATTGATTCATTACGTTGCATCGTTTGATTGATTGATTGATTGATTGATTGATTGGTTGATTGATTGATTGATTTTCCTTTGGATGGAGATCTAATTACTTTGTTAATTAGTAATTATTTTTATTGATCGACGATAACAGCTTTGCTTTGCTTGGATTGTTTTTTTTTCTTTTTTTTTTTTTTTTGGGGGGGGGGTTACTTTTGCTTTTTGCAGGGAGCTTCAAAGAGATTAAATATCGAACAGCAAGCAAATATTTGTCGTTTGCTCGACAGCTCCGAAGAAGCCGCGCGGCGTCGGGACCCCACTCCCCCCTCATTCACGTCACTCCCTGGGGATGATTCCCTTAGTACTGGCCGTCCAGATCCAGACCTGTACGACGGTGGCGACGACAAGATGAACCCGCATCATCTGATTCGATTTGGCCGACGTCGTCAGCAGACTACGAACTGCGGCGATCCCGACCGAAATCGCCGATGTCGCGATCGCATGGTGAACGTTTCCTTGCCTTTTGCATTTGGGGTCGGTTGCGGTACAGGTGGCGGTGCCTCGTTGGGCCACGTCACCCTGCGCCTATGGAAGGTGGATATTGGTGACGTCACCGCAGACCATTCTTCTTCTGCGGCGGTCGGCTATGACGATCGAGATCCCAGTGCCCATAGCCATGGACGTCATCATCATCATCATTATCATCATCATCATCATCATCATCATCATCATCAGCAGCAGCAGCAGCACCATGACCCCTCTAAAAGTTGCAAGTATCATCTATACAGGTATTATTAGTGCATGCATGCATGCCTGCATGCACGTATGCACGTACGCACGTAATCCCCTCTGTTCCCGAATCCCTCAGAGAGAGAAAATATGTACTCCTCTCTCTCTCTCTCTCTCTCTCTCTCTCTCTCTCTGTGTCTTATTGCTGTTTGTCTGAATGTCTGTATGTCTGTGTCTGTCTGTCTGTCTGTCTGTCTCTCTCCTTCTCTCTCCCGTGTGCGTGTGTTTATGTGTATATGTGTGCTTTGCCCTTCTTTTTTCTTTCCTCCTCCTCCTTTCTCCTCCTCCTCCTTTCGGCATCTTCTTCTTCTTCTCTCTCTCTCTCTCTCTCTCTCTCTCTCTCTC